>OZ007570.1:26155803-26210803 GCA_963931925.1 Onchidella celtica
GACTGCTCTTCGCCAAATTCCGTCCGTCATCTTGCGTGCGTATCATCCATGTCAACAGTGCAACAATTCGCACAATTCGTGCTCCCCTTCATTAACTGAACCAAAAAGACTAGTACCACAGAGCTCCATCAGTAGTACTCACCGTGTTGATATGCGCGCAAGTTGTGGACATAATAATAATAGTGAAAGGAGGAATGTTCCGTCTCGGTATTCTGGGTCTCGGGTTCCCCTATTTGGCATATGCCCTGACCCATTTTAACACTTTGACTACCACGTTGTGAGAGCTAACTTTTCTCAAATCCGGTTATGAAGATCCACTTATTCGAATTACTTTGAAAAGTGAATATCATGAATCTAAATCAGGATATTGACCTGTATTTAGAAGCTTGTGGTGGATATCCAAAATCTGTAATTGTCAGGACAGTAAAGAGTTAACAACAGTGTTCTTTCCGTATTGAAAGGGTTAATGTGCGAGCCCCTACCCCTTAACTTTATGCCACCGCAAATACAGTGACGAAGAGGAAATAGGACATGGAGTGTGCGTGCTATACGTACTGCCTCCAGCTATGTTTTTGGAAGGCAGGTGAGCATGTCAGTAGTCCATTAGCAGGTGACTAAATTAGTACATCCTCTACAGACACCTGGAGACTGTAAAAAACGACGGATTAGTGGAGAAATAATATGATCCCTTCGCTTCACTGTCGGGTGTTCAGTGAGCGGTTGCAGCTTGTGGATGAGCAATTAATCAAGCGTTTAATGTCAATTTAATGTGAACATGAGGACTAGATTATCACAGGATTTGTGTTTTGGTAAACATGACGTATGTGGTTTTCTTTCTTATGGCTTTTACGTAATTTATTATGGTGCTTCTGAATATCTTGGGTGGTTAAGAAAGATTCCATAATACTCTATCGTTAACTTTGGTATAGGAATTGGAAAATACGGTGATACACCTGTATCATGAAAGACATACTGAAACGATCCTAACTGTTCTGATATTCTACAGGTGGCTAATGAGAAAGTCGCCGTGCTCAGCGTATACTAAAATTATCACATGTTATCGATAGAGACAGCTCTAGAGGAAAGTTACAAAAAGCATACAGAATGTGGAATCGCTTAACCTTTCTGTCATTGCGTAAACAGTGAAATAAAAAATAGCCCGTTTCCCCTCTCAACATGCATGAGTGAGTTGATCAAATCAAAGCGGCTTAATGAAGAACATCCCAGGAGCTCGAAGTCTGTGATTTAACTAAGATACGCGGGCATCTCAATTCGGAAACATAACATCACAAAATAAAGCTTATGGACAGCTGTTACTATTGTTTTAGGCTTTATTGCAGTTTAGTTTTACAGTAAGGCACCGAGTCAAGTCTATTTTGCCCCAGTTTTAGTGTGAGCTGTAAACTGAGATGTTAAGCGCGACCTAGTGAGCAGCGTGTCAAGGCTGAGATCTTTGTTTCTCGAGGCTCTCAACAGTATGCTAATGGCCATCACCAACTGTGGGTAGACTGTTCAACCTACCTTAAGTTTTGTCCCCAAATCAATCACCGAAATTAAAGTTAAAGGAGGGGGGTGTGCCTTTTATCAAATTAACGAAGGCACTTCAGCACCTGTTTACCAATTATTTTTTAACAATAAAAGAAAATGAATATTGTATAATTTAATTTCTGAACCAATTCACAAAAGCTGTTTGACCAGACCAAAATAATACTTAGAGTAGACAAAAGACATATTTTAAAAAATAGAGGTACTCATATTATTATTAATATTGTAAGTCAGGGGTGGCAAAACTAGCTGGACCTAAGGGCAACATAAACTTCAGATGTTTGGCAATCATAAGACATGGCTCAAGAGTTTCAAGACATTTTCACCATCTAAATTGTGCTGTGAATACTTTTTTCACTTCTTGTTATTATTGTTGTTGTTCTGTTGTTAATCCAGTGCAAAATTGGGTGATATTTTTCTCCTCATCGTGTACCATCGTAGCCCAGAGCTCAGTTGTAATAACGGCAGGAAAATGTGTTTAAAACAGGATCTACTTTTCGTATTTACCTTTCATATCAATTACTATACCAAAAAAAAAATGAGCAGAGCCAACATATTTTTGCGAGACGAAATTAGATCTGTCAAAAAGCTACCTCTGGTCCCACAAACCGCTGTTTGGCCATTATTATTGTACGCGATCATGTTACAATAAAATCAGTCAACCGGCCGATGGAGTGGCCATACCGGCCAATAGAATAACAAAACTGAACATTAAATACACTATTGACTATCTGGCGATAGTGGAGTTTGGACGTTAGCAAAATGCTTGAAGTTCGGAGAGGGGGAGGGGGTGGAGCTCTCAAGTGGAGGCAGTCAGCATGACGAAGACACACATTTCCATCAAGTTGAGCATTCAAGTGTTGCGTTAGCTTGCCCGACAGATCGATAGATATTGACACGGGTCGATGGCTTCAGTGACAGACGAACAGACAAACAAGTGTGCAAGCACGGCGCTAGACATGCCAACACGCATTTAGACATACAGGCAGACAGAACGGTAGGAGATTAGGGAGGCAATGTAGTCAAATTAAATAGTGGTAATGACTGAGAGAAAATTCCAAGCATAATGCTGTAAAATTAAAAGTACATTCACAATAAATGGCACACCCACATGAAAGGGCTTAAATCGGTAGTGGAATAACTGAAAAGAGAGAGAGACAGACAGAAGATCGTATTCATATGGTGACACAGCACACACACACAAAGATTTAACGATAGACAAATCAGCAGGTAGATGGCTGGATGAAATAAATCACGTTTAGATGAACAAAGAGATGACTTTATGGATAGCAGAAAAGATAAGACTGGCAGACAGATAGACTGGTGAACAGACCGATCGTCAAGAGAGACGGTGATGACAAATTATGTCCACTTTACGTCATCAAAATTACATCCAGAATGCAAATATCCGAAAAGCAAAACAAAAGATGAGCTTCACCACTTTGCTTTACCATTTTGATGAGCAAAATTATAATAGGAACGAAATAATTATATTAAATCAAAGATCCGTCCCGACTTGAGAAAATATAACAGCAAAAAGAAAGATAGATTAAAAAGAGACAGAGAGAGAGAGAGAGAATTTGGGCGCAGAGAGAGAGAGACCTGCATAGGATCTGTCTGGATCTTCCCACCACTTCAACGGCTCTGCCAGTAAGTCTGAAAACCTCTCGAAATCAAAGGACGCGGTTAAAAGATTTGGCGGAGAGGAAGACACGGAGGCAGACAACGGCAATCATAATAACAGACGATTGTCACGTAAAATTTGAAGATGTTTGTGTGTGTGTGTGTGTGGCGGGGGCGCAATAAACAAGGAAGGGCATTCGGAGTAACAAAAAGATACAGGGTACGCTCATAATCTTCCTGGATTGTTCACGTCCTTTTTGGCCAACCAGCCACGGTTTCTAAATTCAATGGAAGAGACCCAAAAAGCTGGAGGGAAATGGGTCAAAAATATGGGGAACGAGACGAGATGCGATAAGAAGCAAAATGGGAAGATGGAAAGCAAAATGGAAAAAAAAAAAAAAAATAAAAGCAACAGGAAATAACAAGCGAAATAGTTCAAAATAAATCAAGTCAGATTTGACCCTGAGAAAGAGAGAAAGACGAAGGGATAGAGATTGCACAATTTATTGTGTTGTTGTTGTTTTTTTTAATCCTATATTGCGTATCTTGATGCTACAGCTGATTTGCACTTTTTCCGGCAGAATTGCTCTGTGGTCGGTCAAGACTCGTGATTTCGGTCAGATGTACACACAAACCATGTCAAGGATTGTGCGCCTTAGCTTCTTCCACGTAATGGTCCAAAGTACCATAGACGGTGAGCGGATCTATAGATTTGCAAAACAGGACTTGGCAGAAAAAATAGAGACAGAAAAGTATATGAAATAGAAGTTTGCCTGGTCTTGAGTGGTATGGTTGTTGCTTATGTATATTTTGTGCGGACGAATCTGTGAGTCTTTATTGGCAGTTAGGCTGGGAATGCAGTGAATCAAAACTTCTATTTTACGCCTATTTTGACTCAGTACGTGATACCTCTCTGTCCCTCGATACCTCTCTGTCTCCCCATGCCTCTTTGTCTCCCGATACCTCTCTGTCTCGCTAGCTGATTCAAAATAGTTTTGACTGCCCCGTACAGGCGATACAAACTTATTTCAGTCTCGGCAATGCGCGAGGTCCCGTTAGACTGCGTGGTCCACATCTCACTCTGAAAACAAGGTAAAATAGATTTCATTCAGTGCGTCACCAGAGTTAGCATTCAAGGATAGGGCTGACGGCGGTGGTGTGGACTGAGTTCTAGCTCTGCTTATTGACAACTTCCGGGAGCTTTATACTACATTTGTCAGACTCTGGGATAACCCGAAATAAGGAAGTAAGCGTGATGTTTTTTCTCAAAGAATTGCTTAAGATATAAAATATGTAGGGTAAATTATTGAATCCGAATGAGAAAAGAAACGCTTGCATAATTCATGACAGCATGGACCGGCCAGGATAAACAGATTGTTTATGATATTTGATTTCTAGAGAGGTTGCTTATCACATGTCATCTATCTTAATGCATACGCCAACGAATGTGACGGCTGTGAGTCATGAGCTTAGTTTGCATTCACAAAGACACTTTCCATGAAAATCATTATTTTGCTTGTCTCGAGTATTCTTTTATCCCTTCAGATATAGAGTCTGCTGTCTTTCGTCTTCGGTATAGATCGCCATTGCTCGCACCCTGTATCTGGTCATTGTAAGCGATTAACGTCAATCATTTGCAGGCCTCTGGCGCTGTCATTCTTATAAAAACTAATTGGCAGGTTGACTCGGAGAAAACACAGTTGTGATCTTTAAAGTTGATATTTAACCAGCAATGTGTAAAGGGGGTAGGGGGACAGGGTGGTCTAGAAGCAAGGTGCTCGCCTCTCATGCCGAAAGTACCGGATTTGAATCCCGGGCGGGTGCAGGCATGTTAGAATTCTGGGATTTTTCTCATATTTTCCTGTCAATGATCCTATGGTAGGTAAGATCGATAAGGATAAGGAGGAAAAAATTCGAAAGACCCCTGTGCACGTTGCGCACGTTGAAGATATCTTGGCAGTTGGAGATCGTGAAGAGCAGGCCGTACAAGGCCGCTGCCAGGGCAAAATTCTAAAAAAAACTAATCCCTACCACAATAAGAAAAATAAAAAAGTGAGGTGTAAATGCCATGGGCAGCAAACCTCCTAAAATAAAGACTTAAACACAGCAATGTGTAAAAAGAGACTGATGGCGAAGCTAGCTTTTACACTTTTCCCAAACGAAAATACGTCTCCTCTCTCGCGGCTCAAACCAGATGCAAATAAATAACGTATAAGACTGAACTTTATCAAAAATAGATGTGTCCGCGTAATTTATCGTCAAAAATTGGGGCAGTGCACAAAATTTCATAATTATTTTGTGGCATGTAGTCAGAGTTTTAAATGCTTACTTGGATGAGTTCTTTTGTTTCTCGGGGGCCTCAGCATAGTGCTGTTGGCCCCCTGTTCTTGATTTTCTCTCTCTTTGATCTTTCTTGTTAGCTGGTTGTTCTTTTTTTTCTTTCTTTCTGTTGTTGTCTTCATTCTTCGTGGTTTTTTATTTATTAATTTTTGGGAAGCGCCAAGGCAAGGACAAGGACAAGACAGGAAAAAGGGGAAGACAGAGAAGCAGTTCTGCTTACTTGTTCATCCCCTACCTCCTTTATAGTATGACGAGTTGTCGCACTAACAACGCACCTTCCTTCTAAAATATGTATTCCAAAACGTTCAATTGCTGAGAGAGTTCATCTAACATATTTTTGGACTATTAATACGGCAAAAGCAAAATTCTCAAGTGAATTATGAAAGACCAAATGCCCAATTTAGATAACATTATGCCGGCAAAGACGCCATTTTAAAACAACTGATTTCTTTTTTTTTTCTTTTTTCAAACGATCTTTTTTTTAATTCAAGCAAAGAACATCAAGAGTCAAAATTTAAACAGACAGACATAACAAATGAAGAATCTCACAGGAAAGTCCAAATCGAAAGATGAATCTGTGTCCACTCTTTGGCTCAATCAGCTCCAGGTATTGATATTTTTCATAATAATGTTTTTCCATCCCTTTGCCAAGACCACGTCTGCCAAGACCACGTCTGTTTCTTTTTTTCTTTTTTTTTGCTCCCGTATTTTCCTAATAATTTTCTCCCATAATGCATGTTTCCAAATCTGTCCAAATTATGTTCCCCGAAAATTGAAAAGCAGGAATCCCCCGTTTGATTAAAGTTTGAACATTTTCATCTGCCGTGTCATTAAAAGATGCCGGGGCTCTTGCAAAAAATTATAATAGGGTCGTGTAATGAAGTTTCCCTTAAATCCGGGTTGTCTTTATTGGGATGATAGTCCAACAAGCTTGTGGCTGCTTTTCCTGCAATAGATGAATACATACCTTCTCTAAAAACCCGAGTTACAGCTTGGTTTTCATTAAATGGTTCCAAAAATTTGGTCTGTGGGAGTAGTCAAGGACCCGATTTTCTTGGGTGAGTGTTTATAGTAAAGGGTTTTCCCTAGATTTATGGGATATCAGTATCAATTTTACTGTCTCTCAGAACAATTGTAAGTAATACTTCGACTAGTTTAACGCACTATGTCATATCCGATCTATCTTATATTACCTTTCGTGTAATCATGTTGTATCATAATTATCTTGTCGTACAATGCTTAGATCCTCTTATTTTGTATCATCTTTTTGTATATTTAACAACTTTCACAAATAATGATAAAAGAGCAACTGCCTGCGGATCATTCCTGATTCTGTGGTATCAGCGTACAATGAATAGGCTTCACTCCTAATGTTAAAGTAAAAACTTGATTGGATACTTCGAAATGTGATTGGTTTCAGGGGTAGAGAGTTAGGTCTCGGCAGAGTGAACTTCTAGACAAACGTGCACGGGAGAGTGACGAAGAATGAGAGGAAAGAGAGAGAGAGGGGGAGGGGGGGGAGATACGGGGGCCGTTGACGAGGAAATGCAAGAACAACTTAATGACCAAAAAACTGGCTGATAGACGAGTAATCGAAGGGTTATAGGCCGTGGGACCAAAATCCTAGCTAGTCTCTAAAGTAAATTTCGTTACGCACCCCCTAGGGAAAATCTAGGTATGGTTTTAATACGTTCCCAGTAACCATCTTTGACTAAAAATCAAATGTTGTCATCCGTAACTGTGCACATTAATAACTTTTTTTTTTTTTTAAATGTTTATTGCTATGTAACATCTGTATTTTTGCATGTTTGTTTCGTTTTACATAATTATATATTTCATAAAATCTCCACCTTTGAACGCAGAAGGCTTTTTTATTAGACCTCCTATACCAACCCAATTTTACATGTCCATTTCAAATACCGCGGAGGGTGCACGGAAGTTTTTATTATTTTGATTAGTTTGGTTCTTGAATTTATAGAAAATGCATTGTTTTCTCGTACTGTCATTTTCATCCTCCATCTTGCTTCCATTCTGTCATAGTACCGTGCAGGTCATAAAAAGTAACGCTTGGTGCTCAGTGTCCTGGCGCGCATGAGTTCTGAAGCAGGACTGCAGATTACTACTTTTATTGTAAGAGAGAGAGAGAGAGAGAAAGCACATGATTGTTTATTCTCGAAATTTCATCCAACTTTTCAAAGAAAACTGAATTATATTGCTATTTACATTTTTCTTAGTGTGCATACAGCATTCCATCATGGAGGCAGCTATTTTGGATTTCGCGGCGAAAGGCTAAATTCCATTGGTTGATTAAAATAGCATTGTTTAAATGGCAAACTCAATTCGCATCATTAATTATCATTTATTGGCACACTTTACATACAAATTATACAAAAATGTGCAAGACTTGAAATGACAACATTGCTTTTTTGTGAAGGGGAGATGCATAAGAGCTTGCATGCAAAAATCAGCTTATCCCCTGAGGTGCCTAACGGAATGATAAGCTACAAGTTTGGTCCCATGGCCTACTAGAAGGAGGAGAGGCGGAGATGTATTTTTATTACGTAGTGAATGACAAAGAGCAAGTGAGGAAAACTGACATATAGGAGAGAAGAACAAACAATCGCAGAGGAACAAAGTGAAAGAGGGACGTGGAAAGAGGGACACTGCTAGATTGAGACAGACAGACAGACAGACAGACAGTGGAGGAAAGAGAGAGAGAGAGAGAGAGCGAGAGAAAGACGGAAATACAGACAGGGACACAGGCATAGACAGAGAGAGACAGACAGAGAAAGACATACACTGAGAGGGAGAGGAACGAGAGGGAGAGAGGAATAGACAGAAAGGGAGAGAGGTAGGAGAGCGTAAGAGACTGCGTAAATGAAGGTCATTCTGTGAATGACAAAAAGGGGAAAAAAAGATTGCCGGTGAAAAAAAAAATAATCTTGCATGTAACAGAAAACCGCAGGGAAGATAAGCCATCATCTGATTTAAAGTGACAATAGACCTGATTTGGCCCGGAAGTGACGTCACCGGAAGGCATGGATTTGGAGACAAGTCTGCATGGCGATGATAAATGCGCAGACGACAGGTATTTTTATTCGCTTTTGTTGGGCGGGACAGAAAATCTTTACCGCCATGGCTTGTCACAACTTCAAACCTTTGAAGATAATTGGGGTGTTCTCGAACAACCGAGATCTTCCACTATTCTAAATATTTCACTACAAAGTACTAGCAGAGTTGAAACTGACGAAATAATCATGCTATTATGAAGCTAGAGGGTGAACATTTAAGCATGTAAAGACTGCATGACCAAATATTATGAAACTTCGTACTGCCTCAGTTTGTGACGATAAGTTACGTGGCTAAATCCGTTCTGGATAAAATTCTGTCTTGAATATCATCTATTTACAAAGTTAGGTGAGAACACTCTTAGGCAAGATATAAAGATTAACTGCTCTTGTCCACAGCATCCGCTCCGCTCCGTTATTTTTACGGACAATGACATTAAACACTCTTTGCCTCTATATGCTTGTCCACAGTATCGTTTCCGCTCGGCTCCTCGCCGATGTAGAGCCAAAGCGAGTTTTTCACACGTCATTTTCTTTTTAAAAAATAGCAGAGCGGATACTGTGAACCAGAGCAGTGACTCTCGACCGTTCGCAAGTGGTACGAAAGTTAACGAAGGCGAATCTCTGGGGTGAACTCGGGGTAAGACTGGTAGCTCCCTGAGTCAAGTCTCTTTAGTTTCTGTTTTTAGCGTGAGATGTAACGCTATGGACTTAAACGTGGCCCAGTGACCGGATGTCGCGCATTGTCCTAGTCTGAAACAATGTGTTTTCGTTAGTTCGGGGCTGTCAAAACTGTCATGAGTCAGAACGCGGATAGAGAAACCTCGCTGACTGCGTCAAAACAGATGCAAAATGGACAGTGCTCTGCCAGAGTAAAATCTGACATTCTTTCAGTTTGCATTATGCATACGCGTTAAAAAAACAGAGGAAGAAAAAAAAAAAAACTCCAAAAATAAATATCTGCGCATTTAGCATAACGGGAAGACCCATTTTCTTTTTGTTTAAAAAAAAAGTGTTTGAGAGTTCAAAAATACTTTCTTGGTAAGGATTTTGGCAAGGGTAGGCGGGTAAAATAAGATGCTGCAAATATTTAGTTTGTCATAATTTTAAACATTTTTGCAGAGATGGCGTCATGTTTATTGTCACAACGTTTGGGAGTTATATTTGTATTATTCTTGCGTTTTGTTTTAGCTTATTGATATTGATATTTGTTAATTTTTTTTCTAAATGTGGGAGGATGTTACCGTCTCAATCTGCAAAATTATGCAAGTGATATTGTACTTGTCTGTCTGAGCAAGACTGGACTCATCATTCAGGGGCTGGTGCTGATAAGCTGTAGAGTTGCGTCATGTCATTGTGAAACCCCTGTGGTCCACTGAGGTATAAGACTGATAAAGTCGTCGAAATCATTGCGTAAGACAATGGTGTGGACACTGATGTGCCATGAGGTACCGATAAAAACAATTTTTTTCTTATCATTGACGGGAAAGATGGTTGAGGGGGGGGGGGGAAGAGCTTTTCAGCATGGACAATTTTTGTCCTAGAATCTTATCAGACTTGCAGCCTGGATTAACCAGTAAGCGAAATACAAGCGCGGGCTTACGGAATCAAGGAGAGACGTAACTATATAGCACGATAGTGTTGTGTTTTTTTGCTCTAGCTATCGTGTCTGAATTCTTTGATAGCCACATCCCACTTTAATGTGTTGTATATGTGTGAGGGGGGTCCGTGTGTGTGTGTGTGTTTGTGTGTGTGTGTGTGTGAGAGAGAGAGAGAGAGAGAGAGAGAGTATCCTTATCTGTCGTGTTCGGCTTCAATCGATATCCGCAATCTCTGTAAAGACAACAAAAAAAAATATTTTTGGCTTTGGCATGGCCAATGACTACAGTTTCCGGACTTTGACAGTTAGGCTGTATGTAGGGCATCATTTGAAGAAGTTAATGCTATAGGCCCATTGCGGATATCGGCCATTTTAGCTGTCAAGACCGACGCCTCACCATGGCGATGGTAGCATTGATTTTGATTCGTTAGCTGATTTGCACTGCGAGCACTTCAGGCGTCCCGAACCAATCGGCGGCGAGCTAAGAAAAAGTTCGCTACAGTAAACAATGACACGTGTGTTCACGCACATGGGAGACGTTCGGTCAATTCTTTCACTTCCTCTCCTTTGTTCACACGGATGGTTGGGAATCTGACCAGCTTGGATCCATCATTTCCACCCCTGTCATAACAGTCAACTGCAAGGCAACCAGCAGGCATTTTAACCGCTTAGACATATCTCGAAGTTACACTTGTCAGCATTTTAGGTATCGGAAGTACAAAACAAGTGGCGTCATTCGCAATGGGCCTATACCATGGCTAGGTTCATCCTGGACTCCAAAATAAAGTATATCGTTGTGAATGAAGATCGGCGAGTGTACTGTCTTCTGTGTGACTGTTGATATAAGTGACGTTTCCTCCAAAGAGAACTTCTGGACAAACGTGCACGGGAGGGTGACAAAGTGTGAGAGAAAAGAGAAAGAGAGAGGGAGGAGATACGGGGGGGGGGGGAGGGGGGGGGTGACGAGGAAATGCAAAAACAAATTAAATGACAAAAAAAAAAAACAATGGTTGACAGACCAGTAAACGGAGTGCAGGAAGGAGGAGAGACAGAAATATATTATATTTGATATAGATATAGACACGATTTGTGAGGCACTTTGAAAGAGGCTGAAATTTTAGAGACCAACAGTGCAGGGAAAACATTCTTTGTTCAATATTTCAGTTTTCACTTTGGTTGTTATTAGGTGACAATAGTATTTTACGTAATAAGCTGTAGCTGAACGGTGAACGCAACCAGAGAGTATGTATGTATGTATAGAGAGGTTTCACATCTGGTCGATTTGCACTGTGAGACACGGGACTCGCCGCGAAACCGCTGTTAGCATAGAGCAGAAAGTAGGTCGCTGCGGTAAACAATATCCGTTTGTGCATTTCCACGGGGCATAGGAGCTTATAAACGGTTGTAAACAGTTTCAATCAGTCCCAAAAAAAAATTGATCAAACCACAGTAAACAGATATGCACGCTGTCTTTGGTGAAGACAGTCTCTTTCAATTCTTCAATTTCTTGTTTACCGCAGCGACCTAGTTTCGCGATTTGGCAGAAGTGAGACAGATCTCTCCATACATCTATACCTATACTCTCTGACTCAACTCAGTACTCCCTGTATTTGTCTTTCTAATCAGACCACAGCCTGGGCACGAATCAACCCTTCATTTGACATTAAACTGGCCCTTTACCGGACGATTGTGCTGGGGCGTGGTGTATAGTTTCCGAAAGCTCCTCGTATTGAATACAATATTTTAATACAATACAGCTTTGCTCCATTGTTGCAATCATGATTATGTATCACTTGAATGTATTGCAAAAACATGATAGTGATGTATTATTTATCCCAGTTCAATTTAATCTGTCTTTGAAATTAAATTACATCAGAACTTCAGAGCGCTCGATCTAGTTTCACATTTTTTTTTTTTATTCCAGTGTTCACGACAGAGAAGCTCCTGCTGTAATATAACAATTCCGATAATCCGATCATATTATTTCATCTCTTATTTCATGCTTTTATGTTTTCTTTTAATTTTTTTTTTCATCGTCTGTGATTGTGGCTAAATCGGTTAGTTTCAAAGACACAGTTTTCTCTGCGTTACAATGGGTTGTAGGTTTCTGACAGTTAGGAAGTATTTGCCATTTCTTGTACACAGTCAGTCATGTGCTTTACTTGCAGTCTTTGGCTGGTTAAAGAAAAGAAAATAATAATTTCCTTTCTTTTATCTTTTTCACTTGGAAAGCAGGTTGTTCTCCACCCCCTATCTCTCTCCCTCTGTCTTTCTCTCTCTCTCTCTCTCTCTCTCTCTCTCTCTCTCTCTCTCTCTCTGTATGTGTGTCTTTCTGTCTTTTCTTTCTCTCTCTCTTTCTTTCTTCCTCTCTCTCCCTGTCTCCCTCTTTCCCACTCTCTCTCTCTTTCTCTACCGCCTCTTCTCTCCCCTCCCCCCTCCAGTTTCTCATTTTCTCCTACATGTATGACACACACACAGCGAAGATTGTAGACTTTACTTTTTTTTTTTCATTATCATTGAACTTTCATCGCTTCCCCTCCCCCCCCCCCTCCCCCCCCCCCCCCCTGTGAAAGTTCAGCTCATTTGAAAATGTCTACGAACAAGAATATAATGTCCAACATTCAAAGATGCTAACACAAGGCCATGACATGAAGAGAAAGACAGAACACAACAGAATCTGTAGGTTACAACGTCCCGGGAGTCCCTCATGATTAGTTTCGTCTATAATACTTTTTTTTTAATTGCAAGACAGATTGTTAAAAAATATACCAGAAAATATGGAAATTTCTTTCCGCGAAATTGCAGACTCATTAATGTTTCATAATTTCGTTGTGAGACAATGCACACCAGATTTTAAAAAATAAAGCAAAATGCTTCATAACTGGCTCTAAGCCTCACATTCGTAAGAACCTCCAAGAGAGATGATTGTGGGCAATGATATTTTAGGTCCCCATTTCTTTCATCTTTTCCGACTTTAAGCCATTTTGAAAGCGATTGCAGTGAACCTGGAGAGGATTGCCAACAAAGCTGTTTACGCATTATCACCATAGAAACGATACTCTAACATACAGTGCTCGACCTTAGTTCTATCTATTATTTGTTCTGTCTCCATTTTCTGAAAAGCTAGAGATTTTTTATTGTTGTACAAGAGGTATTACAAATGCACACTTGAACACGTGCTTAAAATGCGTTGTGGCACTTTTCAAGATGTTTCACAGTCCCGATTATTCCAACTCCTTCGGTTTACGTGCACATATTTTATATGAGAAGACATACTGGGTCATTACATTTTGATACGTTCATAATTTCGTGACTTTGATTATCGAGGATACGCCATCACCTCGATCCGCCATTTTAATGAAGAGTTAGAATGGGAAAAAGTATTCAACTTAATTATGTGTACCGTGGTGCGTGGATCATTTTTCTAGTCAAGAGAGGGGTTTGGGGAGAGAGAGAGAACCAGAGAGAGAAGGTGGAGCGGGGGGGGGGTACTATCAGTTCTTTCATAGTTAACGTTGTTGTCATTGGTGGTGGGGATGGCAGTAACCATGGGCGTTGTTGTGTGGTGCTGTGGTTCCAGTTAATGCTTTTTGTCGTAATACCTAACTGTGTGATCAATAATAGCATACACTAGATTGATTGTTACTTGAATACTACTGTTTGGTTGTGGCTGTGGTGTTATTGCTATTGTTGCTGTTATTATTGTTGTTATTGTTGTCGTCGTCGTCGTTGTTGTTGTTATTGTTGTTGTTGTCGTCGCAGTTGTTGTTGTTGTTATTGTTGTTGTTGTCGTCGTAGTCGTTGTTGTTGTTATTGTTGTTGTTATCTTTAATATTGTTGTGGTTTTTGTTGTTGATGTTGTTGTTATTGTTGTTGTTGTTGTGATGCTGGTCCTGATGTTGATGTCGCCGTCGAAGCCATTCATTGCCTCTGTTACAATCCTCACACAAAGGTCAGCTCTTTATTCCCTTTGCGTTGAAACCATTCACGCCAGCAGCGAACAAGTCACGTGCCTGCCTGCTTACCAAAAACATCACACCTCGCTATAAAACAATAGTGACTGGCGTACAACTTCTCCCGTATTGCGTGAGTCGCAGCATTAATTAATCGCTCATTAGTCGCCGTTCTCATAGGACCAATGCAGCTGAAGAAGTAAAAATGTCTCTTGTTTTCTATTGTTCTCCTTCGATTTCCCAGTGTATCTGTACAAAAATCCAAGAAAAGAACGGCAATAAATGAAAAAAATACGGCTAGGAGAACAACAATAAGGAAATGGAAAGAAAAGACAAATCGAAGAACGAGAACTCCGTGAACCAAGGGAAATAATGGTAAAGAAAGAGGAAAAATAACACATTGACTCCAAAATGACCAATCCGATCGAAGACATTTTACATTTGAATTGAAACTTTCGACGTGAATGTTGAGCAATGTGAAGACAGAACTGTTGACTCTATCAAAACAGTTTGTGCTATTCATCGTCTATTTGGAAATGTCGTTATCCAGATTTACAGAACAAAACGCTGGGAAAATAGCCCGAGGGGTCAAAGCCTTTAGCTGGCCAAGAAGATTTCAGAAGGGGGGAAAAAGATTTGTTGGAAAGACGGAAATTGACAGAGATGGGAAGGAAAGACAACAAAGGGGAAACAGATGTTCGGGGAGAAATGCAAAACGTGGAAGACGAAGTGAAAATGAGTTAATGATAGAAAGACAAACAGAGAAAGGAAAAAAGGGAGAAGGATTGGAAGAATGAAAGACAGAACAGATAAGAAAGAAAGAAATAAAAGGACACTGTAGATGAAATATAAAGGTGACGTTTTCTTTCTTTCTTTTGTTCTTCAAAAGAAACCAATGATTAATAATTGACAGAGAACAAAAGAGGCAAAAAACGCCCAATATGGAAAGCGAATTAATCTTCCTTATTAACTGTTACATGCATTGTGCAATGATAGTTCACTTTACCTTCAGAAGAACAATATTGTGCGTACTATAGTAAAGTATCTGTCTGTCTATTTATCCATCTTTCTGTCTCCCAGCCTATCCCTCTTTCAGTCAGCTATCCAGTTATTCCCGGTGCCTCTGTCATTTCTTCTGTGTTTCTGTGTACCTCCCTTTATCTCCGTTTGTTTGCCAGTCTATCTGTCTGTTCATCCAAATTTTTCTTTCTCTCTCTTTTTTTCTCTCTCTCTCTCTCTCTTTCTCTCTCATTATTCCTCCTCCTCTCTGTCGACTCTCACACTTCCATTCTCTTTCTCCCTCCCTTCTCACACCCTCCGGTCTCTCTCTCTCCCTTTTTACACCCTCCATCCTCTTTCTCCCTCCTTACTTCTCCTCCTTCTCCTCCTCCTCTCTCACGCCCTCCCTTCTCTCACCCCCTCCCACCTCTCACTCCCACCCACTGTCACTCACAACATACACTCTTTGACTCCCTCAGTCGTGTCCAGAAATGCCCCGTTTGATCCCCCAATGATCAACATCACTAGAGCTGCTAATCCCAGCCCGTCCTTTCTAAGAATCTTTTTTCACTTCCTTGTATCCACATGTCACGACAACCTTGCTCATAACTACTTCCTTTTTCCACACTCATCTCTCTATCTTTACTGTAAGCCATCTCTGCCATCGTTTTTTGGCTTTATTCTTGTGTATAATTAAAAAGGCCAAAATGTAAAGCTATTAATTGAAAGTGCCCATATAAGTGTTCGACAGTGAAGGAGCACACTGCCTCAAGCAATAAATCTCCAAAACAGGCACATCCTGGAAAATATAACTACGTTATAAATTATTCCTTATTTTTGAAGATACAAATAAAACTTTGAACGAATTTCAAGTAAAGAATCAAAGCCATGAAAAGCAACTGGTTCGTCGAAAAGAGCATGGCTCTGCTGTCTGAAAGTACTTTTCTATCTCCTTTAGGTGTCTTCCTGGAGCCACTTACCACACAAGTGAGAACAGAATGGATACAAGAGGGTCAAATGACAGCCGTCGTACTGAAAAAAAAGACCTCGTCTGAATTTCTAGGAAATGCTTCTGAAACATTAATGCTGAACAAGATCCTTGGTCAATTGTCCGACTATTTATGTCCACTGCAAAGCAGGTGTTTGCAATTGTTTTTGTTTTTTTTAATCGTCTATCGTGGAATTCCATTGCCAGTTTCATTCTTTTTCTAAATTTTGGTTAGAATCACGCAGCTGGATGAGCGGATGGAGAGGTTTTGAAATAGATCGTTGTCCGAGGAGGAAGATGTGGATAGCCACAGGAGAGATTAATAATATGAAGACGCTGTCTATTTGCCGGGGTCTACTAACTACTCTCTATTATAGCTTAACTGTGCACAATAGGGTGCGCTTGCGGTAGTAGGAGTAGGAGTAGTAGTTGTAGTAGTAGTAGCAGTAGTAGTAGTAGTAGCAGTTGTTGTTGTTGTAGTATCATTATTACTATTATTATTATTATTAGAAATGTTACTTCTCCTCCTCCTACTACCAGTATTATTATTATTATATTCCCTCTCCATGGTTTTTCGTTTACTTCTTTTTTATTTTACGCACCTTCGTGCTTTGTTGTTGTTGTTGTTGTTTGTGTGTATGTGTGGGTTTGTTGTAAGTTTAAGTAAGTTCCAGTTTGAAGAACGCATGTCGACCCAGAATTAAGAACCATTTTGTGTCGTGAAGACGCAGGACAATAGACAAAAGTGAAGAGAATGATAGGACAGAAGGAGCTGATCCTACCAGGAATGTTTTGTTGTAAGAACTGTTGGCTTTTCTTGTTGCTGTTTTCTTGGTTGTTTTCCTCAACTTTTATTCTTCTGTGACAATAATAATACAGAAAGAAAAAGCGTGTAACTGTTCCGTTCATCAAACATCATAATAAGTTTATTGTCAAGCCGCCACATCCCCTTCCTCCCAAAGAGAAATACTGTGATGAATATTTTATAAGATGAACACTCTGAGCGTGTATTTTATGACCAACCTTCCTTCAGCTTATTTCATTATTTCTCTCTTTCTTCCAACCTTCCCCTTTGCAGAGCCTGTACATCATAGGATTTGAGAATCACCAATCTTGACAGTTAAATTGGATTTGGGCTCAAAAGTAGTGCAGGTCTGTTAACTTTTGTGAGAACTTTAGAAAGACATAGAAGTGGCAGAAAAGCGTATTATATTTCAGGCAGAGTAAGGGGGCGGGGGTGGGGGGGGGGGTCATACTAAGCCAGGAATGTCACAGCCAGTTGCTGCCAGCAAAAATGTACAGCCAAGAAATAATGGCAGAGACTGACTGTGTCTGACCAGGCTTAGAGTGATAGGGTCTTCCTGGATTTACTAAGAAAATATGGGAAATTATGGTGTGCACTTCTTGTTTAAGGCTATAGGAAACTATTTAGTCCTATTGTGAACTTTCGAAGCTGTGAATACGAAACTCCTTCTTGGGGTTGGCTGATGACAGATCCGAGTGGAGAGCCATGATCGCCAGTACTATAAAAACCACAGAAACTTTTTCTTTTTGCCCAATTTTGACATGATCGCCAGTGTCTGTTCCAGACAGGGCAAAGATGATGATGAATACGAAACATAGAACATGTACCCAAAATAGCCCGTGAAAGGCGCAAAAAGTGTCCGTTATTGTGCCAACGCGCCGTAATACTCAAACTCAAACTCAGACTTAGCAGGTAAATGTGGTATTTGTGCCGGGCATTGTATGACACCCCCTTTACGTAATGCCAGGAAGAAGGCCAGGAGCCCACTGAGTCAGGTCTATTTTTTCATGATAGTAATGTGAGATGTAGGGTATGGAATTAAACGTAACCACTGGCGAAACTGAAACCGACCTGTCTTCCTGGTTCGGGGCGTTTCAAAACTGTCTAGAGTCAGCAGGTGGAAGCGGAAACAGAGACTTCGTGCACTAAGGCAAAACAGACGTAAATCCGTGTTGATTCAATGTGATACGAGCCTAATGGCATGTCGTGGCACATTGGTGGAAACTGTCTACTCTATCGTTTCACTGTGTACTTTCTTAGCTGTAGGCAGAAGCTGAGAGACTTCGTGTTCAGATAGCTGCAAGCCAGAGTTGATTCAATGTGATACGAGCCTAATGGCATGTCGTGGCACATGGGTGGAAACTTTCTACTCTGTCATTTCACTGCACTCTTTCTTAGCTGTAGGCAGACGCTGAGACTGAGAGACTTCGTGCACTAAGTCAAAACAGACGCAAGACAGACTTGATTCAATGTGATAGGAGCCTAATGGCATGTCGTGGCAGATTGGTGGAAACCTTCCCTCTGTCATTTCACTGTATCCTTTCTTAGCTGTAGGCAGAAGCCGAGAGACTTCGTGTATTAAGACAAAACAGATAGATGCAAGACAGAGTTGACTCAGTGTAATATGAGCCCAGTGGCAAGGTGTGGCAGATTGGTGGAAACGTTCCGCTCTATCATTTCACTGTATACTTTCTTAGCTGTAGGCAGAAGCTGAAAGAAAGACTTCACGCACGGTCAAAACAGATAGATGCAAGACAGATTGACTTAGTGTAATACGAGCCTAGTGGCATGGCGTGACAGATTGGTGGAAACCTTACACTTTATCATTTCTCTATATACTTTCTTAACTGTATTATTATCAGTATGCTTGTCCAAAAACCATTATTGTCTTGTTTATAATTCTGTATCATACAATTTGACATGCATTCGCAAAGCCGACTACAAAAACAATGCGAAAATTGACGTCGTGTATATAATGGACATATACAGCCCAGTGGGGGGGGGGGGTGCATTGTATCTGTTTAAATTGATACCCAGGTTTCACAATGTTTTTGGGGGGCAAAACAGCATCAATTTCTAAAGGTCGAACTAGTCATGATCGCCCTGGGTGATCTGCAGAGACATAGAGAGAATGTGAACAAATAAATGGAAATAATGCAAAATTCCACATCAATTACAGATAAATATAGGCTTCAATAAATCAAGATGCGTGCTGATCACGTATGCCCTTAATCTGGAGCTACGTCAAGCTCAAGCAAATGTCAAGGACTTTTATCTCTTTTATAAACGTTACAGAGCATGCTGCAAGCAGAGTAGACCGCACCATTTAGCCCCTGTTATGCTATCTGGTAATTCATCTCGATTGCTCTTTTGGAAGATTTTATGCATTAATTCCCTTGATCTTTCAATCTGCGAGGTTGGACCCACTGTGAATCTTTGAAGAAAAAGGTCGTATTTGGCATTAAATGCCTTTTTTAAATACGGATATTCATGTCGAGTGCACAGACTTCGTGACGCCAACTGGCCCGGAATGGCATGAGATGAAGGTGCTTTGGGTACTGGTATTCTGATGCATGGAATAGCAGCTACTCGAATGTTTAAGTCCATTTGGTTTCCATCCTCTCATTTCGAAATATACGTGACAGAGAGCAGACATTACCCCTATCCACATGAGGTAAGACAAAGGTACGGTGAGTCCGATTTTTGTAAAGCTTTGCACCCTGTTCGTGGTACTTTTGTACATTCACAGAGGTCTGGGTGCCTGGAACCTTCTGGGTACATGATGCTGGCTCTGTTTGTTGGAGATCATTTGGATTAAGCTTCCATTTTTGGTCAGCTGGTAACTCTCGTGCTTAGTTGGTGGGTTCTATTTTCTGTGATGCTCATTTTCTTTTCTGTTGTGCTTTAGTTTGGGAAGGTTGCACACGGTGTCTCATAATATCGTGATGGATGGATGGATGGATGGAAAGATGGGTAGATGGATAGATGGATGGATGGACAGATTGGCGGGCGGACGGACGGAAAGACGGACGGATGGATGGATGGATGGACGGAGAACGGACGGACTGAAGGACAGACAAAAGAACGGGAGGACGGACGTTTGGATGGATGGACTGACGGATGGATGGATGAATGGATGAATGGATAGATGAAGGTTTGCAATCTCCACTGTATTCCATTTCAATTTGATTATAGAACTTCACCAACACTGATAAACATAATAATAGTATCCCAATTAATCTCATCAGCACTTTAAGTAATTTTCTGTGTAAATTTGTAAACAAGTTCATATGAAACCTAATATATGCCTCTATAAACGCGGAAGTGAACGCTTTGAACCGGCCTTGGAGAAACCTTACAAGGGCAATTCTCGTTTATTATGCAATCAATGCATGAGCAATGGCTGAATGCGCTTTAACGTGTCCAAAAAATAGAAGTATTTGCAGTTTTTCACGAGAATATTCTTGTTCTCAAATCCTCTTTTTTTCCAGTTCTTTTCACATTTAGTTCCCTTAATGCATGAATTAAGAGTGTCACAGAATCCCCGCAGCCGCTGCCGAAATGAGAGGCTAAGGCCTCATTAGCTCTAACCTAACTGCGTTTTTACGTTCAAATTTTATAAAATCCAAAATATTCATTAAGCCTTTCTTTTATTTGGTTTTTTTTTTTTTTTGAAGTTGTGTACGACATACAGAAATTATAAAATGTCCAAAAAAACTGTGGAGGTTTCTGTTTTAGCATAATTAAGTGTCATTTCTTGCAGGAGTTTAACTCATTTGTTCTCATTATAATAATGATGATGTTGAAGATTTATTACATGGCGCTGTGGCACCCAATGCATAAAAATTGCTCTAGGCTCTTTACAGGAAGTCTTCTCTCCATCTGCAACTCACCCCCCCTCTCTCTCTCTCTCTCTCTCTCTCTCTCTCTCTCTCTCTCTCTCTCTCTCTCTCTCTGTCTCTCTCTCTCTCTCTCTCTCTCTCTCCCTCTCTCTGTCTCTCCCTCTCCCTTTCTCTCCCTCTCTCTCTCTCTTTATCTCTCTCTCTCTATCTCTCTCTCTCTCTCTCTCTCTCTTTCTCACACACAATCTATTGCATACACTCTTATGCTAGACACACATATATAAGAACACACTCATAACAGTGGTATATAGACAGAATATAGACAGCAGAATTTAAACAATAAACAGCAAAAAATAAAATGAAGTGAGATAATAAATGGATTTTTTACACTCCTCAGACCATGTACTGTGCATGTGGACTTTGATTCATTTAGAACGGTATAATCAACAATAAACAGTTCAAGTTGTTGAAATTTCCACACTTTCATTCTGGTTTCGTCACCCTCGGTCAATAACCCCCTAACTAATCATCAATTTGTGCAGCACACATACGTTGGTTTGAGAAAAGCAGCGACTGTACAGAGATAAATACTTCTTCCTGTTTCAGATAATCATATTTTTTTACCATTGCACGTACTCCCCCCCCCCCCCTTCTTTCACCCCTCCAACCTGTTTTCTGTTCCGAACTCCCATCCTCCTCCTTTTTCCATCGAGCGAACCTGATCTTTCTACACTAATTGCAATCAAAGTTTGTCGAACTCCCTGCATGTGATCAAATCACTAGAATAATTTGTGTTACCAATATCAAACAAAAACCTTGAACGACATTTGGGTCCGCGTCCTCAAAATCTGAGTGCTTGTCTACATACCTTACTATTTTCTTATATCATCTCTCTCTCCCTCTCTCTCTCTCTCTCTCTCTCTCTCTCTCTCTCTCTCTCTCTCTCTCTCTCTCTTTCTCGCTGTCTCACACACACATACACACACAGACACGCGTATAAACATATTATATAATCTCTCTCTCTCACACACACACATGCACACTCTTTCCCTTACTCTCTCTCTCTCTCATACACACATACACATACTCTCTAACACACACACACACACACACACAAATACATACACTCTCTTTCTTTCTCAGTATCTCTCTCTTTCGCGCACACATACCCCTCCCCCGCCTTTTTTCTTTAGTCCTGTCAGTTACCCCAGACACGTAGAGAATATGATGGCACTGAGTTCCTCTTAGTCAAAACGTTTTCAGTCCACCCGTATTCTGATTTGCCTGTAATAAAATGGAAGCCTAGTGGCGCATCGTTAAATAAAACACTATATCGCCCCCCTCCCCCCCCCCATACTAAGAGCATGCATGTATTACTACAGCGAGTAAACTGACTCAGCAACATTCTTTACAACAGCCCAACACTCGTCCAGAGATTGCCACTAGCCCCTCTTGTTTCCGATGCCCAGTGCTCACACTGAAACGAAGATGGAATGGGATCATTTATTTTTTTTTTGCTTGAAACGTATTGAAACGTGAAACATCTGGAGTTCTGAGCACTCTCTCTGGATGGGGGTGGCGGTGAGAGAAAAGGGGAGGGAGGGGGGGAGACAAAAAAGAGACAGATTAGAGAGATCAGGTGAGACAGACAGACGGGGAGGGGGGGGGAGAGAGAGAGAGAGAGAGAGACAGGTGAGACAGACAAACAAAGAAACAGAGAGAGAGAGGGGTGCATAATTATTGTCTGATAATCGGTACATTGTGCATTTTTTCTGACATACACATTACCACAGGAATTGATGTTTTCTATTTGAAGCAGTGAAAGACTAAGACACTCCCCCCTCCCCCTAGACTATGAAAAACCTCATCAATATCCTTCCATAGTCCTATAATCGACACACCATCGACTACAGTCGCCGCTTGTTGTGCTTGACTTAAAAGATTACAATAGGTGTGTTAGTTTTTACTGGATACAGGCAACCAGGTCAGCGGTGTCAGAATATTATGGCTTATTATACAGAAGATGACACTGGGATAGATAGAGAGAGGGGGGGGAGAGGGAGGGAGAGAGAGAGAGGTCGATAGATAGATAGATAGATAGATAGATAGATAGATAGATAGATAGATAGATAGATAGATAGATAGATAGATAGATAGATAGATAGATAGATAGATAGATAGATAGATAGATAGATAGGCAATCGGACAGACAAACAAATAGATAGATAGATAGATAGATAGATAGATAGATAGATAGATAGATAGATAGATAGATAGATAGATAGATAGATAGATAGATAGATAGATAGATAGATAGATAGATAGATAGATAGATAGATAGATACGCCACACACTCAGAGACAACAAATCTGATGTTGCCTGACAACCATCTGTATGAAAAAAGGAAAAGGGAGATAGTCAGGGTAAATGATCGCATTCTCCCCCTTGATAAATCCAGAAATTTCATTACGAACAGCAGAAACGAATGAAGGAAAAGACAAATGTGTGGAAAATACGATTGTAGCGAGACCCGTCACACAAAATCAATGTATTCAGTCTTGTTCGAGAATAGTTCGCCATTGAACCAGTAGCTATATTCTCCAACTAGCCATTACTCAGCTTTTCAGAGTAAAATTTTAAATAACAGCGTGGCATAGTCTCCTGTAGGAGTGAGACATTGGCATAGCAGTAAAAAGCTCTCAGTGATCTGCCTTCTGAAGACTTTCCACCTGTTTCCAGTCACCGTCAGTCAAGCATTTTATGTCAAATTTATATCAGACATCAAACCGAAGAAAGATCGATTCTTTTTTTTCATGATTCGTCATTGATTAGACCCGTCAGAGGCGGGAATACACTGAGAGACAGATTGTACCATTCGGTCATACTGTGAGAAAAGACTATATGTCAGTCCTGATGAAATTCACCTTTAACATCATTTAATGGAATGAAATGTGCCCTTTCGTTCCATCTGGGTCATGATATTCAACGTCAAGTAGTTTTTTGTGGTCGTCAAAAAATAAAAATTGAAATTGAATGTTTTCCTGTAAAATTCCGGTTTAGCACGTACATGTACTGTCTTTTGTCATAATCCAGAAGTATTTAGTGTAATCAAATATACATCATTTATCTGTCTCTGGGTTAAAGAAACCAGCGGACTTTTCACCAAAACTCCCAAAACTACCAAATTTTGACTGCCTGGTGTTTGCGTGCGTATGTGTGTGTGTGGTGGCGGTGGGGTGATACAAGTTCCTTAAGAAAAAATGGTTTGTATTAACGATATAAATGCATGTAATTCATTTTACTCTGAGACTTCCCATTCATTTCAGAAATTGGTAATTCTGTAGTTGGAAAATCTAATCTCAGACTTTTCTGAAATTCTCGACACCAAACAAAACAGGATGTAGAGTTGGTAAAAGAGTAATATAATTATTTGGGTGGCGCCTGATGTTTAGCTCAATCTGGTAAATGAATTTTAGAATGGCTAGCCTACAGTGTACAATCTATAAGAATATTTCACTGTAAAGCTAGTTAGCCAAGAGTTCAGTCATTGTCGTTCTGGTAACTAGAGACGCATAAATAAGAACAGCGGGAGATGGTGCAACGTAGCTGTGGGAAGACAGCATTCTTTAAAGTCGGAGTTCGCTAGTAAATGCTGTTTTGATAGAATGTGTAAGAGAAAGAATCGACCAGGAATAGCAGTGATACATGCGTGGCTCATTACAGTGCTGCGTGAGTTGTACAAGAATGGTCTACATCAGATCCGCCGGTGTAATTTGAATTAATTGTTTAAGTAATCACGATAAAGACGTTTGTTATTACCTGATTATTAGGAATGGAGACTGACTTAACGATCTTCATTGAAACTAAGTCCCACAATGCATGGAGACAAGCCTGTTTCGTCTAGGTTTTGTGGACTTAAGCGGGACCTTAGGCACTATTGAGATTGTTTGTCTCGCTAGTTGATTCAAAGGAAGTTCAGGTCTCAGACCAAACTGATGGCAATGGAATTGATTCAGAACCGGTAGGCTACTAGTCTTATCAACAAACAAAAAAATGTCTTATTTTCATTTCCCGAAAGCAAAATCCTCTTTCCCTAAAAAGATTCTTTTAAAATCAGAACACTGATGACGGTATGACCTTCCCCGCCCCCAGCTGCCGCGATCTCGGCTGAGGAATGATGAGTGAGCTACCCGCAGGGGAAACTGGCCGGCCAAGAGTCACCGGGTCGAAATAATTAAAATGGCCGTCGTTCCGTAATTGAAAGTTATTTTATGTCGATTTTTTTTTTTGCAAGTATTCAAAAATATTTCAAAGATGGTTGCCGTCTCAACCAACTAATAGTACCGTTTTCAATTATCCTTGCCTTATGACACTGGTGAGAATCGATTGTTAAGGAACTGCCTAGGACATATGATATGGATTGGCAAGATTAGTAAGAATAAAATATGAACTACACAGAGGTCAAGGGAAAGAAGAATGCTTAACATCAGACTGCAAGATAGAATTTCTTACGCCGAAATACGCAAACAAACAAAGCTAACGGACATAGTAAAATTCATGCAACAACAAAAGTGGAATTGGGCTGGATATGTGGGAAGGATGAATGATTATAGATGGACGTTTTGAATGGCAAACCACGGACAGGAAAAGGAACACGAGGACGACCAGGAAGAAGATAGCAGGATGATATTAAAAAGAGAGGGGGAACAACATGGATGAGGAAGACATCAGACAAAGGAATGGAAGTCATTGTCGGAGGGCCACAGTCTGCAATAGATGGACATGTCTAGGTGAAGGTGAAGTAAGAAGCCAGATCCAGTCCTGTGTTGGAAGTCAAAGTAAAGGCAACGTATCATGCTAAATACACGCGCCCCTTTACGTTAAGTGTGTTGTTGTTTTTTTGTACTGGTCATGTCCCAGGATGAATTGGCTACTTTAGATCAGTCAGTTGGTCCGCGGTGGGGCACTCAGTAAATCTGTGTTGTGTCGGTTTTAGTGTGAGATGTGAACTGGGGAATTGAACGAGACGAGACTGAAACAAGTTTATCTCACTAGTTCGTGCACGTTAATAAAACTGTCTTGAGACGGCTGGTGGAAGGAGAAACCGTACGCATTGAATCAAGGCAGACGCAAAACTGACCTAACCCAGCGTGCTGCCGGCATCACTTTCCTGGGGGATTATTTTGACTGGTTATGTCATAGATGCAAAACGTGATGCTCCCTTCAGAGGGCACGAATGTCAAACACGTGCAGATGAGAGAAGTACACAGAAAAATATCACAGAAAACAGAATATCTGTGGATTCAGCTGAGCTCATACATCATGACTGACAGGAAAAGAAAAGCGTGAATAGTATAGTCTAAATAACTTTCCCAGAGAAACATCAACAAAGTATTCAGAAATACAGGCTGTAAGACACTTTGTTATTATTGTAGCTCTTGAAACTGTTGTCATATTCTTTTTCTGTATTTGTTTTGTTTTATCTCACTGAAAATTCCCAGAAATTCTTTCCATAATGTTGTTAACACTTCATGGAAATGTTTTTTCCAGGGAATACTTTCATGTACACGAGACATCTTCGTAGGCTTTGACTGGCGCGTCGCTTATTATTAGCACTAGATGTTTCATACAGAAAAAAAAATTGACGGACAGAATGATTAATTGATTGACTGATCGATTAAAATGTTCCCTGAGCGGTGGGTGATTGACTCCTTGAACAAGAACTGGGCAGATCGACTAGGGGCATAAAGAGTGAAAGTTCATTGATTATACACCTTGATTAGCTTTTGGGGGGCGTTCCAGATCAATGGAAAAGATGTTATAATTAGATACACGATTGGCACGGCTTGCCGGCAGAATGAACGACGTATTTTACTTAATTTCTAAAAATTTTCTGCAGGATTTGTTTTGGAGTGTTGAAATTGAAGTATGCCAAGTTTCCTTTTTTATTTCAATGAAAATAACCAAGTCCGTGAGATTGATCACGACTCAGTTCCTTCAAAGAACATGATTTATTTTTTTTTTAAACACACGTGGAAAACCCATGAGATTCAGCGATGGCAACAGAGCGGAAAGGCCTGGAAATGAAATTAAACTTTTAAGAGGTCAAGGAATTAGATCAGAAAGCTGTAATTTGCTTTCGTATTTCAATTATCCCCCAATGCTGTTGTTTCAGGTGGATAACAAGATACTCCCAAAGCGTATGATATGATGAAATTATTTGTAAAGCGATCAGGGCTGCAAATTATCGTAAAATGTCCATTTTCTTTAACGTATTTTTTTTTCACAGCAAATGCTGATATTAGGACAGCCACCGGTAAAAAAAAAAAAAGTAATCGCTCAATCACTCAGATATGCCAACATTAAAGAAGAGACAAAAAGCTGATTTTTTCAGCTGATTAAATCCCAACTTATCTCTGATCTTCTTTCTCATGCAGCACTAAAAAATCTGCGAGTCAGAGAACATCCGTCCAGATTTTTGCCAGTGTTCATGGCGCCTCCGAAAATGGTGAAAAGAAATGTAGAAATTTGACCCAGAATTATGTTTATGTGGCTGGCGGGCACCGTCAAAGTGTATAATGTTTTTATATAGTCCAAAATTATACCTAATGACCAGTGGCAGTATTGGGAGAAGAGATAAGACCATTGCACCAAAAACCAGCTGTACTGGTTCAAACCCTGATCCTGGAGACGGTAAAAAAAAAAGATGGGTGACGAATCAAGAGAGTTATGACGTCAGTGTTACAGGGGTTCTAGAAGACGTCAGGAAGTTAGATCCCACTTTTCCCCCTAAAGATCGTCACCTGCCTCGGTCCACCATGTATCAGAGGAGTTTGTTACTACCATTGTTTATGTGACTAGCGTTCTCTCTCTCTCTCTCTCTCTCTCTCTCTCTCTCTCTCTCTCTCTCTCTCTCTCTCCCGCTGATTCGAAACGATTTTGAGGCGCGCGAAGTACATTATTTGGTTCTGTCTCACCAAAGCCCGAAGTCAGATACACTCCATAATCCACATCCCTGGCTAAAACTGGGCCGAAACAGACTTGACGCAGCGGGCAGCTAGTCAGAGTCTTTGTGTTGTTGTCCACTGTGTGTAGGAGACAATATCTCGGGGGTATCCTAATGATAATAATAACATTTTAAATTATTTCTTTTTTGCTTCTGATTCTTTGTCGTCCCAAACCCGAGAAGGAGACGGAGAGTCGAATGTTGAAAGTTCATCAAGATAATTATTGTAATTATATCAAGATTTTTCTTTTTCGCGCGGCTGCGAATAGAAGAGTTAATGTTATCACCACTATCGTCAAACTATTACAACATCGAAAGTTTCAGTTGATACTGACGACGGCGGGTGTTTCCCATGGTAAATAATTCTGATTTACAACCGGTTAAAAAAAAAAAAAAGTAAAAGCGGATCTGTAACTGGTAGCCCACATTAGTGTTTATACTGACGTATTAGAGAGAGTGGGTGAGTAAACGGATGAAAAAGCAGGTGAGCGAGTAAATAAGTCAATCGCATCGATAATTAAAGCATTCCATGAATATGACAAACATCATTCAGCAATCAGCAGTATGTAGACCTACATTGTTTTTTACGGGAACATCAGTAGCGTAGTTCTTCTGGCGTCAGAGAGTCTTAGTGTAAAACAATTTACAATTTTTTTTAGGTTTTTTTTTTTCTGTTTTTGTAAGAGCCAAACAATCCCCGGAGGATTTGGGGGGGGGGGGGTGAAGCACATAGGGTTAAATGAAAAACGCAACCGAGTATTCTAAGTGGCGTGATTTGAATAACATCTACATCATAAATAGGTACGGACGAAAAAAAAGTTATTAGAATTATTACTATAAAGAAACACCGATGTTGACATCACTACGTAATGAAGTTTATTCATTCTAAATTGAATATACTGCAATTATAAGACTGGATGGGGTAATTTCCTGAGGTTCATGAATATTCCTGGTTAGATAATAGTAATGTTTGCCCGTCATAATCACGGCGCTCCGTTTTTCATTACCTAAAGGTAAAACTGAGACGTTGAGGTCAAATTTTTGTGTTTCAAAGTGGACAATTCGCGACCTTAATCTTGTTTGTTGTATCTCCATTTTCTGAAAAACTGGAGATCTTTTTTACATATAAAAGAGGCATAAAAATAATGTACACTCCGACTCCTGTTTAAAATGTGCTATTGCACATATCAAGCTGTTTCATAGTTCTGCTATCCACAATACTAGAGCCGCAAACGTTTAACGTCGAATTTCTTAGTTGTGCAAAAAGTGCGAGTTGGAAGGAACAAGAACTAAGGTCAAGAAATGCTGACATTCTTGGTGAGTATCCGATAAGATAATACACAGAACTGCCAAGTTGTATTAATATTGGTTATTTTTACAGAGAAGTACCGCTGCCGAAAAACGGTAGGTATGTTCAGAGAGAACAAATTGTTCACTACGGTGTCTCTCAAGTTTCCGGGAAGTTTTGTTCTTCATGTCCTTATTCGCAGTACATGTAATAATAATGATAATAATGAGGGTCATTTATACAGCGCCCAAGCCCCCAAAAAATTGCTCCAGGCGCTTTACAGAAGGTCTTGTTCTCTCCAGCTGCAATTCTCTCTCTCTCTCTCTCTCTCTCTCTCTCTCTCTCTCTCTCTCTCTCTCTCTCTCTCTCTCTCTCTCTTCTCTTTCTGATCAAGAAGATTTTTTTTTTAATCTACAAATGATATCAAGTAAAGACAAACCACTTGTGCAAAAACACGGGAACAGTCGCCCTAGGTAAGTTCTAGATTACAAAATGAAAATGGAAGAGCGATCCACACCCAAGCTCGGTTAACTACGGATCGTGATTCGTGGCACTGCGGGACTTAGAGCAGTATAGAATGTCATTAATTTAACTTATTTTGGACGAGAGACGAGATTCCGGTCAAGGTAAAGATACAGAATTTCAGAAAAGATGCCGCAGATGAAAGTTATACAGAAAATGCCGACGGAGGGCGGAGTGCGAGTATTCAATAATACTCTGGGGCTATAAGAGAAAAACGGCTTTAAAAAAAACCCATTAATTTCGCTGCACTTGAACAGTTTGATGTCACAAATTTTCATCTCCCTGTTTTTTGTATGATATCAGAGGCACTAGATACAATGAGATGAGACATTCCATTCTCGTACCTTTAAAAAAATCGTGCACACAGTTTGCGCGCCGATAGAGGGCGGGGTCCCTGGCGCACAGCATGAAAAGAATGTTTGATATAAGTATAAATTAAAGATGCTGATTTATTACAGTGCTTATTGGGACTGAAAAAAAAATTGCCAGAGTTTTCCTATAGCGATTGAAGTTAAAATTACAAAATATATCACGTCAATCAAGGCCTGCAGCAATAGTCGAACAGAGAACAAAATTCACTATTGCCCTATTTAGCTTTGTAAAATACTACATTGTTCATGATTTCCGCGAATCGCAGCCAGCCGGCGGTGCGAAATAATTATGTGCACGCTAAACGCGCAAGCTGTCTCATCTTATTCTGTCTAGTATCTTTGACGATATCGCACGCACTCGTTCAACAAAATGTAACTCGAATCTCGTAAAAACCGAGCTTTTTACGGGAGGTTGGGGGGGGGGGGGGGGGGGATCATAGTAAACCTCGAACGCCGCGGCCAGTTGCTGTCAGCAATAATAATTATACACTCAAGAAATAATGGCAGAAGCGGACTGTGCCTGCTTGGGTTTAATATACAGGATCTTCCCGGCTTTAGTAAGAAAATACAGGAAATTATGGTGTGCATTTCTTATCTACCAGCAGCTGACTGTGCCGTACCAGGTTTAGCATGATAACGCCGTGGGGCTACTATGACACTTAGCCAGCACCTATAAATAGCCCAGTCTGAAATTACCAAGTTTCACGATAATCATGTCCCTCACCAATGTGAACGAAGTAAGAATTGCCATAATGAATGAAATCAGAAGACTCACACTGTCTTGATTATGAGATTACACAGGTTTCCTCATTCTCTCTGAGATGTGAATTTTAGAGACTTTAGATTCGCCATGTGAAAACAATTAGTCAGCTCTAGCAGTTAGACCAAAGTAAGGGTGAAAAAAAAATGTTTAGCCTTGGCCCGCACCAGCTGATCTTGATTGGCTGACTAAGTGGGTGGTGACGTCACGATATTTCTTTTCATTGGGACCTCACACATCAGCTGACTAGTTAGAAGTCACTGAAACCAAAGATGCTAGAAAACGATAAGATGAGACACTGTCTTCTCTGCACCACTAAAGAAAACCGTGCATACAATTTGCGCGCTGATCGGCGGCGGCCCATGGGGCATGGTATGAAAAGAATGCTTGATATAATTTATGATGCAAAATTGTGACAGTGCTACTGCGACCAAAGAAAAAAAAATAGCCAGAGTTTTCCCACAGCGATTGAGGTTATAATTCCACAATAAGTGACGTCAATAACTCTGGAGCATCAGTATATAAGATAGCATTCATATCATCCATGGATATAGAAACTGAGAAAAGAAAAAAATATAGAAATAAGAAGATACAAAACAGAAAATCAATCAAGCGTTTTAGTCAAACTTACCTCATAGCCAAGTGAAAGATGTCCTTCGTTAGAAATACACTCAGAACAAGCTTATAAAAACGCTATAGGAATACAACATGGTTAAGTCTTGAGTAACTTTAACAACCATAAGAATGGTTAGCGGGTTAGTGTGTCAGTTTGCCATTCGGGTAAAAGAATGACTGGGTGGAAGATTCACCATAATTATTATACATGGCTGGGCAATTCCCTGGAAATGACGCTGGTGAAACAAACTCTTCTCGGCGCGATCTGTGATATAAATACACAGGGGCGGCTGTTTCTACACAAACAAAACTTTTCCAGTGTCTGCAAATGGAAATAACTCGTAGTGTATGGGGTTAAAGGAGCGCAAAAACAAAAGAGCGCCAGTATGTAGCCTACCTATAAGGCCTATTAAAGTTGTTTGTTTTTTTTAATAACACTTTAATCATCAGTGTTGCTGTTAGTGTGTTAAATTGTATTGCATCGAATGTTACTAGTATATTAAACTCTTTTAAGCACGATATAAAAACGAAGCCATGCTGTGTAACTTGCTGCGCTAAAGATTGACTGCATTCAGTATTCATGTTAATGCGACAATAAAAACGTAAGATGTCTGCCTTCATCTACATTCTACTCTATAAAATTACTCTGTTATATTTTTTTTATTACTAGCTGAGGTCCCCGGCCCTGCCGGGGATAAATGGGTTTGAATATTGGTTTCAGTTCTGGGTGGTTATTATGGACCTGCTTCATCTGGCCTGTTCCTATTTGTTTATTTTATTTTTGTTTGTTTGTTTTTAAATAAGTCTTACTGCTCTGCCTTTGTGAGTTGACAGCCTGCACATCCCGTACAACTGCATGATTTGCGCGCGGGTTAGTGTGTTTGATAGTGAACACATCGCAGGTAATGATAACGAAACCTTAAAATGGCGAACCATGACTCGAAATAGATCTGAATGATGGCGAAACAATAAATTTCCAATAAAAAAAACTACAGCGATTTGAGACTTGTATGCCTACCGATAGTACGTTTTTTAGGGGGCATGCTGCATCAGTGCATGCTAGATCTAGCTCTCACAGACACTACTGTGATTATGAATCTAATTCCGGGGTCGGAAGTGGAAGAGCGATTAACAAAGAAAGAGGTCATAGGTTAATGAACGTACAATTCGGATCAAACGCTCTCGCAAATTTACTGTTCCATTCTTATCGCATTATTGGAATAACTCACGAATCCCATAAGCTTTTTTATGCCTATGTACATAGGAACACTGGTCAGTATTGTACAATTGTGTGTGCCAAATTTCAGTTCAATACGTCCAGTAGTTTTTGAGTCCATAGGGAACAAAGGGGTTTTCTTACATTTTTTTTGTATAGATTACCATGATTTCATTGTTTTGTTGTTGTTTTTTATTTTGTTTTTATCGTACAGGAAAACTATTTCCCTGCTTCGAATGTGTGAAGGCTAGTTACTTCGTTTGATATTTGAATGTTTTCTAAATTTCAGTCACATTTTTAAACTAGTTCATTGTTGTTATGTTCAATAAATTAAAATAAATAAATTACTTTTCTCAAGCCAGGCTGTTCCATTTCCAAGCAAGACTACTTCAGTGGAAACTAGTTCAGAGGCCTATATAACAAATAATGGAAAGATAATAAATAACGATAATACAATAATAAAGTCAATAGATTTGTACCTGAAATAATCACAGAAATTTAATCCTTCATCCGCTACTTTCACGAGTAATTACGAAATCCATCATAAGTCACAATGTAATTATTTTCCTTCGGTAACATTATATATTTAAAGACAAACACAACTTTTTCGCCACTTCCGAAATCAGAATAAAAAGTCCCCGGCCAACTTCTCCGCGTGTGCGCGCGAGAGAGAAAGATTCGCGTGCGCTGGCGGGCCTCGCGACTTCTGTCCACACACACACAAACCGTAACGCACAGCCAGACCTGTTGGGCTGATGCGCCTCGGTCCAATGGATAGCTTTTGTTTCAGCGTTGGATCGGAAGATACTGTCAATATTTGTGTGTGTGTTTGTGTGTGTATTGAGGGGGTGGGGAGGAAGAGAACGGGGGTGGGGGCACCAAAAACGTACCAAATATTGACAAAAGTAATAATATACAAGTGAGCTACGCTAGCCAAATTACTCAGAAGCCTTTCGCATAGTATAGGGTTTAAACTAACAGGGCTTTATCTTTTTTCTTCTATCTTTACTTCTTCCAATACGTTCGCTTAAACTTCTTTTTGTCTGTTTACTTATAAGTCTTAGTGGTAGTGGTAGTAGTGGTGATAGTAGTAACAGTACTAGTAGTAGTAGTAGTAGTAGAAGTGGTAGTGGTAGTAATAGTAGTAGTAGTAGTAGTGGTAGTAGCGGTTGTTGTTGTTATTGATATCGTTGTTGTTTTAGCAGCAGTACATGTAGTAGTATAGTGGTAGTATTAGTAATAGTAGTAGTAATAGTAGTAGAAGTAATATTAGTAGTTTAGTAGTAGCAGTGGTAATAGTATCAGTAGTTACTGTTGTTGTAATAGTAGTAATGACAGTGGTTATAGCAACAATAATAGTACTAGCAGTAGTATTGGTAGTAATAATAATAACAGTGGTGGTAGCAGCAGTAGTAGTAGTAGTAGTAGTAGTAGTAGTAGTAGTAGTAGTAGTAGCAAGTAACAGTGATAGGAGTAGTAGAAATAGTGGTAGCAGTAACAGTGGTAGTAATAGTAGCAGCAGCAGCGGTACTAATAGTAGTAGAGACGTAATTGTAGTAGTAGCAGTGGTAAGTTTAATATCAGTGCTAGTAGTCGTCCCAAGGCAAATGGTGATTTGGAGATGGTGGGCGACATGAACTGCAAAGCATTTTTTTCCCCATAGAACTGAGACATCACGGCGTTTCCGGGACGCGCTTTGTGCGTCATTTTCCCGCAGACAACAGAAGGGAAAGTTCAAACAAATCTGGTTCACCCATTGCAGTTGTGGTGGTAGTGGATAGACCAACCGCTGTGTGACCCTAACCCCCTCCCACTTCTCTCTGGTCTTTCAGCTTCTAACAGATCCAGGCCTCGGGATACTGTCAGCTGTGAATTGGCGTTGATGTATTCTGTCAATTATTTGGATTAAATGTGTCCGCACTCGCTTGACAAAACTTTTCGATTTTTTTCCTCACCCTTTTCCCCCACTATTTTCTTACATCTTTTAATGTTTGCTATAACCTCTTTGAGTTGTCTCGTCTTTAGGAACGATCAAAGATAGAAAAATCGTCGCAGAAGGATTCTATAGGGCTAACTCGGTTGATGTAAATTTTACAGGAGAGTGAAAAAACTGAATAGCAGGGCTATTATACACATTTTGGAGCTGGGAATCGATACTGATACTAAAAAATGTTTCCCATTACATATCCAGGGCTTATTTTACCAATTATTATGACTAGTTACATGAATAGTCGAGTTAGCCGTTCAGACACCGACATTCTGCTGCTATTAGTGGTTAACTCTGGAGCAGCACCAAGTTAGATGGATAGAGTGCTGCACGAAAGCCAAACAGACACCAAAATTTTGATGCTTTAAATGGCTAACTTGGAGTTAGCTGGATAAAAACCTACTGCAAAGCCCGAATTGGTGATTTATTTGGCTATGTCGATGATCTTTTTATCTTTCACCTGAATTTTATTTTAAAGATAATCGTTCAAATTGGCTGAACTTTATTTATATGGTGGGTCATGTGATGTCACTCTTAACCCCGGAGAAAAACCAACACCCTGCATTTTCAGAGTTAACCGTTTAGAATCCTGCAGCGACGAAATGATCTGTATCTAATTTGACCTTATCGGAGTTGAAAGGTATACCGAAGACGCTTGCGGAAATGTTTTTTCTGGAGGATTCAGTTTAAACGAAACCTTCGCCGTGATGAAAACTCAATTGTTAGAAGTATAAGGCCCCCAGATATTATCTATACAATTTTGTTTATCCATTATTATTAACGTAAAAGGAACTGCTTCAATAGGGACAATTAGAGCCTGTGGTGTATGTTTCATTTAAATCGATAAAAATTATCCTGTTCCGAAGAGTTCCGGAATCTTTGGCTTATTCATTTGGAAACTGTCGCTTCTTGAGCGCTTCCTTTATACTAAGTTAAAAAGGAGATGTAGAAATGATGCGGTTGTTTCAATGTACAGAAAAACTCATTGTCTGCTTGTTTGTTATTCTGAAATATCGGTCCTCATTCTTCGCGTCAGTCCCAATGTATATGCTCATGTATATTATTTTTGTTTGATTTACTTCTTATAGTGCATAAAAGTTGTAAAAATAATTTTCGTACATCATGTATATCGCTTTATATTTCTCTTTGGCATAAAATGTGTTTAAGTCTATATTTTAGGAGGTTCGCTGCCCTTGGATTTACACCTCAATATTCTTGGTTTATTTTTCTTGCCGTGGCAGGGATTAGTTTTTAGAATTTTGCCCGGTTAGAATTTTGTGCGGCCTGCTCTTCACGATTTCCAACTGCCAAGGTATCTTTATCGTGAACACGGGCCCTCAGAATTTTTCGTCCTTATCCGAGAAGACTAGATGCTCGATCCTACCTACCTTAGGATCAGGGACAGGAAAATATGAGAAAAATTCCAAAATTCCAACATGCTTACACCGACCGGGATTTGAACCCGGTACTTTGGGCATGAGAAGTGAACACCTTGCCTCAAGACCACTGTGGCATAAAAGAAAAATCCGCTTGAATTTGGACTCTTCTCCTTCAAGTGCCGGATCTGGAACAGATATCGACGATCATGGTTCGCCACTCATTCCTCCGCTCGTTTGCTCTCAAAAAACCATATATTATTGTCCTGTTTTTTTCCTGTCGCCCACCTGTTCAAACTCTCTAAATAATGTTATTCTTTGCCTACCTCTGCCTTTTTTTGCACTCTATTGAATTTGAACAGCGAGAAAAAAAAAAGAATGACCTTGCTACGTGCTGTTTTTTTTTTTACCAAAATCAACAAGGTTAATGGTGAACTCAGTCTGTTTTGCAACTGTTTTGATTCAGTACGCTAGGCCTGTCTTTCCCCCATCGGACTCAAGATAGTTTCTGGCCCGCCGGAGCGAGTGAGGCAGATTTATTTGGGTTGCTGTCAGGGCGCGACGACCATTTAACCCTTTAGTCCACATTTCCACAAGGGACACTGTGGTCTAGAGGCAAGGTGCTCGCCTCTGATGCCGAAGGTACCGAGTTCAAATCCCGGTCGGTGCAGGCATGTTGGAATTTTGGGATTTTTCTCATATTTTCCTGTCCCTGATCCTTTGGGAGGTAGGGTCGAGCACCTAGACTTCTCGGATAAGAACGAAAAACTCGGAGGGCCCGTGTGTGCACGCTGCGCACGTTAAAGATACCTTGGCAGTTGGAAATCGAAAAGAGCAGACCGAACAGGCCGATACAGGAGCAAAATTAAATAAAATTCATCACTACCACTCCCTCCCCAGCCCCCCCCCCTCCCCAAAAAAAACCGCCGACCGACTTTGCAATGTGGCGTCGACGTGCCGGCTCCGGTTGTGACTAGGCTGCAATGACACAAAGGCAAATTTCCTAAATGGGATTAAAGAAGTGTACAAAATAGAAAAAATACAAACCAAAAAAAATTTACACTAAAAGCCAGTCAAAACACTTGAATCAGCGCACCATCAGCCAAAGAAACATAATTATTTCTAGCATCGCTACCCCCATTTGTGCCAAACTGACCTAAAGATCCCACAAGGTCCGTTTCTTGGATCACTATAGATCCTCACACTTTCTGCCTCGACCTTATGTCTGAAAATGATGACAAGGATGTATGAGGCGCATTGACTCGAGGTCTTAGTTTTCCGCGTAGGAGGTCGACTCGAGATCTGTGAATTGAGGCCAAACTAAAATCGGTCAAATGGAATTGATTTCCGCAAGTGTTTTGTTGTGGCTGCACTGTTTAGCCTGTTTCTGTCCTTTTTTTAAAATTCATTTTATTTTGTTGTTCTTTTTACTTGACTTGCGATTTGTTTTTTTGTTTGGCTTGGCAGTTTCCTTTTGTTTTTCGTTTTCTTTTCTGTTCATGAATTTTCTAATTTACTTGGTTATTTCATTCCAGTTTGGTTTTAATCCCTGCGTCTTCGCTCTCTCTCTCTCTCTCTCTCTCTCTCTCTCTCTCTCTCTCCCTCTCTTATAATTCCAGTGATTTTTTTTTCTTCCTTTCATTTGTATTTCTATTATTGAAAAGGCTTGACAACTATGAAACTCATGGTCACAGAGAATATTGCAACTTAGCACTTTAGAAAGGGATTTGTAAGCAATCTTTCTGATTGAGGCAAAGAGGAAGAGCGCGGTATGTCCATAAGGTTTGTTACCTTTGTACAGCAAGCGGAAATTGCATGTTAGTTGACCTATGATCGTCTTTACAATATTCCTACTGTAAACGTCAATGTTCTGGCAGTGTCTGCTAGTACTACAGAATGGAACTTGTAAGCCCTCTCTCTGCCTTTCTTACGGGGGTACAGAAAGAGCAGGAAACATTATGAAACAGGCAAATCTATTTTAAACCAATCAAATAAAATATCAGATTATCAAAATCAATCACGAAAACTTTGTACTGATAAATTATAGATTATGAGAAAAAACAGCAACTACTAAGTTATGTTATATGTTGCAAATGTGGTTTACTGGGCGCTAGAGGGTACACAGGAAATGTCTAAGCGAGGATGACATTTTGTCAAATACTGACAAAATATTGACTGTCAAATACTGACAAAAAGTTGTATTTACCGAAAAGATCTTTTTTTTTATCATTTTTCTGTGCAACCATACAAGTTGTTCGGCGGTAAATCTTAGCCCATAATTTACGCACGTAACTCAGATCGACTTAAGCTGACAGCGCGTCACTTTTCAATTAGTGGGCAAGGTCTCTCTTTCCAGCAGCTCACTCAAGACAACTCTGACGTCCCCCGTGCTAGTGAGACAGGCTTGCTTCAAGGTATGCCCAAGGTCCAATTTACAATTCCAACGTCCACATCTCATTCTAAAACCGAGACAAAACAGTTTAAACTTAGTGTACCATCAGTGTTATCCAATTTTCTCAAGTATTGCATTTTTGTGTCTGGGTTTAGGGCGTTTTGGGCATGAACCAAAGAATGCGTGACTTTCATCCCCACAGAGTGTGGACATGTCGCTTTAATTATTCAGCTTGGCCTAATTAAGTATCTCGAGTATTTTGTAGTAACGAGGTGTCCGTGGGCAGAACGCATAAAATAGTATTGGTGTCTGACTGTGTTCATCTTGTGGCTTCTAGTATTTTGATGATGTTGTTTTCTACGTTGCTAGGTTTTTGTTGAAGCTATGATCGTTGAAACAGTGCCGTTCGTGGTGTGGTTTTTATGAGCACTTGTGGCTTTTATGAGTGTACTGGAGATGTTTGGCTGGGAGAGTATTGAGTAGCATCGGTTTTGATTCAGCCCTGAATTTCCTTTGAGTCAACTAGTGAGATAGACTTGCTATGGTCTCACAGGTGAACGTGAAGTCCCGTTTAATTCCTTTGTCTACAAAAAAAAAAGAGGCAAAATAGGCTGCAGGCCCTGTGGTGGTGATAGTTACAGCTGATCGGGAACTCTCTCTCTCTCCCTCTCTCTCCCTCTCTCTCTCTCTCTCTCTCTCTCTCTATATATATATATATATATATATATATATATATATATATATATATATATATATATTATATATATATGAAAATTAGGGACAGATATCATTTGATGCGTTTAGAAGCGTTACAGTTGGCGGCCATACATACTCGCAGTTAGTGATGTGCATTACACTATAACATAATTATGATTATAATATATCTTACCTTAAAAATTTGCCAAAATCCCATTAGCGCGCTTCTTTACCCGAGAGAAGGCCGGCCACTCTATACCACGCACATGTTAAAAGCACAAAAAAACCAGTGGCAAAGGTTGTTGTTATCTAATGATTCTGTTGTATCAAGTTACCAATGCGGCTAGGCGCTCACTCGCAACTTCAATTTGTGTTGCAGTCGTATCATAGTTTCCTCTTCCTTCCAACCCTGCACGAACTCACCGCGTCCCGTATATGTACGTATCTCCATTCATTCGCCTAAATTTTAAGAATGCAACCCGACTGCAACACAACAAAATCGCAAGTGCGGGCCTGTCTTAAAGGAAATGCGGTATGCAAGAGTGCAACACGACCTGTTCAATAGTGTCAGCCCTATGGATAAAATGACTTTTTTTTTTTTTTTAAATCTCCTCCCCCAACATCTCGCCAGAATTGATCGTTCACGTTAGAAATCAGGGGGGATCAATCTGGGGAAACACGTATAGCAGAGGATGCTGTATTTTGTTTCGGTTTTGCTATGGGATGTTTATGTGTTGTTTTTTCTTTAACACCCATCATTTGCCATTACAACACGGATGTGGTGAGTAACGGAATTTATCAGCGTGTTGATATTATTTTTCATCACCTTCGTTATTGAGGAGAAACGATTCATCTTGGAGCAGAGGGAAGGAGAGGGGTCGTTAGGAAGGAACGCAGCCTCATTTTCGTCATCATCAACACCACGATTAACTTGATTTAAGATGATGATGTTTATGAAACTGATCGGTGGGTAATGATGAAGCCGAAAGATTTGCTGGAGTTTTTTTGTTTTTTTAAATTATTCTGGTTGTGATTGTTGGGAGTTTCAGTTTCAACAGTTCTTTTTATTTTTCCTTTCTTCGTGTGTGAAATAGCAAAGCAAGGGAAGTCGGATATATATACTTGCACATACAATTTACCATTGGCCGCTGCTGTCATTTTCAATCACATATCCAAAGGAGAAAGATGTAATTATCCCCCGTAGCTAAATGGGTCTGTACTCAAGTTAATGCTGATGAAATGTAAGGCAGCTTTTTTTTTTTTAAATGGCTGTAGATATTATAAATAACAATGTGTGGGCCTAAAGGTAAATGTTGTTTTACGAAATCAAATAAATGCGCCAATATATTCAAATTGAAATCACAATTATACAGTAATCAGCGAAGAAGGGACAAATGACTGTGGTGGTGTCCACAAATCCAGATCTCAAATATACAGTGAGATAACGCTGTTCCTTCTTTGTCAAAACACCAGTGTTGCCTCACGAAGGAAGACGAAAACTGCAGCAACTGTTTGTCCAAATGTCAGGGAAGAAAAACTGGCAAATTGCTGACAAAATCCTAAAAAGTTTTAGGTCACACTGAAATTCTAGGTCGTATATAAGTATAGAGTTAATATTTGAGAGCATAATGCTGGGTTTTCATGTGCACGGAAACGGCAATGGAAACGTCAAAAACCCTCCCGGTAGAGAAATAGAAAGAAAGTTTTCATGTATACGGAAACGCCGTCTTTTCTTACTACTTGATGGATTTTTGACGTCGCCGTCTCCGTTTCCGCCCACATTAAAACACGGCTTAACCTTTTACAAGGTTTTGCTTTTGGTGATCGCTTGTGCAGAGATCTTTATGAAGGAGGGTACTACACTGGGTATTACCCGTATTCTATTGGTGATCGCGTTTTCTCAGCAAGAGAACTCATAAAAATGTGGTAGGGATTATTCACTTTGTTGTTTGAGTCCAGACAGATTTCATCTAAAAACAGATCAAACAAAACTACCCTTTGTAATAACCAGGTCTTCTCTTTGGTAGCTTTAGTTCGGGGTACCAAAAACAGTAGTAAGAGAGACTTTCCGTGAAATATGTCTAAGAGTACCACTCGACAGACAAATAATCTTCAATTTTCTGTCCCTCCCAGGTCAATCTATTTTTATGTCAATGGGAGACTATCAGCCTCGTACACTGTATAAAAACTCTAGTCCAGAATTGTCTGACCCTGTGTCAGGTTGCTTTGTCAGAGAGGCAGACACATTTAGTACTGAATCCAAACATTTATATCGTCGTGGTAATAGAAACTCAAAATGGCTATATTTATCTATCAATCCGTAAAGAACTAATATTTTATGGCAAATGGTGGGGATATTTTTATTACCACAATTATTTGCTGAGGTCCGCATTTTTTTTTTTTTTTACCAGATAAATTATCCTAGCCAGGAAGCAAATATTCCATTTCTTCCCTACGTCAAATGTAATTATGGACTCTTGAGACCCCTTCCCTAGAAGTTGACCTTGATGGACAAAAAGTGAAAAGTTGCAAAATATATGAAATAAAATGTGATCTTTGCCCGGAGGAAAGTTTCTATTCATTCATTTTGAACTTCAACATTGTCTTAATTCATCTGTTGATAACACGGATGCAAAATGCGAAAAAAAAATAAAGCCAGTTTACTACAAATGCTGGGCAGAAATTGGCCAAGGACTTGTAACAAAATTTTGTAAACGTGAATAGGGTCAAGGAAGCCCCAGCTGAAAATTTCAGACTAAGAATTACCTGTGTTCCAAATTATGAAATACTAACTAGCAAGTGGATTTTGCAGTAGTTGAGTCCTTGAAACATCTGAAAGAGAAACTTTTTTACAAAGCACGAATAGCACCTCGGCGATTAAAGGAGGGGTGTGGAGAGGGGCTTTTGCATTGAGCGTGAAAAGAGAGTAAAGTTGCAACACACAATTATTATGGGCATGTACATGGGACATTGTGTTGAGTGAACCCGACGCCACTGAGCCATTTATAGATCAGCAGTGCTCAGTGGAGAGTTTGTTAAAAAAGTTGCAAAGGAAATCCAGTCTCACAATATTCTGTTTTCTGTCTCATTACTTTTCAGAACAATTTATCAGCGAACTGGTTCCGTGAAAACCTAGCTTATTCCATTATTTTTCATCTCCGGAAGTTTCATGACTGTCGTTAAACTATTGTTGTTGTTTTTTTTCCTTTTTGAAGTGAGAAGCTTCCAAATTATCAAAGTATAATCGTGAAATATGACCAGTGAATTGGTTTGTTTCCCATCACATCAAGGAACGTGTGCTGTTGCGTAATTTCAAATTTTATTTCATTTTTTTGTCCCAAGTTCTAAGGCATGACATTATGACACTTTGTTCCGTTATCCAAAATGTTTCAATTCTTGTTTTTTAGAATTGTTTTTTTTTTTTTTTTGGTTTTCTTTTTGAGCGGGCGTGCTAAGATGTTGTGCAAGTAAGAGGGGCGAGGATGCTGTGGTGAATAAATCACAATTTTGATGACGTAAGTAAAACAACTGATCGTGTACTGTTGCACAATACAGTTTATGTTTCTATCAGAGCTACAATATTTCTACCGACTTGCTACTGTTCATTCAGGTAATCTTATTATGACCTAACCAGGTTAACACTGTGAAGGAATGCGTGATGCCCGATATACTGCCCTGCCCAAGTTTGTGGAAAATTCGATTTACACTCGGTCCAAGCGTTCAATCTCTCGGAAACTTGAAAAGGTCGCTAACCCGTTCCCTTGCCAACTGCGTTCAAAGTTGCAGCCTCGGATTAGTTCCCCCTAGTTCTTCGTTCTCTCCATCCTTATTGTTCTGCTCGTTCTTTCTTCTTCTTTTTCCTAATCTTTCCTCCCTCCACTTTTCTCCTTCTTCTGTTTCGAATTGAAATATTTCACTTACGCCAGCTAAGCGGAGATGTACAACGCCATGCAATGCTGGGCTGCTATTGTAGGTAAGTTTTAAAAGGATTAAAGCTCTGTAGTTTCAAGTGAAACCAACCCATTTTCATTATGTACATTATCTATCTATCTATCTATCTATCTATCTATCTATCTATCTATCTATCTATCTATCTATCTATCTATCTATCTATCTATCTATCTATCTATGTGTCTGCGTGTCTGTCTACCTATCTATCTACTTATCCTATCCTAATGTCTTATATTAGCAGAGAATGGAATAGTCTAAGCCAGCTAATTATCTTTGGTTATAGATTGTCCAGCCACCCGCCGTCTCATACCCTACCCAGTACCATTACCTTTCAGGTCCGGTCTATTAGGTTAATATCGACACAGACTTGCTCGCTCCTCGCCCTGATCTTCGACCTCATGCCCTTCCCAAAACATGTATGTCTCTGCTAGGTATCCACATTTCCACCCTGCAGTCCAGGTGACTGGTCAGCCTGCTATTCATGCGTTACACAGCACAGTGTGAAAGAAAGTCTCAATTTCAGTTATTATCATTATCGCAGCGCAAACGGTTTGAGTATACTGTGGCGTTGACTCTGAAGATTTAAAGTTAGACACTAGTATTTACTTATTGGGGGAAACATTCATTAATCAAACCATTTATTTTTTTAAATTAGTGTTTTGACAAAACCTCTCTCTCTCTCTCTCTCTCTCTCTCTCTCTCTCTCTCTCTCTCTCTCTCTCTCTCTCTCTCTCTCTCTCTCTCCCTCTGTCTATCTCTCTCCCTCTCTCTCTATCTCTCTTTCTCGCTCTCTCTCTCTCTCTCTCTCTCTCTGCCTGTCCATCTGTCTGTTTCTCTTTTTCTCTCTGTCTGTCTTTCACACGTACACACACACACGAATCTTTATGGTCCTATTCATTATCATACGTGAGTTTAAGATTTTAAATCGTTCTTATTACTTATTACTTATCGTCGCCTGGCCATTTCCACCTAATCACCCGTCAGTCACTTCCAGTTTTAGATTGCAACAATAATTGCACTTAGACACATGTACATGTATTTTCTTTGAAACTGCTAAAAGTAGATAAAGTATTTGTTTTAAAAAAACAAAAAACCCACCCTTTGACTGACTGAAACAGCCCAGTTGCTTTCTCAAAATGTTGGTAAAACATCTAGTGGCCTATTCGGTAAAAGCGTTCAAATCCCGATCCCCTTGTTAGAGCAACTTTGACTGAGATCATGCTGAAACAGTCATTCATTGACACCACTGAAATCAAAGACGCCAGTCCGTTGTTGTTTTTTTCAATTCCTCGTCTTCTGGTTTTTATGAACGAGCTAGAGGGTGTCTTTGTGTGCGAGTATTTTGTTTTTGATTTTGCTCGGAGATGTTTGTGGCGTGGACTTGAGAAGTTAACAATGTGAACAGACGTAAACAGGATTGTTGGTAAACAAAAAGTTTAAAGTGCATGTTTCCAAGTTGTCTGTTGTTGTGGATGGCGTTGTTTTCGTCTGTTGCTTTTGAGTTCTTGTAGTAGTTGTTAGTTTTGCTTCTATTGTCTGTGTTGCTGTTGTTGTTGTTCGTGGTGATGGTGGTGGTGGTGGTGGTAATGGTGGTGGTGTAGTGGTAAATTATAGTGGTCGTGTTCGTGGTGGTGGTGGTAGTGATAATGGTGGTGGTGTGGTGGTAATAGTGGTCGCGTTCGTGGTGGTGGTGGTGGTAGTGGTAATGGTGGTGGTGTAGTGGTAATAGAGATCGTGTTCGTGGTGGTGGTGGTGGTAGTGGTAATGGTGGTGGTATGGTGGTAATAGCGGTCGTGTTCGTGGTGGTGAAGTGGTGGTAATAGTGGTCGTGTTCGTGGTGGTGGTGGTAGTGGTAATGGTGGTGGTGTAGTGGTAAATTATAGTGGTCGTGTTCGTGGTGGTGGTGGTGGTAATGGTGGTGGTATGGTGGTAATAGTGGTCGTGTTCGTGGTGGTGGTGTGGTGGTAATAGTGGTCGTGTTCGTGGTGGTGGTGGTAGTGGTAATGCTGGTAATAGTGGTAATGGTGGTGGTATGGTGGTAATAGTGGTAATGGTGGTGGTATGGTGGTAATAGTGGTCTTGTTCGTGGTGGTGGTGGTAGTGGTAATGCTGGTGGTGGTGGTAGTGGAGGTAATGGTGATGATGGTGGTGATGGTGGTAGTGGTGGCGGTGGTAATCGTGGTGTTGGTAGTGATGGTAGTAGTGGTAGTGACAGTAGGTGTGGTAGTGTTAGTGATGGTAGTGGTGATAGTAGTGGTAGTGACAGTAGGGGTGGTAGTGGTAGTGATGGTAGTGGTGGTAATTCTGGTGTTGGTAGTGGTAGTGACTGTAGGGGTGATAGTGGTGGTAGTGGTAGTAGCGGTAGTGGTTATACCGTGAAGAAAAGGGTGGTGGTTTTGAGAGGACCAGGACAGAACTGTACATGCGTCATAATCTCTTTTCGGTCGGAAAACCACGGCTATTTGTGACAATTCATATAATCTCCTCAGTTTCGGCCCAGAGACCAGCCAGAATCTCTTCCTAGAGTAATCATCGCTACTTGAAATTTCCCTGTACTGCGACTGTGGTTCCCCTCAAGGGGGTCAAATAGCATTGGCGTTAGAGCTTCACAAGGTCACAACTCAGAAATGCTGTGGTAAAAGGGCTTTTTAATGCCCTCAAAACCGTTCATTAAGGCTTTAGGATCTCAGAAAAATGCTTCTAATGCTTGCTGACCTTTTCAGATAAATTTTCAATAAAACAGTAACAACAGGTCATTAATAGACAGTTGCTATTAGCTACCCCATTTGACATGACTTACTGCTTTACTACAGCAGAAGAGCCATTTTGTGAGAGGAGAAAAATACGCCTAATGCTTTCTGACCTTTTTCCGATAAATTTTCAATAAAACAGTTACAACAGGTCATCCTCTGACAGTTGCCATTGGCTGTTCTATCGGACACCATTTGCCGCCGTACCACAAGGAGGAGAACCTGTAATAGGGGTAATAGTTTTAAATTACTATGTTAAAGCCACACATTTATAGCGTACCGTCTCTCACGGAATCCTTCAGCTCTGCCTCGGCTCTCATCCCGCATTGTCCTCTATAGCCGATCTGTAAAGATCTTCTCTGATGCCAAATCTGTCATACTTTTTTTCTTTTGAAAGCCAGAAATCAATTTTGGCCAATTTCTCTCTCACCACGAGCGCCGCTCATCTTCGCCAGCAAAATAAAGATTTGTTTGGCGGTGTCCAGATTTTTTTTTTTTCGAATCTTGCGTCTTATTTTCATTCCCATTTTGAGTTTACTTTTTTCTCTCTTCGGATGGAATTGAAAGCCACTGATTTTGCTAACATGGATATTCCCCGGGGGAGGGGGAAAAACATTTAAAGCCTGATGGCCAGATTCAGAGATAGCCAGACACTATCAAAGAAACAGATGAACAACTGAATCAAACGGTCTTTTGAAGTATTTCTGAGGGCGTATTTTTTTGCTATTGATTGTAGAATGAAAGCTTTAAAGAAAAACAACGATCAACAAATTTTTAAAAGAGCATGAACTTGGCTGGATATGCTACACGGTAGAGTGTCACGAGTGGAGTGAGCGATAGTTAATAATTACGGGGGGAAAGGAGGAGAGTAAAATTAACGCACGGAGACAGGGAAGAAAAGTCGTGCATGTCATGAGTGGGGGGTCTGAAGGAGGCGAAAGCGCTGTATAACTATCACTGCAAGTTAGAAGGTCCTAGGGAGCGGATCTGTGAATAATAGCCCATCGGGCAGAGATAAAAGGAAGCAGTCGAGAAGACTAGTGAGAGTCTTTCCAGTTATGACTGGTGTCGGGGACGGGCCGCAGAGCCCCCTCGATGAGCACAGGGGATAGGCCAGCATAGGGCCGGAGGCCACACATAGGCCAGAAGTGAGGCTGTCAGTGCAGGACAGTAGAGGCACATAAAGTCGTGGCAGTCAGGCCACGGGCAGGGACGTAGATATGAGAGTGAATGAGATACTATGTTGTTGCCATGTTGATAGGCTAGTGAACTGATACTATGTTGTTGCCATGTTGATGGCTATGGAATTACTAATGTGTTATTGCCCTGCTGAGGTGCTAGGGGAGTGTTAAGGTGTATGACAATAGGAAGGGGATATTGAGAGACTGCGGTGCCAGTAACTTATTAATGGGCTATTAAGACCCTGAGGGGAGAGGCTGAGGCCGAAGTGCCTTTAGGAGTGACTACCGGATTGTGGATCCGAGGGAGAGTGTGTGTGAGAATAAGGCCGTTGTACGGCAGTGCATTTCAATAATATAATGTATGTAATTGCGCTATTATATGTATAATTATGTTTAATAAATGTGTGAGTCTGATGGGTTGTTCTGTTAAGTGTTAAACTGTTTGTTCGTGATTGTCGTCCTGTCATAAACTATTACATCTCCCAGTCTGGGATTTGTGACATTCTAGTGAGAGTCTTTCCAGTTATGACTGGTGTCGGGGACGGGCCGCAGAGCCCCCTCGATGAGCACAGGGGATAGGCCAGCATAGGGCCGGAGGCCACACATAGGCCAGAAGTGAGGCTGTCAGTGCAGGACAGTAGAGGCACATAAAGTCGTGGCAGTCAGGCCACGGGCAGGGACGTAGATATGAGAGTGAATGAGATACTATGTTGTTGCCATGTTGATAGGCTAGTGAACTGATACTATGTTGTTGCCATGTTGATGGCTATGGAATTACTAATGTGTTATTGCCCTGCTGAGGTGCTAGGGGAGTGTTAAGGTGTATGACAATAGGAAGGGGATATTGAGAGACTGCGGTGCCAGTAACTTATTAATGGGCTATTAAGACCCTGAGGGGAGAGGCTGAGGCCGAAGTGCCTTTAGGAGTAACTACCGGATTGTGGATCCGAGGGAGAGTGTGTGTGAGAATAAGGCCGTTGTACGGCAGTGCATTTCAATAATATAATGTATGTAATTGCGCTATTATATGTATAATTATGTTTAATAAATGTGTGAGTCTGATGGGTTGTTCTGTTAAGTGTTAAACTTGTTGTTCGTGATTGTTGTCCTGTCATACTTATTACATCTCCCAGTCTGGGATTTGTGACATTGGGGGCTCGTCCGTTGTGACACTGGGGGCTCGTCCGTTGTGACATTGGGGGCTCGTCCATTGTGACTCGTCCATTTTCGTAATATTTAGTTGTAGTTAGTTAGTAGGTAATTGTGCTGTCTTGTTCGTTGGATGAATGGACATTTCATGATATGATTTATGTATATTTATGAATAATAATATGTATTGATGCATGTATTTTGATGAATATGTATTAATGTGTACTTAAATTTCAGAGAGACAGTGTGTGTGCGTGCAGCCTGAGGAGACGAGCAGCCAGAGCTCCGATTAAAGGGAGGAGTTTACTCAAAATTTCAAAAATTGAAAGTTAAGTAAAAGTCTAAAATTTTGTACCCTGGATTAAGGGCTGTCTTTTCATCTGTCTGTTTCCCTGTTTTTGCTGTTGTTGTCGTTATAGGTTATACGGGCGGTGGCGCGGGTTTGCTGTGTTGAACTTAGTTTATCCTTTTAAAAAGGTGTGGTAAACTTTGGAACTTCGTTCATCACAGTGACCAGTTCTGTAGGGACCTGTAATATTGTTTAGTTGTAGCGTCGATATCTTCCTCGTTGTTTTAGGAAGACGTTTCTCTTGTCCCTCTCTTACCTGTCTGTAAATACGTTCTTTTTTTTCAGACTCTGTTCTTGTTCGTACCTTGTAGTGTAATCGGCGTATTTAGGTTGCATTTTTTTTCCATTATATTTTCTTTTTTAGGCCTTTGTCTTAGTCTGGTTCGTTGTCCTTGACGTACTTGTGGTCCTTCTACTGAATTTTCTCATTCTTATCTTTTCCTTTCGTTTTGTTATTTAATAGTGCTAGACATGTTATAAACATACAATTAGTTAGAGAGAGTAGGCTGTAGAATGTTTAGTTAGGGGTGTTGCTGAATTGTATTTGGGTTTTGTTATATCTGGTGTGATCTCAGGTCTCTGGTCGTATCGCTAGTGATCATACCGACAGGTTGGTCGTCTTATAATAGATACCATAACCATAAATCGGGGAACTGGTAGGTCATTTTTAATGTAGGTATTGCTCAGGCTCACTCGTTGACAGTCATCTTGATGCGATTTGAAATTAATTGCATTAATTTTTTTGGGGTGGGGGATGATGTCACGAGTGGAGTGAGCGATAGTTAATAATTACGGGGGGAAAGGAGGAGAGTAAAATTAACGCACGGAGACAGGGAAGAAAAGTCGTGCATGTCATGAGTGGGGGGTCTGAAGGAGGCGAAAGCGCTGTATAACTATCACTGCAAGTTAGAAGGTCCTAGGGAGCGGATCTGTGAATAATAGCCCATCGGGCAGAGATAAAAGGAAGCAGTCGAGAAGACTAGTGAGAGTCTTTCCAGTTATGACTGGTGTCGGGGACGGGCCGCAGAGCCCCCTCGATGAGCACAGGGGATAGGCCAGCATAGGGCCGGAGGCCACACATAGGCCAGAAGTGAGGCTGTCAGTGCAGGACAGTAGAGGCACATAAAGTCGTGGCAGTCAGGCCACGGGCAGGGACGTAGATATGAGAGTGAATGAGATACTATGTTGTTGCCATGTTGATAGGCTAGTGAACTGATACTATGTTGTTGCCATGTTGATGGCTATGGAATTACTAATGTGTTATTGCCCTGCTGAGGTGCTAGGGGAGTGTTAAGGTGTATGACAATAGGAAGGGGATATTGAGAGACTGCGGTGCCAGTAACTTATTAATGGGCTATTAAGACCCTGAGGGGAGAGGCTGAGGCCGAAGTGCCTTTAGGAGTAACTACCGGATTGTGGATCCGAGGGAGAGTGTGTGTGAGAATAAGGCCGTTGTACGGCAGTGCATTTCAATAATATAATGTATGTAATTGCGCTATTATATGTATAATTATGTTTAATAAATGTGTGAGTCTGATGGGTTGTTCTGTTAAGTGTTAAACTTGTTGTTCGTGATTGTTGTCCTGTCATACTTATTACATCTCCCAGTCTGGGATTTGTGACATAGAGCCCCAGGTCTTGACAAAGGAGAGGGACGGGGGTCCTGTCCCGGGAAGCTTCAAAAAGGCAGCATATCTACACATCGTAAAACACACAGTTTGTAGGGTGGTTTGGGCGCCGGTCAAATTTTATCGCACCCTGGTGAACCAGGAAGATATACGGACAAATAGCCAACCTGATGTCAGACCAGATTTTAAGTGGCAATTTGTTTGATTTTAAGGAGGAAAGTGGGTTTGGGTGGGCCAGTCGACAAGAAGGCCAGGTCAAGATGCAGCCAGCAAATGAATTGTGAATGATAATACATTTGCCGGCAGCCGGCCAGTAAAACGGTAATTGGAAATATTCATGTGCAGACAGAATGCAGACTTACAAACAAACGAAATGCAGACGACAGACAGACAAGCTAACAGACAAATAATCAGACTCATTTAAATGTTTTATATAACCATTTGACCAGTTAATGGACATTTGTCTGCCCAAGGGAAATGAATCCGGCGTCCTCTCAAATGAAGGAGTTGTCTGACGAAAAGACAGATGGGCAAACGAGAACATTTAGGCAGTTATGTAATATATCGACATTATGTTGGCCAGAATGACCGTCTTGCTCTCCCTCACAAACGAAGTGAAATACAGTAGACAGATTGCTATAAAAGAAAAAAAAAACATTCTAACCTAGCCCATTGTCCTAAACTTATCTGATGGTTCTGTGTAAAGCATCCAATCGGTCCAATGATACAGATTATCAAGAAATGTCGACAGACTTCAAAATTAAAAATCCTCATCTTAGCGTGACCTTATATATTGTTCTAAAAGCCATGTGTAGAACAGCCAAAGGCCCTTGGTATTCAAATTGATCATCTGGTTTATTAAATATCATTTCATTACTTTGTCGTCTTACCAGGTTTATCTGAAGGCTCTGTGTAAAGTATGCAACAAATCTGCACAGTTCAATCTTCCAATATTAACTTCCAGATTATCGACAAAAAAAAACAAAAACAAAAAATTGAGTGGTACAGTCTAGTGTACTCATGGATGGACCTGTTTCTGTAACAATCCATTTTTCATCCGTCGTTTACGAACTATAAGGAAACCCAGACTGCCATGACCGCAAGATCAGAATAAAGCGTTATAAAGCTCGGGTTAAACTTTCCGGACGCGGGGCGGCGGCAAACAGATTTCTTAGGCTGATGTCATACTGAGTACAATTATGGTTTGTTTTGACCTGGTGCGCGAGATCTCTCTTTCCTCCAGCTGACTCAAGACAGTTTTGTCACTCCCCGGACTAGTGAGACAGATCCCTTATAACCCCATAGTTTACATTTCACACTAAACCAAGACAAAACAGACTTGACTCAGTGGGACACCCGCCCTAGGTGGGTTGTGACAGTGAAAAAGAGAGGGAGAGAGAGACAGAGAGGGGGGGTGAGAAAGCGAGAGAGAGAAAGAGTGAGAGGAGTGAGGAAGAGAGAGAGAATTGAGAAAAAAGGAGAGAGAGAGAGATAGGGCTAAAACCGTGAGCAGTGGTGTAAGGAGTTGGTTATTTGGGAGAGGGGGTCCTTGAAGCATTGAAAGGGGTCTCAAAGTAAAACAAATTCACATTTGTATTAGGTGCTCATTAGGCCACCTTGGTTTGACGAGGACCAGGACTAACCAAGGCAGAAGAGATCATCGGGCATTGAGAATGATCTGTCAACCACTGATCCCAGGCCAAGGAGAGAGACTCCAGTACATGATTTGTGAATGCATGGGTTGATGTGAGTCCCGGCCATTACATATGGATCAGGCAGGTCAAATATCTGCATCTCGCCCTCCCTGGACGGAGGGGAGGGGGAAAGGGGAGTAAGTGGTCGATGGTGACAACTGCCGTTTGAGACCGGCCTATCGTACCATGAACACGACTACAGCACGACAGCATGGCGAGTGTGCCCACCTAGCTTTAGACTAGTATTAAACCTGGAGTTTGTTTGTGTTTTAGGTTTCTGTGTAGATACGAGGTACAATGTGTGTGTTTGTGCCCATCTATCTTAGATGCCTTCTCTGAATCTCATCCCTATGTCCATACACCCACCTCTGTGTGTGTGTCTCTCTCTCTCTCTCTCTCTCTTTCTCACACACACACACACACACTCACTCAATTTCTCTCTCTCTCTCTTTCTCTCTCGCTCTCTCTCTCTCTCTCTCTCGCACACACACTCACTCTCTTTCTCTCTCTCTCTCTCTCTTTCTCTCTCTCTCTCTTTCTCTCTCTCTCTCTCTCTTTCTCTCTCTCTCTTTCTCTCTCTCTCTCTCTCTCTCTCTCTCTCTCACACCCTCACTCAATTTCTCTCTCTCTCTCTCTCCCTCTCACACACACACACTCACTCAATTTCTCTCTCTCTCTCTCTCTCTCTCTCACACACACACACACACACTCACTCAATTTCTCTCTCTCTCTCTCTCTCTCTCTCTTTCTCTCTCTAGCTCCCTCCTGTGGCTTCTCAATTTCTATCTGTCTACTTTCGTCTTGCAGAATCCAATTTATGAAGGTTGATAATAAGATTTCGCCAGATTAGAGTTGCTTTTGCTGTTGTTGTTAATTTGAACGAGAGAAATGATGAAAAGCACTCTTCACGATTATGGACATTTACATAATAAGGTTATTTTAATGTTTTATGCTTATTCATTCAGAATATTACAGATAATATTACGTTAAGATGCACATTTTCTCGTTATTGTTTTTTTCCAATGCGTCATTGACTTTTCTCTTCCAATCCTCTTGGCATCTCCGAATGACACTTTTTTTCTGATAATCTCCCATTATTCCAGTGTCAAAATACACTGACATTAATTTTGGAGAGAAAATTTAACAATTATCAATTAAGACCCACATCTTCACACCTGCAGGTAAAACGGTTAGTTGCTCTGCTCAAGTAAAACAGTTGTTGGTTTGTTGTTGTTTTATTGCCCATTTTCAATAGTTTATTTACGTCAGTCGATTTCGCTTTTGATACATTTGGAACTGTAGCTTTCTGGCTGGAGGAAACCGATATTGGAAATGATATTTTATTCGGTATTTTTATTCATTTTCTGAATAATGCTGTTGTTGTTTGTTTATGTCTTTGTGTTTTTGTCTGTGAGTATGTATTCACTGGGAGAACAAAGTTATTAATACTATTTATTTAGTCTGAAACTATTATATAAATTATCTTTGAAAAGATTTACACTTCTTCGAATTCTTAACAAAATTTCTTTGCAGGCTTTCTCTACACAAGAGTAATCACTAACGGGGAATTAAAAGACCATTAACAAGCACTATTTCCATCTGCTGTTGTTGTTTTTTTCTTTTCTTGTGCCGTTTTTTTTGTGTAAATCTCAAGGTCGTACAAGAGCCATTGTCAGTAGATGAGAATATTTCATGACTGCCAGAGTAAATATTTTTTGGGGTATATACATCATTCTTTCCCCCGGCTAATCCCAGTCAGTCACCGGCGTATAGGGAAGTCCGGTCATTTTTTTTTTTTTTTTCACAAGGCAGAGGGAGAAAATGACCAAATAGATTGTTACTAAATGTGGCTGCTGATGTTGGCCGAAGTACTCAGGAAATAGAAACATGGATGGGCGGGATGACGTCCGTTCTTTCCTTCATTAGTTGTCTCGTCCGTTTTCCAGGGCAGCCCATTTCTCTTTTACACCGCTGCCGTGGTACGGACAAACACGGTATGTGCCAAAAATGAAAAATTATTCCTTGCGTCCCACTTTGACTTAAACCCTCATAATAATGCTGATTTTGATCAGTTGTCTAGTTGGGTTGTGACGTCATGACATTGTGTTTGTATGAGAAAATAAAAAAGTTGGCTAGTGCGCCAAATTACATTGAAACTATAGGCCCATTGCGGATATCGGCCATTTTAGTTGTAAGGACCGACGCATAACCATGGCGATGGTAGCATTAATTTTGATTAGTTAGCTGATTTGCACTGCGAGCACTTCAGGCGTCGCGAACCAATCGGCGGCTAGCTATAAAAAGTTCACTACAGTAAACAATGACATGTGTGCACACGCACATGGGAGACGTTCGGTCAATTCTTTCACTTCCTTTCCTTTGTTTACACGGATGGTTGGGAATCTGACCAGCTTGGATACATCCTTTCCACCCCTGTCATAACAGTCAACTGCAATGCAACCAGCAGGCATTTTAACCGCTTAGACATATCTCGAAGTTACACTCATCAGCTGAGCCGCCCGCCATTTTAGGTGTCGGAAGTACAAAACAAAAACACTCTATGACGTCATTCGCAATGGGCGTAAAGGTGGTCACGCCGCCATGCAAATAGTCGGGTGATCGTACTCATGTGTGGTTGTGTTTGTCTGCATGAATGCATTATGAGAGTGGATTATTGGTTTTGCTTTTCTGCCTGGAAAGAGCCTTGGGCCGCCAGGAAAAGCACTCTATATAAACCTTCTTTATCACTGGTGCTTAATATTTGTTTTGGAGAAAAACAGATCTAGAAGTCCGACCGGAAAAAAAAAGAGAAGAAGACAATGCAGAGTAACATCTCAGTGGGACCCAAATCAGAATTATGTCACTTCCGGAAACTGCCAGGTCATGCTCCCCCCCCTCCCCCCCTCCCCACTCCCCCTTGCCGGAGATGTCCACCTTCCTGCCTGAAAGACACAAGAACTGGAGATCACTATTTTTTCCCCCAGACGCCAGTGTCGTCGAACCTTCTCCGTGACGAGCGCATGAAATAGTTTTAATGAAAGTGGCCAAATTGTGTTCAATTATCATTATCAACATTTACGTTTACTTCATTTGGGGCTATGAGGCCATGGGGGGGGGGGGGGCTGTTTTCTTGTTCATGATCATTTCACGGTTCTGGGGGAGGGTGTGTATGTCGGGGGAGGGGGGGGGGGTCAAGCTGAGAAAACATCGGAAATATTTCCTGACTTAAAACAACTGTTTATTTAACGTCAGTATGACCGATGTTTAAACATAAATTTGAACATAGTAGTAAACATTCTATTCATG
>OZ007570.1:26815803-27133303 GCA_963931925.1 Onchidella celtica
TTTCCATTTGTTCTTCTGGTCTTTGAAAATGTCCTTGTGGACTGTAAGACCTGTCTTTAACCATTTCCTTTCTGCTTTGCGACATTCTGCTTTGGCTGCTTTGACATCTAGGGTGTACCATGGAGCGAACGGTCTGTTGGAGATTGACCTGGTCTTGATAGGTGCATGTCGCTGTAGTAGATCTTGCTGGATGTTATTATAAGATGTGATGACGCCTTAAAGTTCTCGAGAGCATTGGCCATTTCCGTCTTGAAGGCATTGATGTCGATACCTTTTATGTCTCTGGACGACACAACTTTTTTGATGATATTTGGCTTTGCGAAATCAATATCGAGTACGATGGTTTTATGATCCGAAATGAGTTTTTCTAGGACGGCGGTGTTGGTGAAGGTGCTCAAGGTTTGTTTGATGATCACTAAATCTAAGATGTGACCAGCTCGATGAGTTGGACATTTGATTATCTGAGACATGTTGCATTGGTCGATAAGTTCTTTAAGTCGTTTTACTTCAGATGATGTTTCAAAATGAAAATTAAGATCACCCACAAGAACAGGGTATCCTTTCTCGCAGGTTAAGCGTGGTAGGAGAACTTCAAGTTCACTCAGAAAATTGGTTTTACTGCCTGACGCTCGATAAATGCAGACAAAATGAAAGACTTTGGTGCCAAGATCTAATGCATTTAAAAACGTAAGCAATCACATACAATCATACAGACAGACCAAACTCAAACTAACTAACAAAAAAACGTGTTCGCTTAATGAAAGTTTGAAATGTCCAGACTAAAGTCATGGCCGTACCTGCCCTATCCTCTCTAGAAGATCCTTTGTCTTTATTATTCCTGTTGTCTTAATTCTTTCGCCAAATGTTGATGCTCATGTTATGTCTTTTTTCGTTAATTTACAAGTGTCTAAGTACAATTTTAGTCAAGATATATGGTGAAATTGTTTAATGTATAATAATTATATTTTATAAGGTTGCCAGGGAAAGGAAAGAGATTTCTCAGCTCATCTGACCCTTTCCGTCCCGTCTGAGATAATTTTTTGAACAACGTCTTGAATTAGTGGCAGAGTGTTTTGTACTCGTTGTCTTAAACAACAACACATTTTTTTTAAAAATGAACATTTCAAAAACTATTGTGTGGACATTTCCAGCGATATCTGCAGGTCCTGTGTTGAAATAAAATCTCTTTTAATGACCATCACCTACCTCCCACTTATGGTTCAATAGTTGACCGGACATTAGAATCTCCAAAATAATCACAATGCCCCCCCCCCCCCCAACACACACATAAAGAAAAAAATGAAATTCCGTATAAAAGGAAAGAAAATATTGCTTTTAATTTATTTATTCATCTCTTGTTTGTTTTCTATCTACTTACTATACTATAACAAATCATGGGTGAATAATCAGCTAGAAGATTCATGTAACAAATTACCCGGGAGACAATTTGGACCGGTAGCTTGCTCAAGACGGCACCGCACACTCTGGAATCTCCGAGGCGATCCACCGGTCAATGGTCTGAACAAGGTGAAGGCGTGCAAAATACATTTCTGACTCATCTGTAGCAATGTTCTATTGCAAGATATGTTTCTATGCACAGTACAAAAAGGTAACACTGTGCAGTGTGCATTCACAGCCCGCTTACTCTCTCCCACATCTTCGATAACTGTGCTGATGGCACGTTAAGAAAAAAAAGGAAAGAAAGATATTCACTTGAAGTATCACAAAAGAAAAAAGTGAACATTGTTCTTAATAAGCTAAGGAAAAAAAAAGACTAAAGCCAGTGAAACAGTACGTTACGAAGAAAGATATTTAGCGGGCCTTTCCCAAAAGAAAATGATTTGACTTTTTTTTTAGGGGGGGGGGGGGAGAACATTGATTTTACTGTAATAATCCAAGAGAATAAAAATGTCATACTAACTGAAATAACAACGCTATTTTTAGAATGTATTGAGGATGTTTGTAACCCATTTGTTTTCCCGATTCATTTGTGAATAATCTACTCACGAATCCATCACTTTGCACCTGTTATTGGATGTTTTGTCTGGTATTATCTGGTTAATGCTATGAAAATCCATAACTGTTTAACATTTTATCTCATGAGAATATAGAACTTGGTGTCAAGCATGGATGTTATCATTATCCATATATCAAGGGAAACCCATGCAAAGTCAAGAGTAGGGCATAGTTACAGTGATCGCTGAAAAGAGATGCTAAGAAATATGCACGAGTATAACGTGGAAATTAAATCTACCTGTAGATGACTGTTAGGGGTGGTCACATCAAATATGTGCCAAAATGTCTGTCCAGAGGGAGCGCCCAACCTTGTCTTAGATCATAACACAGTCGTCACTGGCTGACTTTGCACAGCTAGAAAATAAACACATAAATATACGTGAATAAATTGATTAACGATGAGGGCGTCAAGAGAAACACATACACCGTCTTTACTGAAGTCTCAGATAAAGTGAAGACTTTAAAAAAAATTTTTAAAAATCCATGCGAGACTTTTCAAGAGAACCATGTCCCAAAATTGATTCGCCAGTAATGATTTTTATTTAAGATAATAACAAAAAGCCACGTCAACGGTGAAAAGTTGAGCACTCATAACCCCTGGTTCAAATGGGCCTGTTTTGCTTTAACTGCCCCAATTTTCCACATGCATCACCCATTATTTTCATATGAAGAGTAAATTTCTAAGCCATCCATCATTCTTCCACTCTGAACATGCTCAAAATGCAATGTTGATGAACATAGTTAATCCCACAACTGTCTTGCAACCCGACACCCAGGAGTCACACTGAAGGAATGGGCGATGACAGAAAGCCTATCGCAGGCATGTTTTGAAGTCATTATGGCCCTTCTAAGACGAAAGCAGAGACACGGAGATCCACGCAGGATTATACCGAGTACAGGATGGCATGACATAATTCTGAGAAAGCCCCGATTTTAAATTCTTTTGTTAGCGAAAGTCCTCGTCTTTTTGAACTCGTGTGCCCCTCTTTACAAGATTTAAGTCCTATGAATGTGACCTTTTTTACAGTTGTATCCTCAGACATTGGAAACCAGGGGCCCATGAACCAATTTTCGCGCTCTAAATGGAGCGGAGGGATCTAGTAGGGCGATATTTGTATTTCAGGATCTGAGCGTAAAACAAGTTTCGATTAACACAGCATTGGTATGAACTTCGAAACGTTTAAGAATCCAGGAGATCTGAGAATGCTCACCTAACAAAATGCTATTCATGCATTTTTTCATGTATTTGTTTACTTCGTCCTTCCGTCCCTACTACCATTAATTTGGTCCTTCATTCATTCATTCACTTTTGATAAAATTTAGATGATCAACTGAATCTAAATCGCCTCAGTGAACAGCCTTGCGTGACTGGGACAAAGAAAAACAAAAGCATGTCACAGTTGAGGGATGCCGCTGATGGCAGTCCTCACGTGCCGTATAAGATGCCCGTAAGTTACGTAAGTTACAAAGATGGATTCTTTGGGTCAAAGTAATTATTTCTATTTTTAACGAGGTATCACTATACTTCAATACCCGAAAGGAGTCAGCAGAAATCACATCAAAGGCAAGAGATAAAACATTACACAATTAGTTTGAACATAACAAAGCAAAAAACAAAAACAAAATTCGACATATTCGACATCTCCATGAGGAAGTATCGTATTGCCCTTGAGCGAGCCGATTCTAGGGTCGCTCAGTTCAAACTTTAGTTTTTTTAATGGTATATCCGCCCCGACAAAGCTGTCTCTTTGTATATCCACATTCTTCATCAAAACATCGCTAAGGAGTATTAATATCCATCGAGTCTAGTTAATCCTTCTTCAAGATTCTAGCGCCGTCGGGCCGCCTATCGACATCGGATGCACGGGGTGACAGTTTCACACCCACTAGAGCCAAACAGTCCTATCTCCTAAATTTTAACTTTGAAAAAGAAGGACAAAAGGAGGAAGACACAAACTGGCAGCTTTGATGCAAGTCGAAGAGAAAGACGTAAAAAATTAGAGCACTTTTTGTTCCGTTATTAAAAGGGCTTAGTTATTTCGAGTTTTTACTGTTCCGGTTCATATTCATCAAGTGTTTAACTGAAAACGAGAATGTTATGGGTAGCCACGATTCAATTTTTTTTTAAGGTAACTTAGGATTACTCTTTGATTCTATCACAATTGTTTCATGATATCTAGAGCGACTGGATTAGACCAGTCTAGCTCTTTTAACAGCTTCAAGAAACGAGACAGTCACGTGTATATAGATCTAATGTTGAGTGTTCAACGCGGGCTGATCTGAGCTGTTTTTGCTTCTCCGCGACGCTGATTTCTCTTATTTCTTTGCCAATATATCTTCAGCTGTTAATTAATCCTATTACATTTCGATATCTAGGAATTCAGATCTAAGCTGTTTGTATAAATTACTGTTCAGTACGGAGAATGCCATAAGAAAAAATCGTAGCTGCTTCTGTAGGTAGAACTGTTTACTTATTGCTTGGAACAGTGGCTTTTTTCGATGCTGTTTCTGGTAATGCTCACATTAAATTTTATTCATGCATTATCTATCTATCTATCTATCTATCTATCTATCTATCTATGTATCTATGTATGTATGTATCTATCTATCTATCTATCTATCTATCTATCTATCTATCTATCTATCTATCTATCTATCTATCTATCTATCTATCTATCTATCTATCTATCTATCTATCTGTTTGTATATCTGTCTATCTATCTATCTATCTATCTATCTATCTATCTATCTATCTATCTATCTATCTATCTATCTATCTATCTATCTGTCTATCTATCTATGTATGTATCTATCTATCTATCTATCTATCTATCTATCTATCTATCTATGTTTATCTATCTATCTATCTATCTATCTATCTATCTATCTATCTATCTATCTATCTATCTATCTGTCTGTCTGTCTGTCTGTCTGTCTGTCTGTCTGTCTGTCTATCTATCTATCTATCTATCGATCTGTCTGTCTATCTATCTACTTATCTATCTATCTATTTATCTATCTATCTATCTGCCTGCCTACCTGCATGCCTGCCTGCCTGTTTGTCTGTCTGTCTATCTCTCTGTCTATAAATCATTACACTACAAGCACAGTTTGACTGCACTCATCATCTGTCAAAATTTAAGATCTTTTTTTTTTATATTAACTAAATTCACAGGGGGTGGGGTCGTTGTGTTCTGACCAACTTTTCCAGAGTGTAAGGTCAAATTCAAATGGGGTGGGGGGGGGGGTGCAAAGGCCACCTTGATTGAGAGGATAAAGGGATGAAGAAAAAGTTTAATTCACTCGCAAAAAGAGGACCGGAAAAGTTTGCGGTCAAACCTGTGATCTTGTTTCTTTCATCTGTACAAAAATCGTCACACAAAGACATTTGAATTTATAGGACAGATTCTTTCAAGGTATATTTGCGCGCTCGAACATGTGTACATGATTGTGCTTTCAGGTTTTCATAATGGGTGGGCACGTGACAGTCATTACATGTAACATGTACCGTATGTCAGTTGTCTGCATTCAACCCCCCCCCCCTTTTTTTAAATTTAAACACACACACACACAGACTTGCTTATGTCATTGCAGCTGCCGTACTACGTTTGAAGTTTGTGGTATTCCGTGCTGGAAGATTAAACATGTATCTATTCGTTATAGACGCTTCTTGGTTTGTTTGCTGTTTGAGTCCAAGTGATTTGCAGAGGCTGACATGTTGCATCATGTCGAAAATACTACTATTTTCAGTTCTCCCCTCCCCCCCTCTCCCCCCCCCCTCTTTCTCTGGGTGTCTCTCTTTCTCTTTCTCCCACCGTCTCTCTACTCTGCCTCTTTCTCTATGTCTCTCCCCCTCTCATTTCTTTCTCTCTCTCTCCCTCCATCTTTCTCTCTCTTTCTCCCCTCCTCCTCTTTTTACAGTTGAATATGTTTCAATATCGACCCCATCGATGGTGACGAATTCCATAATAAAATGCTTCCAAATAGAACCGTGTTAATGCTGAAAATTTAATCTCCACGTTTGATAAGAATATTGTTACAAGTACGTACGTCCCCGGCCCCCAAGTTTTTTTGCGCTATTTTACAGCCTTTTGTGATTCCAGAGCTAGAGAGCTCCTCCAGAAATGCTCCTAACAACTGTCTTAATTAATTACGATAAATTATTCTTTCAAATTTTGTTTTCCCTCTGTTTTTTTGTTGAAAGGGTAGGGGACAGGGCTAGAGATTCGATAAGATTTAGGGTTGAGGATAAGGACGATGTTAGGGATAGGTACGTACACGTACGAGCCCTTACTGCAAAACGCTTGGGGTGCGTACGTACTTATAACACAGTCGTTTAATAACTGACATTTTGATTTAAAAGCGACTGAAAGAAATCAAGTCTCACATTCGCTCAGTATTTCCACCAGTTCGATATTGCGAAATGAAGAAGGTCGGGCACGAGGTGACATGACGATTCGAGTAATATAAAGGAATTTCTTCCTGGTATGTTTTCCAGTGGCAAAGATAAAGCTAGGATACATTCATCTCTAATGCGAAAGTAACCTCATTTCTAACTTCGAGCCACCATACATTGACGGAAGGGGTGCGTTCCGAAAATCCAGGCCTGGAACTCTCAAGCTTCGTACCTACGGGTACTTTGTAAAAACAATCTACGATTTTGTTACGGTATTTCGAGGGGTGCCTGAGCAAACGCCGTAACTCTAAAATTTTCGATTTTTTTTTTTTTTTTGCATATTCTGTTTCGCCTTAGTAAGTACTACATTTCGACATGGTACGAATTTCATTGTTAAATTTATTGACTTAATTGTTGATGAGGATATTTAAAGGTCGTAACAGACATTTGATACTTCATGTCAAACTTTCAATCGCACTCTTGTAAAATTTACAAAATTGGCGATACGGTCTTTGCGCAGGCACCCATCGATTTATCCAATTTTGTTATTTGATTTCCATCCTGTTACATTTATTTTTTTCACGAAGTAGATCAATCGATCAAAAGCTTGATTTGTCTCTCCGTTTCCTTTGCGTTTTATTGTATCGTTTCTGTATCATCTCTTCCGCGAGGCTTTGCTACATACAACTTTTTCTCTTTCCCATATTTTGACTTTTGCCTTGAGCCCTGCTTCAACCACACAGATTTTCTATAATATTTTGTTATTTATACCTTCAATTCACAGTTTCATCATGGTCTACCATTCATTCATTTCCATCTAGGTTGTAGTCACGATAATTATACATTAATTTGTAACATTTCTGTTTTATCCAGTGGCGTAACCAGGGCGATGCAGCTGGGGTACGGGCTCTAGGCATCAAATCTAGGTCAAATATTCTTGTATAAAATTTTAGCCAGAATTTTAAAGAACACATTTTTCAAGGCAAACGCCTTTTTTTTTTTCAAATTTGCTAATTTTGCTTTGAGTGCTTTCAATCCTTCTTACGACTTTGTGTCCATCATCATCTACCTGGTAAATTTTGTGTAAAATTCTGCCCATGTTTATCTAGATTTTGCAGTAGTCTTGAGATAATTTAAGATTATTATCCTCAGGAGATGATCTCTGGATTTTGTTCCAAATCCATTGAATCCCCTCATTTTGACACTCGGTTGGATCGTTTCCAGAACTTTTGACACAATTAGCAGTCCATAAATTTTGTGTAGTAATTCGGTTTTTTATAAATTTCAAAACTAAATAAATATACACACACAAATACACAATCGCGGGCACTCACACATACACACGCATAAAAACATCCATATACACATAAACCTACCACGAATCAGTAGGCCTATTCTGATATCATCCAGTGTTCTGACTTCTAACCCTAGAGACCCGGGGAAGTCAGTGCATGTATAAATTAATGTTTGCTAAATGCCCAAGGCGTACTAATTTTCTTATGGAAAGTGCAAGTTAACAGGCATCCCACCGAGACTGCTTATTCCTTACTTAGAAAAAAAAACAATCATTATTATTGTGTACAGTACAGTGATATAAATTTCCATCTACCCGCAATTTCTACCCAGTAGTATTTGGAAATAGTGTAGCTATAGTTTGGGGTTTTTTTTCACCAAGACCACCTCACTGCTAAATTATTGTTGTTTTCATGTTATTTGAATAACGCAGTAAGTCACATTTAGGCTTGTGGCACACTGAGTCAAGTATGTTTTGCGTCTCTTTTTTTTAACTTAGTACGTGAGGTCTCTTTTGCCGCCAGCTTACTCAAACACAGTTTTGATGGTCCCAAACTAGTGAGACAGACTTGTTTCAGTCTGGCCAGTGTGTGACGTCCCGTTCAACTCCATAGTTCACATCTCACACTGAAACGGAGACAAAACAGATTTGACTCGGTGTGCCACAAGCTTTAGCATTTAGGTGCAAAACTGACCGAAGTCGTCATTGCTGCCATGCAGGCAACTGGAAGCAAAAGTCGCAGGAAGAAAGAGCTTTCGGTCTGCAGTCAGCCGGGAGGTCTATCTTGGCGTAATGCCGTGAGTCGTCAGATAAAAAGATTGTTTCGTTGTACAAATAAAAAGAACATTTTTTGTTTGTTTTTTCGGAAAAGATTGCTCATCGACCATTGCTCATTCTGGTGTGTGCCATGACTAAAAGTGTGTCGCGCATGAGAAAAACAGAAGTTACAATCATATTAGGCCACATGAGGATCTAATCAACGACATAGTAAGAAGTTTTGCACTTTGCTGAACAGTCGCAGCAGAGTCGCTACGTTGAGTTTCGGACCTGATGGAGTTTATTAAACCTGCCAAACAAAGCCGAGGAAAGCTGACGTCTTCCAGATAGTCGATGTTTGTTTGGTGTTTCTTTGTATAAGGAACAAGTGCACTTCAGTCTTACGTGACCACTCCCTAGCCAAAATTTCCATGTTTTGCAGCTGTCGTTGTCCCCAGGACCGATACTAGTTGTACAACAGATGGCCAGAAATAATTGCAGTTGTCGCACGTGTAATCGGTGCAACTCAAATATCGGACACCGAATATCTATCGCTAGAAGTACTATAGTGTTGATGTTTATAATGTTATTTAAGCTTATAATTTAGTATTGCTCAGGAATTAGTATACTAGTACCTGGCAAAGAGCCATCCACTGGGCCAATTAGGAACAAAGACGCCATGCTAAGCCTAGGCGCACTCCAGCAGATTTTGATCGGCCAAATAGTTGGATGGTGACGTCACGACAATGAGTTTCAATGAGAAAGAAGAAAAAAAGTTGGCTGATGACCGGGGTCTCAATAAGCTCAATGTCTTCAAGCTACCATCCAACTAGTTTGACCATCAAAATCGACCGGTACACACCTAGGCTCACGGCTGACGAGGAAATAAGTCTGGTCCCTGCAATATGAACGAACAGAGCTTAAAATGGTTAAAACTGTCCCCCTGAGACACACACTGCCCGTTTAATTCGCCCACGCACCAATTATCCAATCAATACTCATCATGCGCACAACATGCATCACCCACGACTCACAATGAGTTATCGATTAATCAATGAATTTCTAGACTGAACGATGCTCTGAAATTTTCAACAGTGAGTGCGTAATAATTAAGGGCAGGATGCATGTTTATGCAAGCGCCTGAGCATGAAATTCCATGCACTTTATTATTAATATTATTTATTAACGTGCATGAACTTAAACAATTACAATAATAAAACACGCACACCAAACATTTTGTGCACGTTCACGAGGCTTGATTGTTTCGTTGCTGTTGTTTCCATCTGTTTGTACCATCGAGGGTGACGCAGAAAGAAAGAGCTTTGGTCTGCAGTCAGCTGGGGGGGGGGGGGGCTATCTTGGGGTAATGCCGTGGGTCGTCAGAAGAAATATCGTTTCGTTGTGCAAAGAAGAAGAACATTTTTGTTTGTCTTTTCGGAAACGATTGCTCATCGACCAACTACATTTTATAACCAAGAATTGAAGTAGCCGATACTGTCCGTATTTCATGGTAGAGGATATTACCGTGCATATCGATCTCGCAATAATGCGAAATAACCCACGATCTCCGCACGCGAATGGCGCGCGCCAGCTTAAACGCACCATGGACAAGGTAAGAAGGGAGTGTCCACAAAACCGCAAGGATGCGTCAGTCGAGGAAATTGCGTAGTAAAATCACAGTGCATTCATTGTCAATGATGTTTCTTTGTGACTGACGGAAACATTATGAAGTTCCATGGTAATCCGATTTTTTCCCCCACTACATTGCGCACAAAGAAATTTTTTTTTTCTTCTCAAGTTGGTGCCCTGGAGATTCACGGCTTTGGAAATAAAAAAGGTGAATATTATTCATTTATTATGGGTCCATCAATGACTCATTATAATGTAGTTAACGATAGTTCTTGAGAAGTGGGTCGCTGCGCTCTCGCCAAATTCGGCGTCTGTCAAATTTATATGGTAATAATTATTTAATTTGGCGTCAACAACAATTAACCTATTACTAAAAATATGGCAAAGAAAATAATAATAATAATAAAATAATATTAACATATAAAAGAAGACAACTGCAAACTGATGCCACGCTTAGAATTCTCATTTCTATACCGATTCATTTGAAATTTTCGACACTTTTTTTTGGTTTAATTTTCATTAAACATGAATTTTTGAAAACATTTTTTTCCAATAATTTTGTTTTCCACTGGAAACAGATTTATCGCTGGACATCTCGCTTAGGAATAACAAACATCCCAATCCCAAAGAGCCCATTTATAATTTATATAACAAGTCCAGAAGATGCTCATCATTTGGATCTCTCCACAATTTTTGGCATAATTAAAAACCTCGACGCTTTAGTAATAATCTTATTCTAGCTCATGATGATGTCAAAAGTTATGAGCAGCAGAGGTAAAAGTTAATCTCGCATTGAAGAAATTGAAATCTATTGCTATTCCCTCATCATTTCTGGAATCTAGATTTCGAAAGTCACTTTTATATTGAGAGTTGGCACCCAGAAAGTTTTATATATCCAAAATAGTCAAATTGAGAAGAATCAGTTTGAAATTTGTAACTTTAATGGAAATTCAAATAATTGCCATAACTTCAATACTGTCTCATGAATAATTTTACTGGGTTATGAAATGATCAAGTCACACAATTTGTGTCTTGTATATCTACAGGCATTTAAAAGCAATGTATAAAGTTGGACATAACGCATTCTGATTGATAACCCCCGTTATGTCGATGTCACAAAGTGATATCATCTCGGGCTTATGTTGTTTTGCCATTACTGAAGGCAACAAATTTGTTTACTAATCCAGTGATACTGAACTATGATTGTTACAATACATAGAAAAACATTACTGACAAATCTGAATAAAACTAGTTTTAAATGAAAATGATTTCCTTTGTACACCGCCGAATATACCCTTGAAGTGCACTCAAGCATACATTCAGTTCTGTGACATTTGATAAGTGCAGCCATTCGTCAGTTTCACTTATTTCACGGATCGTCTCCTTTCTACCCTCTTTATCGTCTTTTTCTCATTTACGAATTTATTCTGCTGTCTTTTTTGTCATCAACTTCCACTTATTTACAATCTTTCTCCCTGTCACCATTTTCATTCTCAGAATCCTCATTCATCCCTTTCCTTTTACCGGTGCATACACCTCTTTATTTCTCGTCTCCTATTTCGCCCGTTTTCTTCTTTCGTCTTTCCATTTATTCATTTATTCCTTCATTTGCTTAACCATTCATCCTCCTTTATAATACCGGGCCAATTGTTGTATGATCTACTTATTGTCACCCCAGCAAATTAATCATGCTTAGGCTAATGCTCCCGACTCACACAACTTTGGTATGAACTGAGGCTGATTTGGGTCAATATGAGTTGAGTCTTGATATGATCTGAAAGTGATTAGGGGTGAAACAGACCTATGCTGGTTTAAGCGACAGACTATAAATTTTGTTTCACACCAGCACAATAGGCACTGCCTCATCCCGGCGGCTGGAGGTATGCACAGTGGCTATTGTGCTAATGTGAAGCAAAATTTTTTGGCGGCGAGCCATCTGTCTGGCGCCTACGCCAGGCTTGATCTGTTTCACCCCTTAAGCTATTGTGTAGTTGTTACAAAGACTATGGTATTGTACCGTGTTACATTGAGAAATGCAATGTCGTGTCATGCTCAAGAGTGCAGTGAAGCGCAATAGATTGGTTTATATTAATATTGTTAATGAATTTAGTTCTGCTTAGCTTGATTTGAATTTGATTTGGTTTCATTTCCAGACAGTTTTAATTAAATCTATACATTGATTTCTAAAAACTTCTTCCAGCGTAAAGAATTTCCCGTAGCTCATAAACATTTTTTTCTAATTTTCTTCCCATTACAAAATAGCAATAACACCAACAATTAAAAATACTTCCGCTTCATTCAGTGCGTTGAAATCTCTCAAATTTGGCCATTACCAATCGGCGGCAAATCGCCGATGGGACTTTTTGACCCGATGAAAATTTCAATAGATGTCAAACTGAACAGGTCACACACACTTACCAGATAAAGGGTCTTGGGAAGAAACGTCTTGTTGGATGAAGTGGGCAGATGGTCTTAGCTCGGACGTGCGTACTTGATTGGAGGTTGAATGTCCTATGGATAAAAAGTTATCCTTCGCCGACACTCCCTCTAACAAAAAAGCAACAACGACATAGCAACATCTCCTCCATCAACTTTTGAGAAATTCATGATTGAAGGTTCATACTTATGTTCATAGCTGTCAGAGATATGACTTTTTCTCTTCAGTAGTACTTACAAATTACACACGGGATCCGCTGGACACATTGACACACAATGAGGCCCATAAAAGTAATGTGTAGTGTATAACTCAGTTCCGCCAAAGAGTGGAGATAAAAGCTTGTCATTCTAAGGGGACGATTATTTTCCTACAACTCCAAGTCTAATTTTACGCCCCACTCTCATCGTTCATTCGTCCGCATTTAACAGTGAGATGAAATGAAATCAGCCAGCTTCATTTTCATCATCGCTGCCACTGTTGCCACCACCTTGACAAAGATCATTTTCGTCATCTCCATCAGCATCATCCTCTGCCCCTTAATTAAACTTCCCTTCTCCGTTTTCATCACTAGTTTCTCACCTCCATCCAGAGGCGGGCCTTTATTTTTGGGACTCTGAAGCTTGAAATGTCCCAGGCAGCAACAACAGGGCACGTCCAAAATTTGCTTATTGAAAAAAAGTTTCTTCAGGGCCCTTCAGGATTTGGGTCCAGAAACTTACCCTTCATTAGTTTCATAGTAGATCCGCCACTGCCTCCATTTCACCGTCTTCTCTGGATTCCTCTGTAAGTTCACCAATCCGTTTTTTTTCTTCTTTATTACCAGGTTAGTTCACCGACAATTCTGATTTGAAACTATTAGCAGGGTGAAACGGTAAGTATTGGCATTATTATAATATTGCGTGCCTGTGGATTAGATTCGTAAAACTTGTACGTCTCCGAATATTTAGAGTACATATTCATGCCTATAATGGCGAGGAAGCAGTGCATGACTGTCCACATCACAATTTTGGTGACATAAAATGAAACATAGTAATGTGTGTGTTTTGGAGGCGGGCGGGGAGGGAGGGGTGGCGGATGGGCAGACTGATTTCTCATTATTTTGATTTTGTTATTCACACCCTTAATAATGGGAATTTAATTTATTCACTGCCCCTATCTCACTCAAACGTTCAACGTGTAAACTATTATCTCCTTCCCATTTCCCCCAAGATCACTGTTCTATTGATGTTTTTCACTGACAGCCCCATCCCCAGCCTCATCTCACATTGCAGAAGCGGAGTATTTCGTCAAGGTCTTTCTTCACTTCGTAACACGGATATTAACAGAGATTTTGGATTGAGCTAAATCTGGCACTTTCGAGAAACCCACTGACGGGCAGATCACAGTCAGAGCGAATACTTTTTTTTTTTTTTTCTAAAGAATATCAGAATTAAATATAACCAGCCAGGATTAGGGAGATATCATACTAAGCCCGGTCAGACACAGTCAGATGCTGCCAGCAAAATGAACCTCAAGCAGAAGCTGACTGTGTCTGACCAGACGTAGTATGAGAGAGTCTTCCCGGATTTACTGAGAAAATATAGGAAATTATGGTATGCAATTGCCTGCCAGCTCCTGAAACGGGGCTTGGTATGATAACCTCCTCATTCAGAAATACTTCTTCGCAAAGAAAATCCTTAATCAATTCGCTGGCTATCAGAATGATGTTTTATTCGTTGGTGTAGGGGAAATAATAATGAAAAGGCAAAGAGACAATTCGTAATTTGCGTTGTTAATTCCCTTGACCTAATCTGCACGATTTCAAAGAGATTTCATCACTACTTAAAGAATTTCGCATTCCAATTACTCGCTGGGATCTTGCGATAACACGACGAACGTAGTCGAGAAAAAGAAGCGCCACAGATCTAGTTTTAGATATCAGTACAATAGTGTGAACTCTTTTTTTTCCCCGCAACAGAGATGGGTCTCTGACCTACTTTTCACCATTAGATATGCATCGGTTCCACCTGGCCAGCATCGACTTTTACTATTACTCCAACTGGAGGCCATCAGGACAGAAACATGAAGACTTTACCTGTCTTGACTACACAGCCTAGATTGAATAGATATGATGGTACAATCACTGAACCCGCTGGGCATCTTGTGAGATGTACTAAATAGTTGCAATTCTTTCAGTTCTTTCCCATTTTCTTTAATAGGTTAGTAGTCAGTTCCGAAACTTCCATTTAGTGTCATTTTAGTACCGGTATCAGGTCTAGCCCTTATGATTCATATCATACAGTAAGATAACAGAAGTGCACATTGCTCAGCTGGTCCTTGTGAAAGCACATACTTTAATCGTCCCCATTTATTTAGAACAATTTTACCAATACTAGACTATTCGTTGACTTCTAGTTGGTTACCAATAATACCACTGGGTTTCTCATTTATCAAGGCCATATTTTCATTTTACAAATTACATGATGTAGTTTCTGAAAAATCTATTCCATCTTTCATAAAGAACTGTCTATTCTGTCATATTTCCCACCCACTGATCGTTCCATGACAGAAAACAAATGCACTGTATTTTTGTTTATTTTCCCTATGCATCTTTTCAGAATCCATCTTTCCATCCATCCATGCATCCATCCACTCACCAACCCACCCATCTATCCATCATTCCATGCATCCATCAATCCATCCATCCATCTACCCACCAATCCATCTGTCCATCCATCCATCTATTCATGACACTTATGACACATGGAGCTGATTAAAGATATCAAATATATGAGAAAATGTTGTCAGTTTTTATTCAGCATTGTGAAAAAATTGCATTAAGGCCATAGTTTACTAAGTGCAGTAGGATGATGAAAAAACATTCATTTGAATGATCTCTTCAATAATTTTAATTCTGGTAAATCCTAATTGTTAAATGCAGTTGTACCACCCTTTAGCACGACTGTCAGAACCTTTGAATAAAAATTTTAAAAATTAAAATTCAGTACTGAAATGAGGAAATACTCTCAGGTAAATTCAAATGTAGGGCTTTTGAAAAGTAAGTTTCCATCCTTCCTTTCCACAAATTTACCAGAGGTTACACAAAGTCATGAGAAGAAATCTAAACCTATGGGATAAAACTTTAGCAACCCCAAGTTTACACACTATCAGCAAAAGTATACTATATAAAGAACAGTGCAGGTCTCTCACAAACAATATACTGTACTATATTGTAATTTTTTTCTCAAATTCTTTCAGTAGCCAAGACAAATCTCAAATATGACAGTAACACATTGGTTAAACTTGTCAGGATATGTGCCAATTCAGTCCCATGCCAAAGGAAAGCACTGAAACAACACTGACTGTGTGGTGCAGTAAATGATATTATAATTAATTATCTGTTAGCTTGAGAATGAAACGTGTTAATATTTAGACAGTGTTCGTGACAGAGCAGGGTTAGATGATTACTCCACTAAAGTTGAAATGTTATGGTAATATAGGCTCGGTTTTGTTTTATTGTAGTCTGGAAGATTTCGTATAATTTATACGTGTTTACTTACTTTCACTGTCTCCCCAGTTAAGTTTCAGACTGTATTTATTCATGTGTTATTTTCTCTTCATTTGCGAGCCATGACATCTTGTCTGAGATATAACCTTAAAATGAATTGTGTTTCACTGTCTGTCGATCTCTAATTACTAACTCATGTAGTAAAAATGTCAAAATATTAATTCTAAAAATTTGGCTTTAAAAAAAAATAATAAATAAAATGTTTTCCATTGAGATGTGTCCCTGTTCACAATGGCTGCAGCTTGGACATTACTGAAATGTAACTCATATGGGGATAAAGGGCTATATGGCAGTGATTGTGATGCAGTACAAAATATGTAGATTTGATTTGATTTGAAACATTTTATACACAAACATAGACAAATATAAATTTTTACATGCTGACATCTATTCATCATTCCTTTCATTCTGTCAGCAATTCTTCCATCCAATCTTCCATCAGTCAGCTCCTCTTACTCTGAACTCCTTTTTCACACTTTCATTTCTCAGATATTTCTTAACTCCCACATCTTGCTACCACTGTTATTCTGCCACTGTATATTCACATTTGTTATCTTTAACATTCTCCTTCTCTCTCACACCATCAAATCAATTGTAATTCATACATCCTCCATTATACATAGTTGTATTCTACACTCTTTCTTGCCTTTCCCTCTTCATCATTCTCTCAAAATCTTTCACAGGCTTGTACATACTTTCTTTCTCAAATATGCTAATGATAAAAGCTCGGAATATCTCTTCCATGCCCACAATCTCTCTTTCTCCCAACTCCCTTACACATCCATTTTTTTTCTTTCAGATAATCTGACTTTCTGCATCTCAGGGTTCATATATTCTCAACGGTGCCATTACATGTGCTGTATACATTACAAGTTCCCACGTTATTGCTATGTTATGTATTCACAAGATCTCAGTCTCAGCAGTATTTTGACCTATCAGGTCTGTAAAAGCATAAAAATTAAGTAGGATGGGTAAGTTACATTATACCAAATCACAACAGATAAAACATTACAGATTTTTTAAAAATACTGAAATATGTGTAAAAACATTTCTCACTCACTCAGTAAATGTTCAACAATGCGATACATTCAAGACAGAGCTAATGCAAAACAACTTGATAAGCATGCAAATCAAGCAAATCTTTCCATTGCTGTATGAGACAGGTATACAAATATTTTATACATGTAAAATTATATCATAAACATGGAGGGACTTTTTTGGGCCATGTGGCTAGAGCAGGATGTGTTTGCACTGTGACTTTTTGGGAAAGCACAGGTGTTCGAGTTACTGTAACTTTTGGCTTGTCGGCCACTATAACCTTTTTCATTGGTGAAATGACCACAGAATGTTTTTAAATTTGGCCACAAACTGATTACCAAAATGCCTAGCATGATTATTTTGGCAACATGGCCCAATTAAATTCTTCCATACGACAACCAATATGCAATATCGGCTTGCAACTGCCCAGGGAAGGCAGATAAAAAAAGTTTCTGTTAAATTAGATCCCACATCTGAGCCAGCATCCTAGATGGATTTTTGTTGCTGGCTTTTTGCTTTCAGGGTAAATTTTTTAATGTCCGGGACTGTGAGCAAATGTAAATGTCAATTCTGTGACTCTCAAATCTGTAGCCACATTGGCAGCAAGGATCCAAATCTCTTTTCTTGTCATGCTTTTCAGCCTGTCAATCACAATGCACAGAAATAAGTGAAGCGTTGCACACTCCTTACTGTATTATGATATTGTCACACCTGTTCTAGTCAGGATATTTCCATCTTGGCTCTCCTGTGCTGTACAGTGGATCCAGGAAATTTACACAAACTGCATAAACGTAACACTATATCTGTATAATAAGAGATTAGTACTCATTCACAAAAATCTCAGTCTTCACTTTATGGTAACTGCCATATGAGACCATCAATTCCTCTTTTGGCTTTGGCTTTTTTTTTTTTTTTTTAATCATTCCACTTCAGCAAAGTCTCACCCAGAAGCTCTAGTTTGAATAAGCAAAACAAAACAGCACATGTTAAAGCCAAGAGACTCAAGTGTTTGTGATTTCTTTATCTGAAGTTTCACTACTCGTCCTTTCATATTTCAGTCTGAGATCATTAACTCTTGCAGGACGACTGTAATCAATTTCTCCCTCAGCCCGTGGTGATGATGGACTGAATTTTGAATCACTGAGGTATGGTGGAGATGAAGGTGATGACCCTTTATTTTTGGGAGATTCTATATTGACAACAGTGCTGAGTTTGATCTGGTCTAAATCTAATGAGTTTGGTTTGGCAGCGACAGGTGGTGGTCTGTTTGGCTTGGAAGTGTTGGAAGGGGATTCTGGGTTGGCCAGGCTGTCGGGCTTTTCTGAGGCTTCCATCTGAATGTTATTGACATATGAGTGCTGGTCCTTATTATTGACATAGAGATGCTCATCATCTTGCATGGCTGGGTTGATGAGTGCCAGAGAGTAAACTGGGTGTCCATTGGGCCCTTGAGATGGTGAGGAAGGCTTTTGGTATGGTGTTGGTGGAGTTGCTGATGTTGGCGATGAAACTGCAGCATAATTGACCTTGCCTGAGCTGGGATCTGCTTCGACTGTTTCTCCGTCGTCCAGTGTACTGTCAGTCTTATTACTGTTTATACTATAGTAATATGAATCTATGGGGAAGAGAGCAAACATCACAACAAATGATAAGAAATCCTATTTAACACGAGCAATATGGACATTAAATGCCCACATTAGTTACATAAGATGTAAATTTGCATTGATCATTTCTATCTCCTATACTAGAGAACAGCTTAGTGCCACTGCAATGAACCATGACTCATAAGCTTATTGGCATCACAAAGTATTTTGTACTCCTTGCATTATTTTTATTTCTTCTATTGATTAAGAGGAAGTACAATATTAAAATATTTATACTTATATAACTAAAATATATATAAATTTTAGATAGGGTCTACATTTCAAGTAAAACAGTTTTTATTCCTTCTTCTGTAAAGTTTCATGATAGGGCCTGCCAATTATTCTACATATTTTACACAGTGAGAAACCCAGTTATCTAGAACAAGAATCTGTGCAAGATCACATAATCCAGTTGATGAAAGATTAACATTTCCAGAAAATGTAAGTCTGTGGAAAAGCACACCTGAGCAGGGAGAAAAGAGTGCTTGCCTGGAAATTACACTTACAGTATTAATAATATTAGTTTAATGGACTTCTATGGTATTCAGAGTTGTACCAGAAAATCCAAGTCAAAGTTTTTAAAATATAATAAATGTATGCAACAAGTTAACACTGCCACGATATATCTTTGAAAGGATGAAAACTAACTCACCTTTTCTGGAGTCAGAAGTACTTATTGATGTACTCTTTGTGTGGCCATTGTCCAGATTGCTACTAGAGCTATCATTAACATTGTGTTTCACTAGATGAGCAGCAGCAGTGGCACTTGCAGCTGAAATGAACGGTTAAAAAAAACCAGTTATTTTAGATTGCACACTACACTAGAAATGAGCAGCCGAAAACAAAAACATTACAAGTTCATAATGCTTAAACATAAAGCACAACATCCAGGTAAATTTCTTCAATCTTTTTCCACAATAGGTTATACATGTATATGTATGATACATTTTGTTATTATGGTTAAGAAAAAAAGCGCTCGACACATTGACTATGAGCAACAAGTCTGAGAGACAGCATTTATAATGTAGATGTACATAATACATGTATGTTGTCCTGAATGTTATGGTATAGTATTAGCATGTCACATAAAATACTGCCCTCATAATAAGCTTTATAAAAAGCTTATTCTTTGTCATATTGAACAAAATCAAACACTGACTGATTCAAAATGCAATGGATCAACTATTTCACATTATTATTTGCTAGGAGACAACACACAAAAATCCAGCATGCAATTTTATGATTTTATGATTTATGATTTTTATTGATGTGTATGGTCGAGAAGTTTTACAATCAATGTTCACAAAAAAAGACTTAGAAATGAAAAAGACTTAGACATTTTTTTTTTTTAATGTTAAAAGAGAGAAAAGTGCACTGGTACCAAAGAACACGAAAGAGGCTGTCCAGATAGTAAGAAAAATCACGAATTCATATTATGGAGTGATTATTTGTTAATGGCAAAAATCTAAAAGTTATTACATTAGTAATTCATCAAATTTTTAATGGTAAGACAAACTGTCCTTGTTTCAAATATTTTTGTATCTGTTTGAGATCTCTTGCAGGTTTTCATGCCAATGTTTTTCTAGACTAACAGAGAATGCTAAGATATCTCACATACTAATGAACACACATGAATCAATTGAAATTTAGAATATTAAGAGTCAATGTGTTAGCTCATGAGAACGGTCCTTGTAACATTCGCTATTCTTAAGTGAACAAAATAATGATCAAAGAGCACTCTGTTTAACTGTAAAATAACTTGGATTAACTAGAAATAATTACAATTACAACTATGAAGTGCTGAGATTTAGGAAGATACAAAGATTAACGCTCTATGAGTCTGCTAAAGTTGTGTGAGTGAAAACAAGAAAAAGTTAGGTTCACTACATGCGTGTTAAATTTTTTGTTTAGCAGATGCAGGTTTCCAACCTTTCGCTTTCTTTTTCTTTGCTTTTGGCAAGTCTGAAGAATTGGTACCAAGGGGATAAATCATTTATAAATGATTGCATGTGAGAAAATTTCATTCTGAATGACATGAAACACAAGAAACTTAAAGGTCTGAAGAGAGGAGACAAAGATTACTGTAACACCAATAGGTGACGGGTCTGGACACAGACAGGGTTATGGAGGGGAAGAATGGATGCCATAAACACAGGACAAATGAAAAACAAAAATGACAACATAATGTGCATATACAAGTAATAAAACATGTGATGAAAATTAACAATGTGCGCTTAAATCAACGGACACATTGAGAAAAAAACAAAACAAAAACACATAAACTGTGGAATGAACATAAACACTCTCAGAATTAACTTAATCTGTCAGATACTGAAGTGCTTTGAAATTCAAAGATTTAGAAAAGCAAAAAACTTGTCTGCAAGTGTAGATGAACATCTCAACACACACAAATCTGACAGGTCAACAGGGTTAAAGCAGGTGGCCTGCTGTGTGCCGTTTATGCACATTTGCTATGCTTCATCAAGTTTCATGGAACACAGGATAATTACTGCTAGTAGATAATCTAAACTGGATGTGCCACATGGATGATGCTTTTAAGCTAGAGATATTGGGCAGCTGTGGTTAGAAAAGCCCGTGAATGTCTCCAACCAGCTACTTTGGATTTAGTTTCTTCAAAAACAAAAATTTGACACCGAAACAAAAAAACTGAAGAAATATAAATATTGGTAGGCCCTCTGCATGAAGGCACATCAGTAAGAGGGGAACTGTACAGGAATATATAGGAAATTCTGTTTGGTAGGCAAGACAAGCAGGCCAATCCTTACATTGTCAAATCAATACTGTATTCATGTATATATATTGTAATAATGTAAATGTTTATTTCAGACAGCACAATTAACTAATACATTACATGTATAAATTCTAACTACTCCATCACCTGCAATTTAATTCAATACGTATTAAATACATGTATATACCCACTAATTATAAGATTGATCAGCTGAATACACTGACGGTCTTTTGGCACAACAGCTGACTAATAACATCACACCCAAATCTCTTCCAGGAATGTGTAAGTTATCTGCCATATCCAAATTTTCATTTAGGGGGAACACTACATCCAAATCTCCTCCAGGAATGTGAAAGTTATCTGCCATATCCAAATTTTCATTTGGGGGAACGTCACAATGTGTAACTGTTTAAAATGGGAACTTTCAGCTGAATTTAATCTTGGTGGATAGGCAACTATTTATTTGCATAGCAGTGCACAGAGATATTAGATAAAATGAAAAGATAATCATATGGCATGGGACACGGAACAGGACATCTGTGCAAACAAAAGCTTGGTAAGACCAGATAGCATTAAAAATTACCAGTAAAAAGCCTATAGATTAGTTCCATCAAAAACAAAATGGTCCAGACAATTTTGAGAATCTTAAGCCATAATCAGAATATTAAAAGTACTTCCAAATCTTATTTTCACTGAAGGTGCTATGTTAAACAAGAAGCCAATATGGTTAAAACTTTTAATACTTAATACAGACATATTTCATACTGAATGAGTCCAGCATGTAGTACAAATCAAAAACACAAAAACCAAGTAAAACACTCAAAATTACCAAACCCGAACATGAAAACAGACATTCAGAATATCTGCAAATTGTGAAAAAACCTGGACATGCATGGTGGCAGCTTTCTTTCCCACAAAAAGAATTGACTGAACCCACAAACTGAATGTACTGAACACCATATAAAAATTAATCAGACATTAAAGATCAAGCATTAGGATAAGCTGACAACATGGAAAGGAGTAATAAGTTACCTGGAGGTTCAGAAACTACAGGGGCTTGGCCTGTAATAAGTGATTAACATTACTAACTTGGAAACATTGTTTTCTGTTTCTGCCTCCACTTTGCCATTCGAATCTTCGTTCCCACACACTTTTTTCACTCCCTCCCCACTTACTCTTCATAGTTATATGTTCTCAAAATCTTATTTATATCGAGAATTTCTCTTTCATCTATTATTATGTCAACTCAATTCTCAGTACATTTGATGATAAACAAAAAAACTGCTAGGCTTGGAACAGAATAACTACGATAATGTGTCAACGTTGTTCTAGCACACATCAGAAAGCAGAAAATTTTCAAAATTTGGCCCTGTGTACTCTGTATCCCTAAATGTCCTTACCCCCTGTACTAATTCTTTTGACAGGAAATTTTAGCACCAGACAGAGAAAGACATTTTTACTGAAGCTCTTCCTAATTTTTCTGTTTGTAGCTTTTTCCTACTAATCAATATGTTAAGAAGAGTTCTATTAAAGTTACTGATGTCTCTCCCCAGATCCCAAGATATCTATATCATAAAGCATAAAGCTTAGGGACATCCCAATGTAACAATATTAAACAGCTTCAAAGTTCTGATTGCTTGCTCATTACCAAAGTCAGTTTAGCTTTAAATTTCGCATGCTTTTAGATTTACACAGTGAGGACCATGCAATAAATCCCATGTACATTTCAGATGCACTGATACATCAACTTTAAGGTTGCAAAAGAGATACATTCACCTTGTAAACATTCTGCATTTACCATAATTCATTCAAATATATAATGTAATAATATATATATTTGAGTAATGATTGGTCATGTCAAAGGCCTGAAAGCAGAGCATAATCAAACAGTTAAACACAGAGAATTTCTGCTTCAATGTCTTAAAATAATAAAGGCACTAGCAGTAATCCTGAATATATGCAACTGGAATACAGTACTTTCTTACCTCTGCTATTTGAAGAAGTCTTCGTTGTATCTCCGTACTCCTCAAAACAAGGCAAGGCCCTCTTCCATGCTGCTATGGCATCTTTCTTTAGCAGGCAGTAGAAAATAAAAATGAAGAAACCCTGAAAAAGAGAAATTTTATAACTTCCATTTAAAAAAAAGTTTGAGGAATATTTACATCTCCATGTTCGGTCATTTTTTTCATCTTGCGTGTCAGTGGTTATTAATATTATTTATATACTGTTTACTTTCCTGGATCTATGGTTGACCAAAACAATTTCTCCAAGGAATTTGTACTGTACCAGAGTGCAAGCATTCTGAGCCAATAAAGGAGTGATATGACCATTATCTACAGTTTCCTTGGATAAGACAGCTATGCGTAGCTGCACCTTCACATCCTTTTCAATCATTTTATATTTCAGCCTCAAGAAAATCCCACCCACCTATTTTTTAATTTTTTGTTTTTTTAACTATTGCTTGTTTTGTTTCATACACTTCATTTCACACCATAAATATGTGGTTTAAAAATAGATTCACTTCTTAGTGTATTCTATGCTGTATTCTGTCAGTGACTTACTTGAAGTGAGTTAAATATAGCAAACAGGTAGTAGAAAACAACGCTGGCTTGATCAATTGCAAAAATACCAAATAACCAGGATAGTCCTAGCAAAATCACAACACCAACAGCTCCCCTCAGTTTTTGTATGGTGCTGCGGAAAACATAATTAAGACAAGTTAAAAGATACCAGTATATGATAATGACATTAAAATCATCTCATAATCCATCTTTATACATACATTCTTTTTTGAGAGAGAAGAATATAGACTCAATGGAAGAATTTTTTTAGTTGATACATTAACATGTGAAATCTAAATGCAGAGAACAGGACAGTTTCTGTCTTTCATAAAAGATAAAATACTGTCCACATCTAAACTTATTGTCTTTATTTTGATGAAGCAAACCTGTGTTTACAAAAATGTCTTATAATTATGATAATTTAGGCAGTACTGTGAAAGTATAACAAATTTTCTTTTCAAATGGCACTTTCATAAACCAGCTAATACCATCACTATTTATTCTATCTTCACTTCATGCAGGACATAATACTCTAACCATAAAGACAATCAGAAGCATTTATTTTAACAAGCCACTTTCCCATGCCAGTGTTGAGAGACAGAGATTTGTCATACAGGTACGAATGTCATTATTTTACCTGTTCCTGTCTGTCTTGTTAAGTTTAGAACTGGACATACTGACGAGCTGTTTGACAACAAGACCAAAGGCAATGCAGTTGAGCAGTAGTATCAGACAAACTGGTCCCACGAAGGCAGCGTAGAAGGCAGGGTTCTTTAGCCAGCACCTGGATGAATGAGATCAGAGAATGAAATAATATATACACTTTTCTGTGCTAATGATGAGTTCTTTTATCTCCATACTTTACTTCTCCTTTTTCTTGTGTATAAGTTTAAGAGTAGTTACGTTTCAGCTAAAGAATGAGTGACTTCTACATCTGAATTAATCAAATGGTATTTAATCTCACACATGTGTAATACCAGTCATATTAACGGCACAAGACAATCTGACTTTTCCAGGGGACAGTTGCATTGGATTTTCAGAGCCAACGTATTTATAATTAGCATGGATTCTTTAATAGTAATGTAAGAGAGATTTCACACTGTTAGTGTTAAGCAGACAGTATCATAATAAAATTATGTTTGTTTACAACTGATCACAAAAACATATAAATGCCTGATACTGAGAGTAAAATGACAGTAATTACAAAGAAAGAATTAACTAACTAAATAACTTTTCACCAGCTGTTATGAAAGTAATGAACTCAGTGTTGACAGTTGAGTTAGTAACTATTTGTAAATGTTGAACAATGACAAGAGTGGTGACCATCAGGATAACTGTCACAATGGTGAATAGGATGCAGAGGTTCAATGGTTGTGGCCAGTGTAAGAAAGTCAAGGACTGAAACTCTTATTTAATAAGGATTCTCTACCTTTGAAGATTTCCTGTAGTCGTGCTCTCCGGGGATTTCAATTCCTTTTTTTTTTTCACAACTAGATAAGGTTCATGGCATTATCCAGGATAAACCTGTAAACCCACCATTCTATTTCTCTCTATTTTTGGTCTAGATAGCTTCCCATATTCTACAGTATCACAACAGTTTAATGCACACCAGAGCAATCATTTCTGATAGGGAAATTGCTCGCACCGAATTGAACGCATATTAGTATTTTACATTTTTACAACTTTTTATTTAAAAATACCTGAAACTAGAATCAACACAATCGGTCGATACAAAAGCGATTGAGCTGGATTAGTTGACACTTAGGAAAATTAACTTTATAATTGTTGAAACGGTCATTCAGGCTGTAGTGTCACGCCAAAAAGGGGCCAAAATTGCACCATAATGAATTACTCCTGCCACTATTTTTTTTTTAATAATAAGATGATTAGAATAATCATAGGGACAATAAAATATTGAATATGGTGAGAATACAGTGTCAGGTTCATAATCTAAGGACTTCCCAACAGCAAAAATTGCAATTAACCATCAAAACTTACATGCCACTATTGATGAAGCCATAGTTGTTAGGGGCATCAATGGCAAGGGTTATCACAACAATAACAAGCGGGACTCCTGGAAACAGATAAATTGTTAACAGTTTAAGACAAATTTTCTTGTATGCGTTGCATGTCATTTAATACATAGAATGGTTTCATTCCTGCAATATGAATATACTGAAATACAATAATATCTGAACAGAGTATACTCAGCACAAATGGGAAATATGTACAATTAAAGAAGACTATTAATGTAACTCTTTAAGGCCCAAGAAAAGTGCAATGTGTCAGTCACACTGCTGTTCCAAAAGCCCAAGCCAAGCAGTAATATGCATCGTTCCAGTAGATTATTAAATTTTTACTTCCTACCTCGCAATTCTGGTTTCTTTAATCTTTTTTTCATTTTTTCGTACAAAATAGATACTTTCACAGGATTTTAAAAGCAAACACTAAGTTTCATAGGAGGAAATAAGCCATTATTTCCAAATCTTTCACAGCAGTAAAAAATGAATGTGGGCAAAATATGTCATACAGCATGGTGGTTAGCATGCTTACCCCAGCCAACCAAACAGCATTTGAGCAAGAAGTTTGTGAAGTATGTCTTGAATACCAGCACTAAGGCCAGGTACATGTAGAAAGCCTCCACAGCCATCCAGGTTAGGGCGGCCAGAAGAAAATAGTGCAAGAGGATTGCAACAGTCTGAAAGTTCAAAATGTATAATATATGTGTGTGTGTGTGATTGTGTGTGTGTGCGCGTGCGTGTGTGTGCGTGCGTGCGTGCGTGCGTGCATGCGTGCATATGTGTGTGTGTGTGTGTGTAGGCTATATATTGTATCAAGTAAACTAAAATTTTACTGGTAAAGTGCCATTGCCAAAACAGAAAACTGAATACATTTTGAACTGCAGGTCTGAGTTTTATTTTGCTGAAACTGGTAAAAGATCTCTTCAGTAGGTCAAACTGTGGTTTGCAAGCATTGTGTCTGACATCATCTAAAATAGATTATTAGATGTCAGTCTTTACATACGTTTACTATGACCACAAGTTACTTGTCCTGGGACTGCTACTAATTGACACTGGTGGTTGGGCATACGTGGGGGATAACCAAACAGGGGGCTGGTTTTCAAATTTAATGCATTTGCTATTATAATATATTTATATTAGAAGTCATCATTTGAAGAAACAGAACATTTGGATACTACACATTCATTTGATGATCTAGATAGCTTCTAAATTATCATGACCTTTATTACCAACAACTGCCTCAATTTTACGGAAGTATGAATTTGTCATGGCCTTTTTCAGTAAATTTAAAAATGTTTATGACACAAAAGATACGGAAGGAAATAAATCCTCCCCACTCACTTTGCAAGCTGCACTGTTGTCAAAACTGTAATCATGCATCCCAACCAAATATACCAGATTGGACATCAGCAATGCCAGGCACAAGTTGATTAGGATTTTCGAAGGATTGTCTCGTCGAAGTTTCCTGCAAAGAAAAAGTTCAATTCAATAAAGTCATTCAAGGACAAGGCAATGTTTCTTTACCTTGCAGGCACAATATTCATCATAGATAAAAGGAAGTATGAGGTGCATGATAGTAAATATATTTTCTTTGCTTATGTTTCAAACAGGTTACAGTATGCATATATGTTCGTGAATTATTGTAGCTTTGTTATAAATAGCAGACTTCTCTGTTAACCATAATAGAGCACTTTCTTTTCTGTTTTCTCAGTTTTCATCTTTCTTTCTTTTTCCTTTTTTTCGTGATATCTACCCAAGAGCCTGAGATTTCAAAATGGTGTGAAAGAATAAAATTAAACATAGAATTAATGGGAAAAGATTGAAAAAAATATAAAAATATAGATATATATATATAAACTGGACAAATAAAACACAAGTGGAATAATGTTGGCTTCTTAAATGTGAAAGACGTGATGCTTAGGTCCACACACATTAAAAAGACAGATTTAACTTACAAATGGCTGCAATTAAATCTATTTCCACCTATATAAAAATGATAACACCATATTCATACACCCACACATTTACTCCTGTCAAATCTTCTGAAAGTAAATTTAAAAAAGAAGTCAATAGTTAAGAACTATTCAGCAGCTTTGACAAGACCTCCTTGGAGTTATAATGAAAGCAGGAATGAAATTTTCTTCTTTTTATGCCATGAGGTAAGCATACCTAAATATTTCTTCCTTCCATAAGCTAATAATATATACACATGTCTCATATTGCTCTATGCCAAACTGTCAAAAACTATCAGACGGCAAAATCAAAGAAATTATGCGCGTATGTAAAAAGCAACAGAAATGATAGCAATATCAGAACATTATTCAACACTAAATATTGTGGAAATGCGATAATTAACGGTTCTAAGTTACCAGCACTTATTTTCGCGTATATATAGCAAGATATCAGCAGCAAGCCAAACATATGTTATGTCAGTAATGTGTCTCTTTCCAATTGCTAAAGGATTTTTATTAAATATAGTCTTTGCAGAATGTTTTGACAATGAGTGGCAAAGCAGTATTTTGTTTTCAGAGAGAAGGGTATTTTTTTTTTAATTTGCAAAAAGTGGCGATTGTTTCTGCACATAAAGCTGGGCAACAATATTGAGCCTGTTTCAAGAAAATTTACATTTCGGATTAGGACTGAAAGTGAAATGAGACTGCCTATTATTCTTTCACTCCGTCAATATATATCTCAGATCAAAGAAAAATTGTCTGATACACCCTAAATTTTAAGTGAAAATCAGAGCTTCTGTTCAGGACACTGCTCCCTTCGTCACAGAATACAGATACATACTTATGTTTTTCTCTCAGTATTTTTGAACTTGTAATATTCTGAGTCATTCTAAAATAATGCTGTATGTTAAAGCAACAACATAATTTTACCATTCCAAATATTGGGCTGTAAGTGAGATGTTCTAATTCCATGTAACTATTTTAATCATTTTCTTTCTTATTCATTTAAAAAAAAGAAAAGAAAGAAAGGTAGGTACCTTATCAAAATATATACATCTGGCACAAAGTGTAAACAAAATGACTATGACAATATTCTTTGGACAGCACAACATGAATGAAATGCCTAAGGTCACAAAACTTAGTGCGGTTCCAGTGCAAGTGGAATAAGTGTTAGATCAAGTGAAAATCACAATGTTCAATGCGTAAAAGTGCCCCCCAAAAATACAATACTATAGCAGGGACAAGTTCTGTCCTCAAAACAATAAACCTGTCATTTACCTGAAAACATTCACATTAGTGCATGTAAATAGACAAAACTTCAATTATCTTGAAAAGTACTGTTACCAATTTTTACTTCTCTGTTATTTTGAAAATGAATGTCCAGAATAAAACCTTTTGTAAAGCAATGAAATGTAATGCTTGTATTAACAAACTTTCTGTGGCTAACAAAACTTTGCTTAGAATGTGATAAGCGGAACTGTGTAAATGCCGAAGACAAGAACAAGGAAACAGACAGCTCAAGAACAAGGAAGAAGAGAGAGAAAGTGAGATAAAGATTGGTTCTAAAATAAAGAAGGCGAAAAGTTAGTTTTAATCCTAGTAAAACAAATACTGTATAACCAAAATATTATTACAAGAATGAAAGATATACCCAGTATGAAAAGGCAACCCTGCTCATTCAAATCCATGAAATAACAATGAATACACATGAAAATTTGGGATGAAAACAATAACAGAAATAAAACATTTCTAAACCTACTGTTTCATAAGATCTTTTTGACATAAACAAAACATAAATACCTTACACTATATTTATGCCATATAATTTTTCTTACACACAAATTATCTATATATCAGCTGTACCAGATGACATTTACAGCAGTTATATTACCAGTTCATAATAATCACTATTTTAGCTTTCTGAGTTAGTCTGTATAATGTGGTAAGCTTGAACAAGTAATTGGACCTGTTTTGTGCATATATTATACATAGCTGACACTCTGAGTGTCACTGACAGGACATAACTTTGAAGCACGAGAGATATCTCAGTTAGGTGTTAACATGCTTGTAATGAAAGAACATCATTTTTATTGCAAATCAGTGTATAATTGACAAAATCACAAATTTATTGCTTTCTTTTTGAAGATATATATCCATATATTTCAGAACTTAGATGTTATGCTACCGAAATTTTGAAGTACATGATGATTTTCAATTTTTTTTTTAACCAAAAAAAACCCAAACAACTGACTATCACTCACAATTTATCCAGTCCAAATGATGTTATTTCACATAAAATGAATATTTTATACATGTATAGAATCAGACTGTGTTAGTAATGTAGCTTGACTTGAGTTATTCAGAATGTAATCTTCCTGTGAGAAAAGCTTTCAATGCCGATATGACTGGACAAAGGCGAAATTGCCATGTTTTCAATCTTTCTTGCTTCATGGCCCCTTTCAAAGCTCAGGCCACCTCCCTCCTCCCCTGCTTGCTCATACGCTCTTTCTCTGTGTCTCTCTAAAGCACACACACACACACACACACAAAAAGAGGGGGAGAGAGAAAATCAGACAAACATAAAAAGACACCCTGGAACATCAACTGAGAATATGTCTATATTTAAAATGCAACATGCCTAAGAGATTTTCATTATTTCATCTATTTCTTTTTACCATTCAACTCGCATTCACTTGCATCAGGTGAGATTCAGTGTTATCTGACAGATAGATTTCAGTCACTATTTCTTTTCTTCAGTACTAAGGATTGTATTATTACTACTGTTATTTCTTGACAAGCCTACACACTAGTTATCATCGACTGAAGCATATAACTTTGAATCACAGAATATCATATTACAAAATATAAAAAAACCTTTGGAATGAGATTAGGAAGCCCTCAAAGCAGGCCACCAAAAAGAATTTAAAAAAATTTAAATTCAAAAAGGGGTTAAATTATTTCACCATTAAAGGAATCATTGTTTTATACACTATAGTTTGAACTTTGTCCAAGGCCAGGTCAACAATTAACAAAAGGGACTATTATTGGTAGTTTTTACAACAGACAATGCCTTGAAAAGAATAAAACAGGAATCACAGATGTGTTATTGTACCATAAAAATCTGAAAGTATCTGTTCTTCCGCTCATCCAGACAATCCCTTAGCAAGTGTTTGCCTGTATTTGTAATTTTTTTTGGGGGGGGGGGGGGGGGGGGGGAGCAAATAGGGTAAAACAGAAAAGGATATCACTCAGCATCAGTCCAGTGTAACTAAACTAGCCACTAAAGCTGTTACCAATGAGATGTGGGAGCAAAAAAATTATATTATCTCACTAAATGACAGATCTTCTGAAACCCCCCCAAATGATAATACATGTAATGACCCAAGATTAAACTACATCATTTGTAATTTTTACATGAATAATGCATAATGAATAAACAAAAAGAAAATAAGAGCAGAGGTGGAAAAAAATTGCATGCCAATTTCAATACCTCCTGGCAATCGATTCGTTGGAAAGGCTGTATCGATTGACCTGTCTATAAATAAGGTGAATAAGGAGAAACATATTAACAGATTGAAGAAGTCAGTGTGTTAATATGTTAAATAAATAAAATATTACCCTGCCAAATCTCAATTCCTGAGTGCACATCTTCATATCTCTGTCACAAAGTGTCATGTTATATCCAACAACACCCAAAATCTGACCACAGTGATAGCCAATAGAGTACAACATCTCTAACATAAAAAATTTGTGCACCTACGACAAAGAATGATCAATCCCAGAGCACCGTACTTCCAGGTTACCTGTAGTCCAGTACCTTGCTCTGATTGTCGCAATGGTGTGAAATTGACAAATATTTTAAAAGTTTGTTATTTGAAAAACCGAAAGCCACAATGACTGAGCCCAGTCCTAGCCTCTAAGTTACCTCAGCAAAATTTAATGATAAACTCTTGGTCATTGACATTTGACAGACGTGATAGAATTGCTACAGAAAATTAACATTAAAAGAGCATCAAAATGAACTATCTGAGCACACAATGATAAGTTCTTTTTTTTGTTTTTATCCACTGTCTGCTCAGAATTTAGATGCTTGGCAAAAAAGAGAATCAAATGTTCTGGCAATCAACATAAACAGAAAAATGCTGATGGCTCAAGTTATCACTGATGAGCTGCCCATGGATTGTGAGCACTACAATCAGGAGATTGCTTTAAGCTCTGAAAGCCATATTCCAAACTCTGAATGAGACCATCTTCCACATTTTCTGTCAGTGGTGAACAGTCTTAAATGATCTGTAATATCTTCTCACCAAACTTTTGTAAACATTTTTTAAATATACTGCGAAGTGTCAGATTACAAACAACTTCTTATGATCTGCAAACATTAAATAATTCCATAACTATGGCTAGCTACATGGTGCTGGATTTTATGTTCTACTATCGTGAAATCAAAGATACTGATTTCTTTGTCAGAAGCCCAAATATCTCTTCTTCATTCCTGAAATGAGTAGTTTTAGAGTATGTCAGGTCAATGAAAGCGATATTGTACCCTATGTAGTTCATTAAAGAGAAGTCTGATGATCACAACATAAAAGGTATGAAACAACATCCGATAGGAGGCTTTCCTTTAAAATAAATGTCTCAAAGAGAAAATACAAAGTTTCTACTGGTGTGTCATATAAGGCAAAATATTAAAATCAACATTCAATTTTTGTTATCATCATCAATTTCTTTTCCTTAATTCCTCACACAACCTATGCCACTTTTGTTCCCATTAGTTGTGAAGAACTGGATCAAAGACGAAGAGTTATATTTGAGCTTCATTTCTGACAGGTGATAGTGTCTATATTTAAAATCAAAGAAATATTCAAAAAAGAATGCTGAAAAAAATACCAACAAATATGTATACTACAAAATAATCTGGCCATTCCCCATCATACAATTTTCATTTACAAAACATCAGCAAAAAAGCAGAATTTAATGTGTCCCACATTTTCGTCACAAGCTACACGAAGCTCCAACCAGTATAATTTGCTAAGTACCATAAAGGCCGAAGATGAAATAAACAAAAGATTTAAGAATTTCTCCCAGATACAAGTACTATTACATTCTCATTAGCTGTACTGAAGCATCATGTGGCAGGTTTAATGACATTATGCCCGATAAGAAATTATTGTCTTGAAAAGGATGTTTGTAGGTTTCTAAATTCACTTGTTCTCAAAATTCAACAAAGTTTAGGTCTGCCTCCATTAATTATTCTACAACAAGAGAATTTGAGTACACAATCACATTTTATTGTCACTGATATTTAAATGTTACAGGAATCACAGAATAAGTGAATGTCAGAAGGAAAGTTACATTTGAAAGGTTTGTGAGAGAGAGGTGGGGGAATTCAGCATGTTCACAGATAGGAATGTGAGCTTAGCAGAAATAGATTTAACAATAGGAAAGATGGCTTGGAATCTCATGGAAGTTTATTCGATCAACAGCTAACGTTAAGAGAATGAGAAATACCACTATTACAATTTTGTTTCATGATTACAACAAAATATATATACCAACCTGAAGAGACTGTAGGTAAGCAATGTAAGCACCAAGGCCAGCAGAGAAATGCCACAGCCAACATATGAGATGATAGACAGTACTTTGCGATCCAAATCACTTAAGCCGGAGCCTTCTCGATAAACATCCTAAAAATTAAATAACCAGAATATGCATGTATAAGAGAGTCATAAATATTTTCTCTCTCAATTTAGAGTGTATACTGCACATTTGTGCTGCACAAACAAATACAGTTCAAACTTGAGGAAATTTGTGACAATAATAACCTGAATAATAGACATATGTCATCACTGCACTAACGTTATGACTTTTTTTATTTCTCATGGTTCTGAGAAAAGCACATGAAACTGTTTTATCAAAACATAATCAATACATTATTATTGGGGCAGAATGGTACAGTACATTTAAAATTTGTTCATCTGATAAAGTTGGGCTTGACGTCAAGAAGAGTATGTATGGACAGTCAATGCAATTTTGGCCTGAGTCTGGCATAGGCCATTATGTAAGTACAATGACAATATTTTTAAAGTCACAAACAGGAAGGTTTTTCAAAGGCAATAATTTGAAAAGCAGACTAGTTGTAAACAGTCTACACCTCATTCAAGTATGGGTTCAAATATGATAATTAAGTACTGCCAGGCTGCATCATGAATAATGTTTATTGTATGGCTTTCTTCTTTCCTTAAACATGAATGACAAATAAATTAGTTTGCACCTGTCCTCACAATACATCCATTATATGTTTGTTCAGCAACTGAGCTCAGTTTCAGAGCAATATTTACACATGCATAATAATTAGATGAAATGGTCCAACACTGAGATTTAACAATTTTGTTTTTTGGTGGAATTAGAGAATGACATTCTGTATCATGTATACAATTAACTTTCCATTGAACACAATAGAAACACAGAATAAACATCATTATGATCAAACTCTTTGTCTCGGCTCACTTATTCTGTATTCAAACAGTATTTTTTTCTTCCTTCTGAAATGCTGAATTTTCTATTGTTTGTCCCTATTGTTTGGGTTTATATTTTTATTCTTACCATCAATAGGGCAAAGTTGGTCAGGTGGTTGCAACCACACGTTGTCTCTCCATCATCTGACTTTACAATACCACATCCCTCTCCTGACCAGCCACCTTTTCCTTTGTGCATAGTTTCATCCCAGAAGACACAATCTGCATTGGAAGCATTCTGTAAATGAAGAAATAAACATATTCAGATTTAACCCAAGCGGTGGAGGATCTTCTACGAAACTACTGTAGCTTAAGCTTCAGGGCCCTTAACCCTGGAAGGGCCCTGAAGAAACTTTTTCCAATGACTGAATATTGGCTGTTGCCCTGTTGTTGCTGGTTGGGGAAGGGCCCTATAACAGTTCAAGCTTCAGGATCCCCAAAACGGAAATCAGCCACATAACCCAAGGACTGAGATGTAAAGATCAACCAAGTATATAAATGTACTTTCATGAGACAAGAATAATTCCTGTATAAACAATCTCATGAAAGTTCTGAGAATGATAAAAATGACATTATATATATGGCCTTTAGCGTCTTTACAGACGGTCTTAGCAGCTAGAATATTCACTTTCACTTTGACTGACAGCTTCTCTCGTGGCTTATTCTACCAATGTTTGACCCGAGAGTGCGATGGCAATGATTGCAGGTCAGTCTTTTGGGTTCACTTTGGCGAGTGTTTTCATTCCGCCTCTGTCGTTTTGTCAGGTATGTTTCTTTTGCCTTGAAGTCTATTGCGAGCGTGCCACTGCGCAATTTTTGTCTCCATCTGCTTCGATCATTTGCAAGGTTCTCCCATTCATTGGGGTCGATGTTGAATGCTTTCATCGTGACCTTGCAAGTGTCTTTGAATCGCAGATGTGGCCTACCTCTGGGTCGATTGCCAGTAGCAAGTTCCCCGTAAAGAATTTGTCTGGGGATGCGATCATTTTCCATACGGTGGAGATGTCCAAGCCACCGCAGTCTTTTTTTGCCTAGGAGAGCCTGAGTTGATGGAATGTTGGCTCGGCTCAGAACTTCGATATTTGAGATCCTGTCTTGCCACTTGATCTTGAGAATTTTGCGTAGGCAGCGCAGGTGGAAGGAGTTGAGGGATCTTTCATGTTTGGAGTAGGTGGTCCATGTCTCTGAGCCATACAGCAGGGTGCTTAGGACGCAAGTTTGGTACACGAGTACCTTTGTTTTGATGGTCAGCTTGCTATTGTTCCACACCCTTTTTGAGAGTTTGCCAAAAGCTGTGGCCGCCTTTCCTATTCTGGCATTTATTTCAGTTGTTATGTCTGTGCTACCACTGATGGTTGAGCCTAGGTAGCAGAATTTTCCCACTTGCTCCAGAGGAGAGCCATTCAGCATGATTGGGTTGGGGTTTCTCAAGCCTTGTGTCAAAACTACAGTTTTTGAGACACTGATCTTTAGCATGAATTTGTCACAGGCTTTGGCAAGGCTATTGATGAGAGCCTGGAGCGTGGTTTCATCGTGGGCCACGATTGCAGCATCATCTGCGAAGAGGAGCTCTTGTAACATAATATGCTCTGTACGAGATTTTGCTTTTAGTCTGGCAACATTAAAAATGGAGCCGTCCACTCTGGTGTTAATAAGTACTCCACCTGAACATTGACCAAAGGCATTCTTGAGTAGGGCTGCAAAATATATACCAAATAAGGTAGGAGCAAGAACACATCCCTGCTTCACACCGCTGTTTACAGCAAATGAATTGGATGTGCAGCCCTCAAAGTTGACACATGCCCTCATGTCAGTGTGGAAGGATGCAATAAGTTTTAGCAATGTTGGTGGACAGCCTATGGATTTAAGGACTGCATACAGGCCAGATCGGCTTACGGTGTCGAAAGCCTTTGTTAGGTCCACAAAGCATGTTATAAGCGGCCTGTTTTGTTCTTTACATTTTTCTTGGATTTGCCGAAGTGCAAATATCATGTCAATAGTTGATCGTTTGCTTCGAAAGCCACATTGTGTTTCTGGTAAGACTTTTTCCGCCAGTTGTTGAAGGCGGCAGAGGATGACGCGAGCAAAAGCCTTTCCAGTAATGCTGAGGAGGGATATGCCTCGATAGTTGTTGCAGTCGCCTTTGTCTCCTTTGTTCTTGTAAAGTGTGACAATTTTGGCGTCTCTCATATCATGTGGTATCACGCCTTCTTTCCAACACTGCAGTAACAGGTTATACAGGTGTGGTAATAGTGGGCCTTTTAGGTCTTTTAATACCTCTGCAGGAATGTTGTCACTTCCTGTGGCTTTTCCAGCAGACAGGTGGTCGATTGCATTGGAAAGCTCGACTAAGGAAGGTTCAGCGTCAAGTTCGGCCATTATTGGCAGTTTTTGGAGGTGTTCCTCAAAATCTGGTGGAATATTTTTCTCAGTTGAATACAACAGAGAGTAATGCTCTACCCACCTATTCAGTTGTTCATTTTTATCTGTGATGGGTTCACCATTTACAGACTTAAGTGGGGCGCTTTTGGTGATGATTGGCCCAAGAGCTACTTTCATCTGACTAAAGGCGGTTTTCATATCTCCTTTTTCATTTGCCTCTTGTATGCTGTTACACAAGTCTGTCCAGTATTTGTTGGCGCAACGTCTTACCTCCAGCTGAAGTTTAGCTTTTGCATTTTTCAAACAAGTTTTTGTACTCTGATTGCAATTTTTGTTATACTCCTTGAAAGCAGATTTCTTTTGCTCAATGAGAGGTAGGAGAATTTCGCTGTTCTGGGCTACCCAGTCGTTGTTTGAAACTTTATGCTGTCCAAAAGACTTGATGACATTAGGCAAATAATTAAAACATCTCATGCCGCACCACTGTAAATATCATGCAGGCCCAACCAACTCACAATCACGTAAACAGAGGATTTTTTAATTTACGATGTATATTGTGGTTCTTCTACAAAGAATCAAAAACAGAAGGAATGTGTATCTCATTCACATCCTATGTGGAATATGAATTATATGTGTTGATCAGCTATATTTGTTACAGTCACTGGTACTTCTGTAAACAGGTATAAATGGTATCTTATATTTACTCAAATGGCCTACAGATCCACACGGTGCTGAGCCTATCTGCTAATATGCATGGCTACTCTGCAATGCAAAGAGTACTTGAATGTCATACACAATGAAATAGTTTTTGTCAGAATACTTACAGCTGCACTGTGTGAAAAAGTTATAGTGATATTGTCACTCAGTCCTTGAACTTTGACACCTGGCACATTTGCTGTGACCACCATGCTGTTAACCATTCTGACTAGCACTAATTGAGAATCTTCATTCTCCTCACTGTCATCATCTTCATCATCATTCAACATGACAGAGTCTTGGGGTCTTGGTGTAGTTGTAACAATGGTCATCACTTTTTCTTTATCCTGCATTGACTGTAAGAATTGCAATCAATTTAGAATTCTGCCAAAAAAAAACATGCCTACCAAATTTCATTACACACAAACTTACTTTAGAAGCATCTGGACATTATATATCTTCCAAACAATGAAATTTTGGATTGACATGATTATTGCAGGTACTGTGATTTCATTCTCCATTATTTGAATAGTATTTTGTGTTAATTTCTTTTGTTCATATGATCAGTATAATGGTTGTCTGTGTGCAATTGTCATTCGTGTTTCATGCTCCCCCATGTTATAAGCTCTGTAACTGAGATCCTCTAATGCCACAGATGGCCTATCTTGTATTTCCTAGCAAAATTTCTTGTTCTTGTACATTTATAGGTTCAGTTTTTTTAGCATGTAATTTACAGCAATAAAATTTGTTTAAAATCTTACAGAAAACAACTTGTCAGATGAATGAACAGCAAATGTCACTCTCTTTAACTTGTTTTTGTCTGCCGATGAAAGTGACCTGATCAGAGCCCCAGTCGGAATGACCATGGTAGTGTCACCTGGACGCTGTGGTCCCCTTTTAGCATAACTCACATCAACCTATAAGACAATGGGATTAGTATAGTAAATACAGGGTAAGTAAATTTTGCGTAATCTGATTCAGCCTCAAAGATGAAATCAACATTAAGGCTGGAAAAGTTAGTGCATTTAGCTGACACACAACAGTATGAATATTTAATGGAGTTGCTTGGATCCTCCTGGCAATCATGTGACATGTGGCCAGAGCAGAAGGAAACTTTTTAGAAATCATAAAGGAATTGATATTCCTGGTGCTTTTGACAACTGTTCACATAGGAATGGTTCATTTAAAAACCTGAAAAGTCATATCTCATTCATTTTTTTTTTTAAAACAGCAGTTAGTTGATGATGTAAATACATTACTCCCATTTCATTTTTATCAGTGTTATTTAAGTGAACTGATATAAACTTATATAGGTGTATGAACTTAAAAATTATGTACATGTATTATAATCTGTTTATAAGATCACTGATTAACCTTCTCCACAGGTTGCTAAAAACTATGCACAGTGTACGCCGAGGTGTTCAATTGACATCACACTCCTAAAGACAAAATATAAGGATACCTTCTTTAACTGTATGGCGTCTGTCAGATCCCACAACATAAAGTTGGGATATAACAATAAAATCCTACTAAGGAGTGTGGTGTAGGCCTATCTGAGACCCCAGGACATACGACTATCTGTATGACAATAAAATCCTATGAAAAAATCCTCTTTAAAAGTATGCTGTCTATGAGACCACAGGACATTCAGTTAAGATTACTAAAATGCATGTGCACAGGTGAGCATGCAAATGCATACTTTCAAATTCAAAATTATGGGAGGATGGGCAATAGTGTAATTGAGTAATACCTAGAATTTCAAGAAAAAATTACCTGAAATACGATAACTACAAATGTTTTTAATTGCTTCTGGATCCATTAGACCTACTATGCACAGAGAATGTTAAGACCACAACCACTTGTAAAAAATGTCTAAATAACACGGCAGCAAAGACCAATACTTTATTAAAATTACCATTGCGTCATCAAGATGATTATTACTATCAGACCCAATATCTGCTGACAGTGTTAGGTCTCGGGTCTCTCTGTCATTAATGGCTTGGGCCACAACAGCCAGGTTTCCTGTCACAACCTTCAGTTTATCATTGACTAAGGGAGCTCTCTCAGGTACAGAGTCAATGATGCCCAGAAGTCTGAAAAGAAATATGGGCTACTTTAACAAATTGAGTCAAATCTCGCAATTTGCTAAACCGAGAACAATACAAAAATGCTGCATAGGATGGAAATGTATGCGAATAAAACCCTGTCTTTGAAATGTTGTGCCTTCATCATACACTGGGTTAGAGCAATTTTTTTTTACCTAAATAAAAGATCTTCTCATCAAAATAAAGGGCATTAAAAAACATTTCCATTAACACTATATCTCTATATCACCAAAATTCAAGAAGTAACTCAATTTTTGGTGCATATACATATAATATGAAACTTCAAATGTTGGTAAAGAGCTTATGGCTTCAATAGTGTCTCAACAAACAGTGCTAGAGTTTGGCCCCTTCACCACCCCTGATAGGCATCATCAAATGCTAAACAAAAATTTTTTTAAAAAGCATTTCTTGACAAGAATCGTTAACTTCTCAATAGCTCCCTTATTTACGGGAGTTTTGTCATGAAATTTCATGCAGTAACTCTTCAAATATTACTCTTTCCATTCTATGAATTTTACTTAACTTATTGATTTTATGATTTTTTTTTTATGGTAATAATTACTTTCAGGTTTTGTTAGTAATATTGCTTCGCAATACATAAAAAGGTGACTTTTTCAGAGGCTGGCATCTGGTGTACAAGCTTGGCCTAGAAATCTTCCACACTGAGCAGTGGAGGGATTAAAATGATTCAATAATTCTTGTAGTCTGAGATGACCTGGTGCGGATTAATCGCAGTTCTTTCCCTTAATAATGATGCACACTCACCGTTTGGAAGTTGAAGATTCGGTCTCTGATGCCCTGAGTGTCTCATCACTAACATCCATGAGATTATTCACACATTTCATTACATTTTGCACCACATCAGGTTTCTCAAGCATCTCCTGGTCTATCAGTTTCTCTAGAACAAACACTACATTATTCAACCTCTTTGGGGTCACTGTGGATGGGTCCCCTGTGTAGGACAACATCAGAGCAGACACTGTCTGAGCGCTCTCTGAAAATAATAATATAAATTAATGAATAAATTCTCAGTAACATTATTATTAAAGTTACTACGAAAAAATGGGATGTGTTTCTTGACATGTCATCTGCATCTTGCAAGAGAGGAAAGAGCACAGATCTGCACTAAGTTTGTTTATCTAAATTCGGAAAGTCACAATGTGAGATAAAATTCCAAATTTGCTACTTTGGTTTCTTCACTTTTTATGAAAAATGCAATGTCTCCTAAAGGTGAAATTGATGTATCTTATTCTCTCAATATATTTTCAATATATTGGCAATTGTGACCAATTTGAGGTAATTTCTGATAAAGTTACTAAGGCCTAATTCCCAGCACATATAAAGTTATTGTGGGCATTTTGCCAAAAAAGAAGTTATAGTGCCCAGTGAGCCAAACTCAGGTGGGTACAAGCCCCATCAGTGGGTCATGGCAATATTTTGATGGGGCATAGGACTTCAGACTGAGGATATATACTGTAAACTAACTTTGTCCGATCAAGTTGAGAAACCTAACCCTTACCCAAACCCCTAACCCATAAAAAGTTACTGTGGGCTTTTTTCCAATGAAAATACTATTGTGGCCAGTGAGCCAAATTAGCCCTAACATTAACTCCTAACCTATATAAAATTACTGAAGGCACTTTGCAAACAGAAAGATTGTTGCATCCAGTGAGCCAAATTAATCATAACACTAACTCCTAGCCCATACACATTCCCAAAAACTCACTATGCAGAAAAAATCCCATCTGGCCACATGGCCCAAATAATCTGAAAAATTAATAATTTACCTGGTGTCACTGGCCTGTTCACTACATCTTCAAGATCTGGTAGCTCTTGTGATTCATCCTTTGTGGGACAGTCAGAATAATCAGCAACTCCCCATGCCACTATTTCATCTGGTCTTATTTCACTAGAATGTATAGCATAGTCAGGTCAAAAGAAAGGAAACAAGTGAACCACATAATGCTTTCCTCAGAGACAAACAGTCACCAGCATCCTTGCATTACAATAAGTAGACTTGCTTTTCACTTCACTTGAAACTCACAACGCTCCTCATCATAAGCAGATTAACAATTGTGCAGTTTATCTAAGGCCAGTTTTTTAAAAGGTTAACTGTTGTAATCTCCCGCTTTTTTTCTCTCTCTCTGGCTCTCTCTCCCTCTTTCTCTCTCTGCTGTGTCAGCAAATCTGTACATTACTGAGTAAACAGTATAAAATACGGCAAGATAACTTGCTGTAATAACAAAACTTTACAACTTTATAATTTTCTAAAAAAATGACTGAAGTTGGAATAAAGCAATACTGGACGATGCAATGTCTGAGGGAAATACTGCAACATGTACTTGGGGACAGAAATGTACATTTAGTTTTAAAATATTATGACAAATTCTATCCATTACTTTCCACTGCTCACCATTTCAATTTTGCATAGGCCAAATTCACAGCATTAGGGTTCTGATAGGGACATACTGCGTACATTAACATCCCAGCATTGGCAGCTTCCCATTCAATAGTCCCTTTATCAGGGTCACTAGTTCTTATTGGTCCACACTTTGGCTGACCTGTTGAAGAAAGAGGAATGCTCTTCTACATGAAGCAAAACAGTTAACTTTTCATCTTGGAATTAGTAACCTGTTTTGTTCAGAAGTTCTGAGAATAAAGTCTAAACTGTTTCAGATTTTCCCGCCCGAAGAATTTTTCACCTTGACATGAACATTATTCCCAATGTCATCAACAATACAAATGAGTTCAAATGGGGACCCACATCAACTTTTTTGTTGTTGTCATAGTCCAGATTCAATAAGATGCCAAATCTTATCTCACTTTTACCAATAGCACTTTATGCAAGTAGCACGATATCACAACATTCTGCTCATGTGCTTGAAATATATTATTTCCAGAAATTACAAATAATTCTAGATAGTATTAATACTTACCAACAACTGTAACATTGAGTACATAACTGGTGCGGTCAATGTTTTCCCCAGTTAAGAATCCTTCACCGTCATTACTATCTCTTTCAATATCTCGCTTTACTGTATTACTCAGAAGGTCAGCTGTCTCTGTGCTAAATGCTGTAAACTCAAGCCGCAGCACCACCTTGTGTTTTCCTGCTGAATGCCTCCTGTGGTTGTTAATGACCCAAGAAACAAGAATTAATATGACTTTCATTCCAAAGTCATCTGTCTTATTCATCTTCTCTTACCTTACCTTCTTTCATTATTTATTACCCTATCCAGTGAATGTACATTCCAAAAGAATATGATACAAAAGACCATTGAGATCTTTACATCAGTAAGAGAATATTGCAAACCTCAGATGTAGATGTTGTAAGCTGAAATCCAATGGGGCCTAAATAGAATGTTATTCTCTCATGTTTCCAATTTCCAGATAGTTCAACGACCTTACACATCACATGTATACATACACTAATGTGGGAAATAATTTTTATTTTTCTGAGTATCTGAAATCAGAGTGGTGAAATAACAATTACTGCGATGATGACAGTGAAATGTATATAACCATGTTATGATTCCCAACTACCATTCAAAGCTGGAATGACCATGGTGCAGGTTATATAAGGACACTATATCCTTCAAGCTAGAGATTGGTGTTAACAGTAGCTGGATGAACAACAGATGTTTGTCGCTGACACAAAATAGAGTAGTGCTAATAAAACTACACTGTATCACAAGATTTTGGTATGAAACCTGAAATAATCAATGAATGTATCATGCTACAGAGACGATCTAATACTTACTCATACTTCTGTACGTAGACATCCATACCACCTTTGACACTTGTGATGACATTCTGAAACTGAAAACCAATAGAAAAATTAAATACAATATATAAATCTCTTTTTTCAGAAATAATTATTGGAATTTATAACGAGTATCTCATTGGAGATCTTTGGGATGCTTTGTGTTCTGACATCGTATGTCATCAACTCAGTTTACAAGCACTGTCCTGTGTCCACATTTTGCAGAAATGGACTTGATGTCATCAATGAACTTTGGCTGATATCTGCGATATCTTCTATTAATTTCAAATCTATAAGTTGTACATAAGATTTCTATATTTTCATTATTTTTTGTTCAGAGGAGCTCAAACTTTACATTAAATTTCTGAAAGTGGAGTCAATGGAGCTAAAACACACGTATACTGGGATAACAATATGTTGCTTTTCATTACAAAAAAACTTACATGGTCTTAATTTAGATAGGGGTTACATAACAGTGACAACCTAGTACTCTGGAGCTCAGACACTTTAAAATACGGAGGTGTTCAGTAACAATGGGAAAATTTGTATTTCAGATGCTGATGCACGGGACCTTAATCAGTGTTTATCATATTTCATATTGGCAAAAAAAAACACTGAAAAAAATATTGAAAAGTATCATAAAATGAGATCAGTACAATTTTTGGATTGCCAGCGCCAGACAAAAAAAAATATATGAACGAAAACAAAAGCAAAAAAAAAAACACCAAACAAACCAATATTTCAGATTTACCATCATACAAATGAGGAGTTTTATAGTTATAATTAAGCAGATTACATTATGACAGTCACTAAATTTTGATACCAATGATTCACACTGTTTTAGAATGGCAAATAGCACCTTTATTTCCTGACCCTGTGACATGTTTAAAGACATTGTTTTGGTAACACCGACCGCTGAGACAATGGAATGATGTCAATGAAATATACAAGTAGACATTACCAGCTTGTCAAGGCGACCTTCTTGTGCCAGGAACTGAGGATTAGCTGGGTCATCCATGTAATTTTCATCAAACTCCTGATTCCGCAAGTATGTCAGAAAGAAAGTGAAATCCACAGTTCGGCCTGTATAAAACATGAAAGCATTAGCAAAATTTTTTCACTGACTATGACAAAAGTGGTTGCCTACTATGTGAAGTGGATTTGCAAATCCTGTTAAATGCACCTCTATTATATTTATGCCCAGCTAAACCAACAAAACAGATCCATGAAGTTAGGCTGAAAACAAAAACAATTGTACACTAAACATCTGTAAGACATGATTTTGAAAGCAATATGACAAATGAAATTGTCAGTCTTCAAAGGACTCAAATATAAATCGACTCATACATGTTACCCAACAATAAGGAATTAATTGTTTGGACAGTGTTGGAAAAGGAATATGATTAATAATTAATAAACTGTCTCTCTATGATTCCTTAAAATGATGTCTCTCATTTGGTTTTCAAAGAATTTCACGTAAAGATGAATATGGATGAACAATTTATCCTGAACAAAATCAAATTGCCCTCGTACTCGCACACAGCGCTACTGCAAAATTTAGTCTCACGATTGTACAACACAATTTATCAGCAAAAATGCAACCATAAAAAACATATTTATTTTGTGTAAATCCACAGAGCTTTACTTTTAAAGAGTAAAATATAGAAAACAAAATCAATAGGTTAAATACACATTTGTATGCACCTTACTGTGACAGGATTTCTCTTTTCCCTTTTACGCTTCGTGCTTTCATTACTTTTGCATCTCTTTTTCTAATACATGCATATCTGATTGCTTTTCTACTTGCTCCTTAGTCTTTGCATCTTCATTTTCTCCTGCCATTCTCTTCTTCTCCTCTACCTTTTGCTCTGCCAATTTCCTGCCATTTTTTTAAAATGTCGGCTGATTTTGGAATATCTTTTTATTTAAACTTCTTTCCGTCTGTGTTAACAGTCAAATGGTCTTTTAGTAGTACTTACCACCAACAGTGTCATCCATGCACGTGGGTCCTAGGCAGCAAAACTCACACTCCACATCCCCATTTGACCTGTAACCAATACCACAAGAGTTCCTATTCCTGGACTCTGATTGTAAACATTGACTGTAAGTGTCACACTGACTGGAGATGCTAATGGTCTTCCTTGTCTCATTCCAGGCTACTGTCCTTCGACATACCATCTAATAACATCAAATAAAGAAACATTGCATTTGAGAGTTTCATTCTCATGTAACATCATCACTATAATCATCACTGTCATCAATGACTGGTGATAATCAATAACTACAGATAATTTATCTTCCATCTCATCCCAAGCTTAGTCTTATTGTAATCTGACAAAAACAAGTACAATAATACAAACTGTAATTTCTTAATTCCAAATAACACTATGGACAGTTCCCCAAAAATTATTAGTACAATTCATTACATCACTACTGTTTCATTTTCAAGTTCATCCCCACAAGCAGCAATGTAAATTTATCACTATATTTTCATTATTTTCATCTCCTTCATCATGATTCCAGAAATTATTACCACTTTGTCATGCCAAATCAGATGACTTTGAAGAAAATTACACATAGCATAAAACAAAATAATGTTCCTGAGTGTCTATATTATTAATTATCTAAAAAAAAGAAACTTTACAACAGTGCTGCATGCTTTTCCTTACTGGTACATTCCCATTTTGTCCAAAAATGAATAGTGTATGCCACTAAGTGTTCACTGCTTTACATTTTTTAAATAATGATACGTTAAATCATGTTTCAAATGCTCCATGTGATTACACTGTTTCAACAACTAATATTTTTCAGTTTCACCATTACTATTTATCACTGGCTCACTTACATTCTTCCCTGGACAAGGCTCCTCTCGCTGTTGATTACAACCATGATTTGTTCTCTGACCATTGCAAAGACGACAGCTGACCATGGTGTTGGAGATGCCCACTGTGCTTGCTGAGGATGATGAACCATTTATGATTTGTGAATTTCAATTTACATCACTTATTCGTTGCCTAAACATTGTTAAAAAGTTGTGTTTTTTTTCCCACTACATTGACAAATTTAGATAGATGTAGAATTTAAAACTATGATAGGAAACAGAAGTGCGAAAAGTGAAACATTCTGGTATATGAGTTCATGCATGGCCAAAAAACTATAAAAATCTGATGCTGAAAATAATAATCCAGAGAGATAACATGTCACGGTCGACTAATCTATCACAACAGTGAGAAAGTAGGGAATGGACATATCTCGGCAAAGTAATGTGCCTGAATGGAGATTAAAACATAATATAGAACTATCAAAAAACAAAAAAAAAAGATGGATTAATGGAAGTTTTCGGGTTCTATCTAATTTTCACAGAGCCATTTGACAAGTATTTAAGCCAACATGGTTTTGTTACCTAATGATGAGCAAAGTAAACAACAGAAAAGGCACCATGAGAATGTATCAGCTTTGAAGTTGACTCAGCTTATCTAAATTCATTATATATTTATTATAAATATGATAAGATAGTATATCTTTCAAAGCAGTTAAAAAGCATGCAAAACTTCTGCACCAAAGCAATGAAACAAATTTGATTTCATGTTCAAAGAGAACAGGAATAGAAAATTTAAAGCAAAGAATCTCTCGCACCCGGCACATACAGTGAAGTCAGTTTTAAAAGTAGTCAGTGCAGTAAAGCCAAACTGAACTGCAATAATCTAAGAAGCCAACTTATAGATCATTTAATATTTAATGATCCTTTCCCGGACAGCTTTGTCATTTTTTTTTAATAAACGGATCACCTTCTTTTATTTCAACACCCTGAATTGAATCTTGTGAATAAAACATCTCACAGACGGCACTAACCCTTCAATATATTGCTGGTCCTGTCATGAAATCACAGAAATGTATTCACACAAATGCAGTTGACTTAAAATAATATTTTTTTTTTAAATGGAGGGGGAGGGGGGGGGTCAAATGTTCCATGAATTCCTTGATGAAATTTGTTTTCGACTGATTTCATGGGGAGCACTATAGGCCTACTTAAAATGTTATACCGGTAGTCAAAAATGTACCTAAGATAAAGAATACATCTCTCCTGTAAACAAAAATTTGCTCCTTCGATCTTGTGTGGTCTTATGACTGGGTCAACACAATTTAACGGTTGTTGTTAGGGGACCGTGGTATATTACATCATCATCATCATCGCCCTTTTCGCCCTGCTCAGCAAGGTGTAGGCCACGATCGACAGCCTTCCATTTGACTCTATCCTGGGCGATCCTTGACCATTCCTCAAGGTGTTTGATTTGCTGGTCGTACATGTTTCTGTAACAGCTGCGTTTTTAGAGGGTGGGGTTGTTAGCCCCACGCCAAACCCCCAAGCTGGAGGACCAGGTGGCTCTGTTTCAGGAGCCACTACCTATATATCACCATTCAGTAAGCTATCAAACAGTGAGCACAACTCAGTATTTTCTTTACTCGGCTATGTAATTTGACTGCAGTCCCCTTTCAACAGCAACATTTATATGGCTAAGAATTTGATGGAAAATGAAGATTAATTAGTGATAATAATTGTGGTTAGTGAGATAGGTGCGTGAATTCTGAAGCAGTGCAATTTGTAGAATTACTGAACATTAGGATATAAAAAAAAAATATGTAGAGTACCCATCAAAATGAAAACAATCCCCAAGCTATGTCTGACCAATAAAGCAGAAGGTGCAGATTAAAATCAATCTGCCAATGAATAGGCCATAATAATTTTTTTTTAATATTTGAAAAAAACAACAAAGATGGCCACATCTGAAGATAATTGCTTTTGAGACAAAATGTTTCATCTAACTGGCGGGTTGCTTTTTAACAAACCGGGATTTAACAGGGATTAAATGAAAAATAAACAAAATTGATGGTAATGATAGGTGGATATGGAGGAGGGGGAATGTTATTTGATATTGAACTTTCATCTTCAGATAGGTTTTATTAAAGTAAAAACATGAGAGAGGGGGGTATCTAGTGAACAGAAAAGGAAACATTGCACTTTTTTTTTCACAAGCACGATGAAATACTATTAAAGAAGTGCGTCCAACCAAAATCAATGAAAACCACAGGATAGTTTTGTACAAACTAAGAAAAAGTGTGTTTAAAGTTACCCCATTGAAATAATTTGCTATTGATTTATCTTTAGCCTGAACCCATTTTTGGCCAAATGTTCTCACAAGGTATAATCAAGCCACATAATTATTTGAGTGAGATGAAATAAACTGCTCTGGCATATAAAAGAGTTAATAAAAGCACAAGCTATTCTCTGTTCCTGAAATAGGGGGACATGTTGGTCTAGAGGCAAGGTGCTTGCCTCTCATGCCGAAGACACTGGGTTCTAATTCCGGTCGGTGCAGACGTGTTGGAATTTTGGGAGTTTTCTCATATTTTCATGTCCCTGATCCTAAGTTAGGTAGGATCGAGCACCTTGTCTTCTCAGATAAGGACGAAAAAGGCGGAGGGCCCGTGTGCACGTTGCGCACGCTAAAGGTACCTTGACAGTTGGAAATCCTGAAGAGCAGGCCATACAAGGCAAGAAAAGTGAGGGGTAAATGCCAAGGGCAGCGAAACTCTTAAAATAAAGACCTAAACACTTTGTTTCTGAAATCCTGAGCTTCCACACTTTGGCGGATGTGTTGCTCTGCAGAAGTACAAGCCGGGACCTGCAGATAAGTTACTGCATTGATTTAATATCCTCTGTATCTATTACACATTTTTCACTTTTTTATTGTTCAATTGTTTTATGAGTTCAATTTTCCGTTTTGTTTTACTGTTGTTTTTTTTTTCTTGATAAAGGTACATTACCGAAATATTGAGATTTCTTTTTTTGGTCTTCCCTTTTTCTTTGCGTTTCATTGTATCCTTTGGATATTATTTCTTACGAGAGGCTTTGCTACATACAACTTTTTCTTTTTGCCAATTTTTGACTAGACACCAAATTCAGTATGTTTCCGAGGAAATAACGACCCACTTTGCTAAAATCATCAGTACTTTCAAATCTATAGGGCCAAAAATACTTGTCTCTTTTATCACAAAGAGTCAAAGTTTACATCTACATTGTTTAGCTGCAAAAGTACCTGAAAAAATCCTCACTGTACCAACATAAAGGCCTATCTCATTTTTCATAATTTCAAGAAAAGTGAATAAAACTATTTATCAAGGCTGAAATGCACACCTGATGGTCTCATTTGTTTACGTCATTATTGTGGGTACAAACTGGCACATCTGTTTTTTTGTTTTTTTTTGTTTCCATGACAGTGTTGGGCTCGATATCAAGAAGGGGAAGAAAAGTCACTATAAAACTGGTCAAGATTTGGCATGGGCCATTATGCTAGCACATTGACAACATACTACATAATACATGCACCATAAGCAGCAACATTTTCTACAAACAACACCAAATCCAAAAAGGCAAATCCATAAAAAAATATACTGCATTCGTTACATTTTATGGTATGCATAATCACAGCAGAATACATAAAAGTGTTATTCAAAGCACTAAGATCCTTTTCTGACAATCTGATCCCACTTGGCCCCCATGTCATGCAAATTATGTCTTAAAATATTAATATGTGCATAAAACAAAGCAATGTCACTCCTTCATGGAGGACACAAACCACTTGTTGCCAAGCCTTAGGTTAATTAATTTCACTACTGGTATGGTAATTCTGATCTTACCAACACTGTCCTCATCTGACTCTTCTTCACCATCAAAACCTGGTTCTTCTCCATTGTTATCATTTGATTCTCCTTCACCATCAAAACCTGGTTCTTCTCCATTGCTTTCGTTTGATTCTCCTTCACCATCAAAGCCTGGTTCTTCTCCATTGTTATCATTTGATCCTCCCTCACCATCAAAACCTGGTTCTTCTCCATTGTTATTGTTTGATTCTCCTTCACCATCAAAATCTGGTTCTTCTCCATTGTTATTGTTTGATTGTCTTTCACCATCAGAACCTGGTTCTTCCGATCCATTGTTATCATTTGATCCTCCTTGACCATCGAAACCTGGTTCTTCTCCATTGTTATCGTTTGATTCTTCTTCATCACCAGAGTTGGGCCCTTGTCCATTTCCATTGTTTGAGCCTGGGCTTTGTCCATTTCCATTATTTGAACCCGGTCCTTGTCCATCTCCGTTATTTGAGCCTGGCCCTTGTCCATTTCCATTATTTGAGCCTGGTCCTTGTCCATTTCCATTATTTGAACCTGGTCCTTGTCCATTTCCATTATTTGAGCCTGGTCCTTGTCCATTTCCATTGTTTAAACCCGGTCCTTGTCCATTTCCATTATTTGAACCTGGTCCTTGTCCATTTCCATTATTTGAACCTGGTCCTTGTCCATTTCCATTATTTGAACCCGGTCCTTGTCCTGAGCCTTCTTCACCATCAAAACCTGGTTCTTCTCCATTGTTATCATTTGATCCTCCTTGACCATCGAAACCTGGTTCTTCTCCATTGTTATCGTTTGATTCTTCTTCATCACCAGAGTTGGGCCCTTGTCCATTTCCATTGTTTGAGCCTGGGCTTTGTCCATTTCCATTATTTGAACCCGGTTTTTGTCCATCTCCGTTATTTGAGCCTGGCCCTTGTCCATTTCCATTATTTGAGCCTGGTCCTTGTCCATTTCCATTATTTGAGCCTGGTCCTTGTCCATTTCCATTATTTGAACCTGGTCCTTGTCCATTTCCACTGTTTGAACCCGGTCCTTGTCCTGAGCCTTCTTCATCATCAGAACCTCGGCCATTTCCATTATTTGAGCCTCTGCCTTGTCTCCTTTTCCGGGAAAGTGCAGTTTCATTACTGTTAGAACTGACCTCCGTTTTGTTAATTCTGAGTAGTCCTAACAGGCTTGTGGGATTATCCTTACCATCATTACTGTCGTCAATTTCAGTTCCCCTTGCATCGTTTTCATTGCTGCTTTTGTCTTCCTTATCTTTCTCCTCCTTTTCTTTCCTCTCTTTTACGTCCGTTTCCCTGATTCTTTCTTCAACATCTGTGTGGGAGGCATGGGTAGTAACAAAAACGTTAACAGAGAAAAGTATTTTAGACAGTATGGAGAAGACAAAATCCCTGCACATTCATTGTATCAGCCATTGCAAAATGTTGTCTGCTCAAAGCATGAACAAAACAACAGAAATATATGAGTGCTTGTTTTGTTTTTGTAAATAAACTTCATTTTGGCTGAGCATGAAAGATTTAGTAATCTCCTTTGATCCTTAGTGTCTTGAACTTGACCAATATAATATCTATAACATCTGTGAAAGAAATGGAATATTACAGTTGTGGGCTGTAGTTTACTTGCTTGGAACACTGGAAACAATTATTATCTTTACAAACATGACATTTTTCCTTGCGTATCTTTAGAAAGGTGATTCCCACCCACAGTTTTGTATCTCAAGACCTGTATATTTAGTCACATTTCAGTAAAACTGTACTTTGATGGAAGGTGAAATCCATTCTTAGATCCAATTTAACCCAAATCTTAGAAATGGAGAAAAACGCGTTATTTCATTTTACGAAATAGAAAAGCTCATACAGGAACATAAATAATTTGAGACTTCTTGGTTGTAGAGAATACTTAGATTCATGTAAACTGAATCTCGCCCAGGATAAAAGCAAATCCCATTGTCAAGATCAGCATCAACTTGAAATTACCCATGCGAAGAACAAAACCCATACTGACAAGCGATGGTTTGACAAAAAAAAAAAAGACTGTCACCATTTTGCACAAAATAATTATGTCTGTGAATGGCTTCATTGACCAAACTCAGCCAATCCGGTCTTAAACGCAGAATATTGGTTAAGGTTACTATTGTTATTTGAATGAAAAGATTCACACAGTTATTAAATTAATATGAAATGCATGTATTAATATTATGTGAAGTTGTTTCGCAACAATGCAGAGGACAAAATCCTTCTTCACAAATGAAAATGTCCGTGCAGTTAATACAGATTATATAGTATCATTCTTCGAGGTTATTTCTCAAGAGTGCAGAAAGCAAAATTCAGAATGATAATATAATGGTTTGAAGTGCTCAGTATTAGTGTTTTTTCCTATCAGGAGTTTGAGAAAATCACACAGTGCATCTAAGTTAACTAAGAGACAGCCAATTAATTTTCATGCTAATAATAATATGATATCAGTTTAGGAAAGTCATAGAATTTTCAGATACACTGAGAGAACAGAGACTAACTGTCCCCTGCCGGAACTTTTGTGAAAATTCACTATACCATGTGGATGCTCCATAGACAACAGTGTGATGTCAATAAGCAGCCCAGCCTTACCATAGAAAGTATAATAATTATGTAATACAGGCAATCTACACTGAACACTAGTAGGAGCAGTGAAACATGATAGTACTGCAGGACTAGAAATACACTGCATTTTAATGTTCATTTTGCTAACAACTGATCCAACTAGCCCTGATGGTGGAAAAATCAACAATTTCAAAAATCATACTAGATGTGACTGATGCCCAAGGTCTACTCTTTTGTGTGATTAAATTCTGAGACCAAATAAAGGTGAGTTAAAAGCAAGAAATTAAGACTTAGTGATTGCTCAACATGATGACAAGGAATGATAAACACCCTCCAACCGCCTACTTCATAAGTGTCAAAGTTCAGGTACATTTAATGACTGCTGAGACTGCCTGCTCAAAATTCTCTGTGATGCATTATTTTTTATTTCATGGGTCTTCACCCACTTTGCCTTTCCATTCGCATTTTTTTCCCCATACAGCGTTAAGCTAATTTCTGTCCTCATACTCTGATTAATTAACAAACAGAAATGTGCCGTGTTACTAAACTTACCATCACAGGCACCAAACACTGTCTTGTCTACATTCTGGTACGGTCTGTTCAAACTGTTAACGTCATTTGGGCACATGAGACCATTTAGTTTGAGATTGCTGCCAGGAGCCACTTTTTGCCAATCTCTGAGAGCCAGCACATCACAGTCACAGATAACTTTGTTATTAGCCAGTTGCCTTTGGAAGAAAATAATTATCAAGGCCTTAAAGATGTGTCCATGAATCAGAGGAAAGTGACCACAAAATGGTAAATCATGGCATTTATGACAAATAACCATGTATGTTAAGAATAACAATAAATTTAACACGTCCATGAAATTAGCAACAAAAGAAACACAAATTTAGAAATCATGCACCAGCTCTAAATTCAAGGCTGAGCACTGGAACAGTTATACAAACGTAAAAGAGATGAGAAGAAAAATCAGACTGAGAAACAGAAAGAAAACAAGCATTGGGACTTACACAATAGAGATCGGAGCTAATGACCCCACTTTAACAGGCAAATGCCCTATCAATTGAGCAACTGCATGGCGAGCAGAATAAGTCATCAAATTCACCAGCCATAGGCTGGTCTTCCATTTCCTCGTGCGCATACACGATATATTTATGTGATGTAAATAAAAGTCATGAAAATTCTCTTTATCCTGCCCAGTAATAATAATTCTCCACCCTCTCACAAAAACCAATCATGCCAGGACACTGCTAGACACGAAAATGGTCGAGAATGACGTCGCATGATATTGACGTTTGAATGTCAAGCTTCTAAAATTAATGCATTTTATTCCAGCTCAATGTATTTCTATAAAATTCACTTATGGCATATTTTCAGCAAAGAATGGAGTTCATAAACACTGCAGCTCAACCTCAACAAAATACCTAGTTTTTGCCTACTGAACAGGCCATTATTTCCCTGAATTCTGCCAAAGACGATAGGTTCTTTTTAACCCGTCTGAAGACAATTTTTCAAAGGCAATACAGGCTGTATACTGTATTTGTCAATTAGATCGTTTTGTGGGTTTCAATTTAGAATCCAGATGAAAAATTACAAGCTATTATGAATCATAATGTCAGTGGAACAGGAGCAGATATCTTGACTGAAAATAATTTAGAAAACCCAATCTTTGATTTCTTTCTCCACTGATGATTTGACATGCCACATGGCAAATACAGTGACATAAATGTTTATTGTACAAGAAAAAAGTTGTAAAGAATCCAGACGATGAAGGCTGATTAACTCTCAATTTAGAAGTAATAATGACAATCATACTTACACATTAACCGCGCTGGATGTCACCACAGTCAAAAATGAATATTTATTTATAGTTTGAATTTGGTTTCTTTGCAAAGACCTGGAAAGCAAAGAAATACATGTGAGATTGTTTCTTTCTGGGTAAACACTTTGACAGCAATTGAACTTACAGTAAAGTAGAAGTAATGAGTATGGTCTTTTTCTCATTTTATGTACATGCCACATGATTATCTTGGTGAACACATAAAACTTGGATGGAAGCAATGTCAGAAATAAAACATGTCACCCTCAAATCAACAACGTAATGCAGTTCGTTAAATAAAACGCAACAAGTGTAATCGGAATGGGATGAAAATTAGCAATGAATTTTCACTCCTATCCTTGCAGAATACAAAATATGATTGAAGCACATATAGACTATTTAGAGTATAATAAATATTAAAGCAAATTGCCCCCCCCCCCCTTTTTTTTTTTAGAAAGCGCAGCTCTTCTCTGATTTAATTTCGTTAAACAAAAATGTGCACACATTTAAATATGTCAAATAACTGAATAATGCTTATTCTATTTACCACATCACATTTTGTCCACAAAATGTCATCGACTCTACATGTGAGGAGGTTCAAAGCTTAATACAAACATCATGCATATCGCAAACCTAAATTACTTACAGTGTTACTAAGGAAGGCAAGTGCTGAAAAGTAAAGCCTGATGGATCTAAATCTTTCAGGGAGTTTCCACACAGTTGCCTGAAAAGTGATGAAATTTTCATTGAAAAGTAACATTTTTATTTACACACACAAAAAAAGGGAAAGACAAAGGCTCTAAATTTTGAAACAGACAAAAGCTGACTGAGAAACATGAACATTTTTCTGGCTGTGATTCTGGCAGACAAACAAATGGACAAATTTGAGAATAACAGACAGACAAAAAGATTACAACAGAAAATTAGAGATAGGCAGGCTGGTAGTTGGCTACTGTTGATAATTACGCTGGAAAATATGCAGGTGAGCAGATGAAAACATATTATGGCTGGCAGATTCGGATAAGATTCTGCAGGATTATTGTACTGCGATTATATTATGGGCCTGACATTTCTGAAAGAAACTTCTTAAAATTGATTTCAAGTATATTTTCATTTAAAATATCTGAATAATCATTCTTCAAACAAACATTCAGTTGTTAAGCCCTTACATATTATTTTAAGCTATCTGTAAGCAATAATTAAACAATCTGCTTGCTCAATGACTGAAAAAGGGAATTGTGAGGTGGTTTTGCTTGTAAATATGTTGAAAATAGCAGGGAGATCAACAGGGCGTCACAGACCTTGTAATACTACAGTACTCAAGTTTGAATTTAGAGGGGGGAATCACCCGCGAGTAAATCACAATTTTGGATGATGTAAGTGAAATAGATCAAATTGGCATAAAAAAGGTGTAGATTAAGACACAAGGAGGGGTATTTGCTGGAACTGGAGATCCTTATGTTGTTCGGTCCAACAGCCAGCCTAGTTCTGTGCTGTAGATGACAAAATGGATAAACACACAGGGTGAAAGAGAGAGGTGAAAACAATTATAGGAAGACAAAATTGTTGAAAATCTATCTGTCGCACAGACAAATAAATCAACCAGACTGGAAACACAAGCTTCGGGCTGTGTCGTTTTTTACGGAAGTTAATGAGATGCGGCCGTATAACCAACGTGGCCGCCGCTCGGGAAATTCCGATTCTAGTTCCATCTGCAGCAGAAATTTCTTTTTATTTGTCAAGATTGGTTGTACATGTATTAATAATGCATTATCTTGCCTATCCTTTCATTGTCTACAGCTGCCTTTTTTTTTATTGTTATAAATGATGACCGTCTGGACTTTTAACGACCGCTGCACTGTAGCTATGCTGAAGCGTCGGTCGCACCCGTAAACCTAATGCCAAGACCCACAATACAGTATAGTGGGTCTTGGCCTAATGTGGCGGATGGTTCATGACCTTTTGCTGTTTTGTGACGTCACACTACGGGCTCATCCAGTCTGGGTATTTTATTAGTCTGTGATCTGTCGGTAAATATTTATTATTGTGTGACGAAATTTTCCCGATGAAAGTGAAGTAGTTTTCATAACTAAGCATTCTGACTCACAGTTCTCTCAGTTTATACATGTTCTTGAAGGCTTTGGGGTGGATGTAGGATATATCATTGTCCTGCAGAAATCTGTGGAAAAAGACAGCGAAAATGGCCAACTGCAATTTTGACAACAGCATCCAATCTCACCCTCAAATTTGGTTTTAGGAAATCAAAGAGAATGAGGTAACTGACGCCAAACTGAATATTAATTAAGCATAATAGACTATGATATTCTGGTTTTCCTAGAATCACATTTGTAATGATAAACGATATATCCAGATCTATACAAATGCTAGCCGACTGACAGCCCACAAATTAAAAATAAAGAATCGAAACTGTGGCATGATGCCAATTAATATTACACCTAACAAGTTTGAGTGAGTTTGAGTTGGAATTTTACGGCACGTCGGCACGATAACGGCCATTTTGCGCCCAAATTGGTAAAATTCCATAAAAAGTTGTTTTGTATAGATCTGGAAAAAGTATTTAAACGAGTATAAAAGTTATTAAATCAAGTCGTAGATCTTAGCCTCTCTCAGAAAGGACAGAATGCGTTGCGTGTCCATGTCAGAAAATAATTCTTTCATGGATCCGCAGGCATAGTGCCCTCTTCGGATATGCATGAAGTCTATACATTCAATCAATTGTATTGATAGTTGGCAACTGCATGCCCAAGAAAGTTGGCACTCAACATAATGTGTTTATCACAGTTTAACATCCAACTTGACTGTCCTGTGGTATCATAATTTTTAATATAATAATAATAATAATGGATGGCATTTATATAGCGCATATCCATTTAAAATGCTCTATGCGCTTTACAGAAGCAACATGTCAACCACAGAGCAGAATGGAGCGCCTGCGAAGCGCTCAACACACCATACTGCTTCTTTCTCTCTCCCTGTCTCGCTCACTCTCTCACTCTGCTTCTCTCTATCTCAGAGTAAATTGTAACGCAGCCTGTTAGGCGCAGTTCACAACTCACAACTGTTCACAACTCACATCACATAATTATATCACAACTCATATAATATTTGAATATTTATTAATAATAATATATATTTAATAATGAATAATAAATTTTGTTGTTGTTGGTGTGGAGATGATATGGATAAATCTTTAATCTATTAATTTCAATTTTGCCCGGGCAGCAGCCTGTTCGGCCTGCTCTTTACGATTTCCAACTGCCAAGGTATCTTTCACGTGCACACGGGCCCTCCGAATTTTTCGGCCTTATCCGAGAAGACTAGATACTCGATCCTCATATGACACAGTTTCCCCTATCAGCAATGAAGTCGCAGGTACTGGGCGGGGTTAAGGGCATTTTCATTGGCCAAAAGAAATTTTGGTCGAAAGTGAGGTCTTGGATGATTATTAATCATTACGATTCCTCAGTGGATTTTATCTTTTCTTTGTGTATACTTTTTTTTTAACAAAATGCCCAAATGTGTTGAATATGACTTTATATGACCAGATCTGATTAACACGGCTAATCTGAGTTAATCAACGATTTGACCAATGAACTGATCCCACTGATGAGATGTATGATAATGTCTGCAGCTTTGCAACCGAAATGATGTAAAAATGCCCACCTCGACGGTATGCGGTGTTTGGCAAAGATGGATGCTTTGTTTCTTGGGGGCCTCAAGCCTTTTCTTTTTTGTCGAACTAAATCATAACCAAGATAGGAACACTGAAACTTGTTTCATTTAAAACAAAAATAATGTGAAAACGTAAATCTGACCTAAGCCGGTGTAGCAGGCCAGATTATACCCCCGCCAGACTATACCCGGGGTTAAACTGGCCTAGCCCAGAATATCCCCCAGGGTATATTCTGGGCTAGGCCAGTTTATACCCCGGGGTTTACTTTGGGCTAGGCCAGACTATACCCCCCCAGTCCAGATTATATCCCCTACTTTTTTTTAAAAACAAGTCAAGACCGCAGTTTATTTCAACTTTAATTTGAATTGTCCATTATCACTGTCATCAGATATCATATTGAAGCATACATTTTTGACTCTTGTAAATTATGATACATTTAAAAGGAAATAAACATGCTTAAAAAGCATTGATATACAAAAGGATTGAAAATCCATTGAAACTGATACATGTATGATTAAACTTTAACACTAATTTTACTTGTGTCCGTTGGTATTATTATTGTTTTGGTTTTTTTATAATTAGTTGTCCATGAGTTAAACATGTATTGTAATTTTTTTGTTTGGCACCACTAACATATACTTAGTGGCAAGGTATGAACTAATTATAAGACTCATAAGTGTAAAGTTATCTGAATCTTATTTTAATTTTTGAAAATCAGAAATGTGCTTGATATGTCGGAACCATTAGATCTACATACAAAGTTACACTGATGCAGAGAGAAAGGCCAGGAAAGAATACACAGAGAAAAAAACAACAACAACATTTTAACAACTGAACTGGCAGATGGTGCAATTCCATCATCCAGCAGTCATTAAATACTTCACACAAAACTAAATACATACTAAAATTGTTTCACATAATGAATTTGACCTGTCCAGATCCACTTGAAACGTTACAGAAAGCTAACCAGTAATATAAAATAATAACAATAAGAACACCAAATCATCTTATTTACTCTTGAAAATAAAGAGAATATAATCAATATCAGAATCACCATCATCTTGGAATAATACAAAGATAAGAGGGAATATAAAAATGACCTACACACCATTCTAGAATCTATAAGCAGCAATAATATATGTGTGTATGTACCAAGTACATGTAAAAAAAAAATGTGTTAAATCTTTTCAACTATTTAAGTAGAACTGGACTGAAAGCTTTAGCGAAGTAGCTTTGGTAGTCATGTAAAATGACAGATTAAATCCACTGAGACAATAGTGCATTGAAGAAAGTAATTACAGTATGTTATGGCAAAAATTCGATGGATCATGTTGCATGAACATGTCTTGTTAGTAAATTCTTTGATAGCGTAAATTTGTAGAAATGTATACATTTTATGTAGCTCATGGTTTAAGGCACTGGATTAGTTTCACTCACGTTCGTTGGCATGTTGTAGTTGTTTTTGTAGTTGGTTGCCATTGAGTAAAATTTGCACGGTACTGTTTGTTTGGCACTGACATACACTTAGTCCCGATGGATGAAATAATTAACGGACTCATAAAAATGAAGTCATTTTAAATATTTTTTTGTGTACAAATACACAGTTGTTAAATCCCTTGGCAAGGGACGTGTTAAGCTTAGGAAGGTAAAGACGGACACGGTCTTTTTTTTATTATTATTATTATTTCACTCGCGAGTGACATACCCTTATTCACTAGATCTATAATACATAGGTTCAATCTTTCAAAAGCCTTGCAAACTAATCCAGTGTCTTAAACCATAATGTACATGAAATGTATATCTTTCTACAAATAACCTATCAAAGAATGATACTCACTAACAAGAAATACTGTTAATGTAACATGATCCATTGAATTTTGCCTCAACATGCTATAGATCTAATTACCTTTTACAATGCACTACTTTTGTCTCAGTGGACTTACTCTGTCGGCCTACACAACTGTCAAGGCTATTTCACTAAAGCTTTCTGTCCAGTTTTACTTGAATATTTGAAAAGATTTAACACGTTTTTTATATATAGTTGATACACGTACATTGCTGCTTATAAATTCTAGAATGATTTGTAGGCATACGCTGCATTTTTACACTCCCTCTCATATCTTTGCAATTTCCAAGATGATGATGATGATTCTGATATTGATATTTCTCTATATTTTCAAGAGTAAATAACATGATTTCGTGTTCTTATTGTTATCATTATTACTGGTTAGCAGTCTGTAACGTTTCAAGTGGATCTGGACAGGTGGAGTTCATCAGCCGCAAATATTTAGTGCCTATTTAGTTTTATGTCTCCTGGATGATGGAATTGCATTATCTGTCAGTTGGATTATCATTATGTTTTTATTTTTTTCTGTGTGTTCTTTTCTGGCCTTTTCTTTCTACATCATTGTACCAAAAAATGCAATGCATGTTTTACTCATGGCCAACCAACTATCAAAATAATAATAATAATAATAATAATATCATCAACACACACGAATGAAATTAATGCTGAAGTCTAATCATGTCAGTTTGAATGGATACTCAACTCTTTTGTAAATCAATGCATTTTAATGCATGTTTGTTCCTTCTAAAATGTATCATGATTTACAGGAGTCGAGAATGTATGTATGTACACCAAAGTAAACTAAGGCTGAAATAAACTGTTATTATTATTTTCTCTAAATTGCATTATGACTTATTGGTGTCAAGAATGTGTTCATGTTTGTATTAATATGGTATCTGATGACAGTGATGAAGAACAGGCTGAAATAAACTGTGGTCTTGACTTGTTTTTTAAAAAAAAGTAGGGGGTATAATCTGGACTGGGGGGGTATAATCTGGCCTAGCCCAAAGTAACCCCGGGGTATAAACTGGCCTAGCCCAGAATATACCCCGGGGTATATTCTGGGCTAGGCCAGTTTAACCCCGGGTATATTCTGGGCGGGGGTTATATTTTGGCCTGTTACACCGGGATATGCCAGCTTCTTACGAAACACAGGAGAATATTTATGTGTCCAGTCCATTTCAAAAACTTACAGTTGTTCCAAATCCTCAAGACCTAGAAAGTCGAACTCATCGATCCGACTGATGGCACTGCCACTGATCTCCCTGTAAATGTAAAACACTTTAATGAGTATTTTTTTTTAAAAAAAACTTTATGAATGGTTAGACACAAGTATTGCATGCTACGTTTGTAGGAAAGAACACTTTTTCAAAATCCATTCATGCTTCCATATTTGAACGATTTCTACGGACTGACTGGGGTAATAAAGGACCGGCACTCCACAATCCTCACAACCGATTGAAATAATATGCAAGTATTCAGAAAGAAAAATACAAGCACTATATACTTACAGACAGGATGCCGACTAACAGACAGACAGGCTGGTTGGTAGATAGGGGAAAAGATTTAATAAAATTGACAAGTATGTAGGCTACTTAGATATCACAGAGACAGCTTTAGGATAGTAGCTACACAGACAGACAAGCAGAATACAGATACACAGGCCGCCAAATGGATTGACAGACAGATAGACAGACAAATGTAGGCAGACAGGTAGGCAAATAGATAGATAGATAGATAGATAGATAGATAGATAAATAGATAGATAGATAGATAGATAGATAGATAGATAGATAGATAGATAGATAGATAGATATGAATGGCACAATACAATATCATTTTCAGACATACACTTATCACAAACGAACGCACGCACACACGCACACATTTATTATGTAACGAAGAATACACATGAATTTAAATTGTACGAGTTCATTCGCCTGTTACCATTTCGCGCCTTTATAGGATTAATGGACCATTGGTCTTGGACTTTTAAAAACTCTGCATAACATAATTATTTACTCGCATAATACATATTTACTGTGTTGCAGTGAAAAAAAAATGAGAGTGTTTCTTTTGCCATTATGAACCAGCAAGACAGACTACTTACAGTGCTGTGGATTTTGGCATCAACGCTTCAGGCACTACGACCAGCTTCGGACTCAGTTGGACGCATCGAACATTTGTAGGGTTGCACACACACACATCGCTAAAGTCATTGTTCGTGCCAGCAACATTGCACGCTTTCTGTCGCTGCAAACTTTGTGCTTGAACAGGAAAGGTGTCCAGTGGCAACGCTAGGCAAAACAGAACCAACATTAAACGTTCCATGATGACTCGCTATTGTGAAATAAGATGTGAAGACCTCACACTGATGTTTGGACGATCGTGAGGTGAGTTTGACTAAGTAAATCCTCTCTTCAGCGAACAAGTGCTACAGTAAGGCTTCGCACTAGTGTTGGGCGCTTCTTCTCTGTGTTGACCCTGTAGAATGATGTTTTCTAGTCTGTCTCTCTCAAGTTATGGAGTTGATAATTCTTGTGTCACTCACTGATACTACTGTCTGAAAAGCTACACAAATAGACTCAAGTCATGTTTCCTCTGATTCATGTATATACTCTCTTCCTCCTATTTTACCTGCAAGGAAAGAAAATAAATATATGGTGTTAAGTGTGGTTTATGATGATTCATACTGAACATTTTACTACATTTGCCATCGTATTGAATCAGAAAAAGTATAGTAACTTAACAAAACACTGTTTACTGTAAAAATGATGTGGCTGTAACATGAGAAACAAAAGCTAAGGTTATATCACAAAAGTAAACCTTCTAGTCTCTGTAAGGAGCGCGGGGATACATAATAGCTCACGGAATGCCGGGCTCTGGTGTTTAAAGGCATTCGGAGAGCTCATTTCCATGGCTTTTGTAATGGTTATTTCAGAACCACTGAGAAGCTATGATCTTTACTTTGTGTTTCGGCATTGACGGTTTCAAACTAAATGTCCTCTGTCCCCTGTTACACTGTAACTCACACGAATAGACGTTATACCGCGGCCAGCGAAGCCGAAATGTCAAATTCCGCGACCTCTCATATCCCACCTTGCAATAATCAGTTGCATAAATACATAAAATTCTTTCCTGAGTATGTCCAACAATGGCCCATGAATTTTCATCCAACCACGAATCCATCCATATATCCGTCCATCCATCCGATCACCCACTAATCCATCCAATTGTCAGTCAGTCCGTCCGTCCGTCCGTCCATCCTTCCATCCAACCGACCACTCACCCACCCATCCGTCTATCCATCTATCCATCCATTCATCCATCCATCCATTTTCTGTCTAGTTTTTTTTTTTTTTTTGCTTTTCTATATTTTTGATCCAGCGTTTGCACTGGATGCTTTTCTTTTATTGCACGAGCTGATAAGGCTAACCATCTCCCTTTTTCTTTTTCTCATAGTCCAAATCACTTTCAATCCGTATCTTTACAATTCCCGGATTTTTTCAAAGGTGTCCCCGCCCTTTACTTTTCTTTTTTTTTTTTGTTATCATAAATCTCTAACATAATAAAACACCTCACGTTTGTCCTCCACGACAAAAGATACAACTCTCTCGTGGAAGTCTGTGGCAAAAAATCAAAGGGCAAACGCAGGGCAATAAGGACTCCTGACACTAATTGTTGATTCAAGTTCAAATGTTTTCCCACGAAAATGAATTAACTTTACAGTGCACATGTTAAGAAAAAAAAAAAAAAAGGTTTATCTTTTGTTGGCGTCAAATTTATGTTACATGCCATGTTAGCCTACTGGATGTTCGAGTTACTATTTCTTATTATTTGCAAGAACGAGGCTGGCTTGACGGTCGACATGATTTGTCAGTGTTACTGAATTATGATAAACGTTGAATGGTTAATCAGTGTCAGATATGATGTACGTTGAGGGTACCAGTAGATGTAACGATAGAGGGAGTAGGCTAATCGGCTATAGTGCAGCTGCTACTCGGTTTTCATCGCATTCCCACCCGCCCGCCCGCCCCGCCCCCCCCTAAAAAAAAAGTATACAAAAAATGTCCGTTTTATATTTCGCCACTTCCCCCCCCCCCCCCTTTTCAGGCCTACTTCTCTGCTTCGTATATGACAAGAGACATGCCAAAATGGAAATGCCAAACTAAAAAGATTTTATAAAATGTACACGTTTTAAGGTCAAATTCCAAATTATGAGTATTTGATAACTTCCCAGATAAAGATCTCCGGAATGACAGCGGACACTTTCCACTACAAAGAAAAAAAATCAACAGGCTGCCTTATGAAAAACGGAAAGTTAAATACTAACTTTGTGTTAAATTTCACCCACACAAATCACAGCCCACTTCAACGTTGCTTTCAACCATGCACAAGACAGTTCAAGAGAAACACGAGCAGGGTTGTACAAACACCGAGATTACATGATTGTGCCCACAAAATACAGACAAACAAATCTCCAAGACTTAATGACGTTCTAAACAAACTTGTTTTTCTTCTGTCAACAGTGCTTATTCACCCTAGGAGAGATCTGTGTGTGTGTGAGGGATAGCTGGAGAAACAAAGACGGATAAAAGAAAGTAGGAGCGAGAGACAGATAATCATGTTCACAATCGTAAACCATTAAACCTGCATTCTCACAGAGTGTCTCAAAGACATGTTAACATAACACGCAACTAAATGAGTTAGTTCTTTGCGATGCCTAAGTCCACCCCCTCCAAAACAAACTGCGCAGTTGTACAAAACACGTCACATGCACTCGCGTTTAAGTTACACAATTTTAATGCTTTCTGTAAACAATTAATAGGTCTATGCTCTAACATTCATTAATTTTACCAACGAGATTTTATCCAGGAATCGTACTGAGAGCAAAAAGACCTCTTATCGCCCTAGTGACGCTCGGTCAGATCCAAACTCAAACAAACAGCGACTGATTGTAATCAAATGCTGGCAAGAGTCGACCATTTCTTCAGCGTTATAACTGACAGTGGTTATGATACCGCGACAGGTCAGAACTGTCACCAGGCTACGATGCAATAAGGAAAACGTTCCACATTCAGGAAGTTTGACACTTGAGGATATCTGTTGGGATCTCAAACAGAATGTACAGACTGTAACAACAGCACTTTGCCAACCTTATCGTGAAACTACACAAGTGCCAAAAAAAAAACGATTTTTACTGAGGGGGCGGGGGGGGGGGCGGACCAGTTTGACTTGATACTCCTTTAGGTATTTATGAATAAACATTTGAAATATTGTACACTCCTCTTAATCAGTAGATAAAAACCAGATCCCTCCAAGCAGTTCATATAAATAACTATTAGAGAAGAGTTGTCATCGTGGTTATCCAAACATACTTGTGCGGTTTCAGCATCGGACCAGCGATTTGCTGATAAAGAACCGCAGAGATAAGTCAAGGGAAGTCGCAAGAGCCAAATAATTTGAAAGAGACTTTGTTATCGGTGTCTAGAATAGCATCAAATACATTGAGCTCCAGAAGATTGAAAGTGCTGAAACCCTCATCTGTATTTTTTGGAAAAAGCGTGTCAATCTAATAAAAAAAAAAAGACAACAATAAATAAATAAATAAACTGAAACTCATTAGAGAGCTAGACTCCAGCAGATATTCAGCGGTAACGAAGCCCTGCCAGACAAGTATTTCGGCCGTAGACTTTTCTAACACTAGACTATGGGAGACGGGCAACGCCCAGATTAGGAGTGTGGGTATTCGCTTGCAGTCTAGTCAACACGTAATGGCAACAGTCGAAGTTCACAAAAGGTTTCCATGCGATTTTAAATACAGCACGTTCAAGAATGAAGAACTAAGAGAGTAACGAAAGTGAATCTCAATACTTACACAATATTTAAGGACAAGACAATTATAATAGAATTTCACAATATCAAAATGACAATTCCCTCTCGAATTTCAATACAATGAAGATGGAAATCCGCCCACTGGGTATTTATACTATAGCCATTCATCTGTCCTTCAATGTACACGGGGAATTGTCGGCTTTAGAAGAGGCTGTCAGAGCTTCTCCACCCGTCCCCAGACCCTCACCCCATCCCCCTGGATGTTCGAGAACTTCTCTAGTCTTTCCATTCCGCAGCACAGCGGTTGTCAAGTCCTCGTTCTTTCAACCGCTCCAAATGAATCATGAAGACAAACAGAGGCTTATTTCGAAACTAGAGCACGTAAGATATGAAACTAAATCACGAGGGTTTTCGGATGAGTCACACAAATTTTAGCCTATCCAGCATTGCCTGATTATGAACAGGAAATGATATGCACATGTATTATAATTACTAAATAGTTTCAACCGCCATCCAGTTATCTTACAAAAACGATGCATTACACACTCTGAAGTTGTTTTTTTTTTTAAAACAATGATGACACCTTGGCATACTGAATGATAAGTCATTGTCTTGCTACGATGGGGTAAATATTTTAGGACCTATAAGTATAAAGTAATGGATAAAAATAGAAGCAGCTGTAAGTTGCTATTGATGGCAGTTGGCGAAAGTGATTGTTTCTTCAAGACAGAAAAGTAGAGAGAAAACGAGGGAAGGAGGGATAGGGGCAGAGGCGAGTACGAATGAGAAGGCCTTAGTGGAATGCATGTTTATTGGCTGTAGAGTCTTCGAGTTTCGTGTCCCATCTTATTACTGCGACTGTTCAAATTAAGTAAAAGGGGACACTTGAATACATCACTTTGACAACCTCTGTGGCTCTCGTGAGAAACTGTTTACATAAGGGGAAGACAGGTCGGCCCGAGGCACAAAACACGAAATCTTAGGCATAATGCATTCCCTTATTCCACACACTGGCGCGTATCGGTATGACGCTGTATATATCAGTCAAAAGGTCACCAGTGCGGGAAAACACACGTCCGATTTCATACAGAGACGTAGAAATTTGGCGCAGCTTTAGATGACTCAAGATAGTTATGTATCACGGAAAGACGGCCGTGACGTCAAAAATCACTTTTAGAGACCCAGAAAAAATGCTACATCTTTACCCAAGACAGATTTTAATGACACGTTTCACGATGTCTAATTTTAACATGATAATTTAACACACTTTACATCACTTCAGCAATACAATTATTTTGTCTCCCGACAATTCACAAAGCAGAAAAATCAACGAAAATCTTCAGTTTATTTATATTCGAAGTTAGGACGAACATCATACAACCAATGGCCTACGGTTTAATGTCTAAAGAGACCATAAAGGAACACAACTACTTTAGGACTTTTTTTTCATGCTATCGAATAAGTCTGTTTCAAACTTAAAGGCAGAGATTTTACTCATTCTCATGGTTTATATAACTGTGAACATGATTCTCTCTCTCTCTCGTTCTTATTTTCTTTTATCTGTCTTTGTTTTTCCAGTATATATATCACCCCCCCCCCCCCGCAAAAAAAACAAAACAAAAAAAACAACAGACTTTTTCTTCATACTATCAAACAGGTATCTCTTTTTCGAACTTTAAGGCAGATATTTTACTCATTCATGAATCGTTTGTCAACAGTTGAATAATGAATGGTGCGATAATAATAGTTCGTCCATCAGGTATGATGATGACCTTAACAACACCAGAGGAATAAAGAACAGAAATTGTTGAGAATTTCAACACATGGACAATAAAGAGAACTAAAGGACACAGAGGACAGAATGGAAAGACTGTTCTTTCATGACTTATGACTTCTCATGTGACTGATAAGTCCTATTTTTGCCCTGCAGACCCTTCCGCATAAATGACAAGAGTGCTCCGTTGGTTCAGTACCACTGGGCCTTTTCTTGCGCCGTTCTCTTTTTTTGATAGCCTGCTGGACTCTGTCAGCTTCCCATGCTTTGCTGCCTCTGGTAAGGGCCGCCCTCCAATTTGCACGATCAAGCGAGAGCTTTTCCCACTCACTCACATCAATGGCAAAGGCCTTCAGTGATTGCTTGAGAGTGTCTTTGTAACGTCTCTTTGGGGCCCCAACATTCCTCGTTCCATTGGAGAGCTCAGAGAAGAAGATTTGCTTAGGGAGTCTGGAGTCGGGCATTCTGACAACATGTCCTGCACAACGTAGCTGAATTTTTTTCAGGTGGCAGAAGATGCTCAATTCCTTGGCACGATTGAGGACCTCAGTGTCTGGAATTTTATCCTGCCATTTGATCCTTAGGATCTTTCTAAGGCAGGCCAGATGAAAGTGATTTAGCTTTCTGGCATGCGATTGGTACACTGTCCAGGTTTCAGCCCCATAGAGTAGGGTGGGAAGGACCACAGCATTGTACACTTTCAGCTTAGTGTCTGTGCGAATGCCGGCAACATCCCACACTCTCTTTCGAAGCCTGCCAAATGCAGAGCTGGCTTTGCTGATTCTTGAGAGAATTTCAGTATCAACACGAGCCGCGGAAGACAGTGTACTGCCAAGATAGGTGAAGTTCTCCGACACCTTCAGAAGACTGTCATGGACTTTGATATTTGGGGTCACAGGATACTTGTCGTCTGGAGTAGGCTGATGGAGCACTTCCGTCTTCTTTGTGCTTATTGTGAGGCCAAAGTTGTCACAGGCACTAGAGAACTTATCAACACAGTTTTGCATGCTATCCTCATCGTGTGCCAGAAGTGCACAATCATCAGCAAATAGTAGGTCACAGACTTGAGTACTTTTGGTTTTGGTTTTTGCCTGAAGTCTCCTGAGGTTGAATAGACTGCCATCAGTTCGGTACTTGATGCTTACCCCTTGAGGAGGAGAGCTAAGGGCTTCTTGTAGCATTGCAGAGAACATGATGCTGAACAGAGTTGGGGCTAAGACACAACCCTGTTTTACCCCATTTGTGACAGCAAAGGGCTCTGAAACACTGCCGTTGCTTTTGACTGCAGCTTGCATGCCACCATGAAACTGGCGCACTATTGTGATGAATTCCAAACTTCGCCAAGATTTTCCAGAGGCCTTCACGACACACTGTGTCAAATGCTTTTGTGAGGTCAACAAATGTGATATACAGCGCTTTATTTTGTTCCATGCATTTTTCCTGAATCTGTCTGGCAGCAAAAATCATACCCGCCGTTCCCCTCTCTTTACGAAAGCCACATTGGCTCTCGGGAAGCAAGTCATTTGACGAGAGGTGATCAAGAAGGCGATTCAGAAGCATTCTTGCCAATATTTTGCCAGCAATTGAAAGTAGAGATTCCCCGATGGTTGTCACAGACTTGGCTGTCCCCTTTGTTTTTGTACAGATGGATGATTGAAGCATCTTTGAAGTCCTGTGGCAGCTTCCCTGCTTTCAACATATGATTGAACAACTCGGTCAACCTTTCAATAAGCTTTTCTCCACCGAAGGCATACACCTCAGCAGGAATTGAATCCACGCCTGGTGATTTGTTAAAGGACATCTGATTTGTGGCAGTCCGGGTCTCATTTGCTGTGAATGGCTTGGCAAGAGCTGCATTAATAGGAGTCTGAGGGAGGCGGTCAATGGACTCAGTATTTATATTTGATGGCCGATTTAGCACACCTCCGAAATGTTCTGCCCAACGCTGAATTATGGCATTCAATTCAACAATGCGTGTTGAACCATCTGACGCAAGAAGTGGCGTAGTGCCAGAGCGGGATGGTCCAAACACAGCTCGGAGGCTCTCAAAGAACTTTCTAGTGTTGTTTGTGTCGGCATATTTCTGAGTTTCTCTTACTCGCTCTTCAAGCCAGTCATTTTTCATTTTCCTCAGCTTCTTCTGGAGTACACCCTTACATGCACGCAGTGCATCAGCTTTTGCTGTGGAAGAGGGGTCACTGCAGTGAGCTTGGATGAGACTATTTTTTTCTTTGATGAGCACTTTGATTTCATTATCATTATCATTGAACCAGTCCTGGTGCTTGCGGACAGGAAAACCAACTGTGCTGCTGGCGCAAGAGTGTACAGTCGTATTTAGGTCAGTCCAGCTCTGTTCAATGTTCTCAGGGTCAAAAGTCACGCAATCCAATTTTGAGGAGAGTTCTGATGAGAGCTCGCTCTGTTTCTCAGCTGAGCAGAGTTTTGAAACATTTAGGCGTTTAGGTGGCGCTTTCCCTTGAGGGCGTCTATTGCGCCTCAATGTTAGTCTGAGCTTGCAAACAATGAGTCTGTGGTCAGTTCCACACTCGGCACCACACATCGCCTTTGTTACAAGGACATCCTTTCTGTCAGTCTTCCTCACAATGACATAGTCTATGAGATGCCAATGCTTTGAGCGGGGATGCATCCATGACGTTCTGTTTCTCACGGGGAGACTAAAATTTGTGTTGGTAATGAACAGGCCAAATTCAGCGCACAAAGTAAGTAAGCGCAACCCATTGTTATTGCATGAACCAACTCCATGAGGGCCCAAAACATTTGGCCACGCTGAGATTTCGGAGCCAACCCTAGCATTGAAGTCCCCCAAGAGAATCAGCTTATCAGCTGCCGGGACAGAGCATATGACAGATTCTAGATCAGAATAGAACTTGTCTTTGGCTTCATCTGGGTTTGTCATGGTGGGCGCATATGCGCTAATGAGGGTGGCTGACTGGCTTTTCCCAACTGGGATCCTGAGTGTCATTAGCCTGTCATTTATTTCAATTGGCATGGACTGCAAGTTCCTGACAAGGTCATTTTTAATTGCAAACCCAACACCATGCTGTCTCGGTTCGACTGCACTCTTGCCTTTCCAGAAGAAGGTGTATCCACCACTGAGCTCTTTGAGTTGGCCACTATCAGGGAGTCTGGTCTCACTGAGTGCCACTATGTCCAGGTTGTACCTGCTGAGCTCAATGGCAATAAGTGCAGTGCGTCTTTCCGGGTTGTTTGAGTTGTCCTGTAGTGTGCGTATATTCCAGGCTCCTAGCCTGAGTAAGCTGAATTTCTTTTTGTTTCGACCGCAAAAAGGGATCCCCACTGGTCGCGGTATACCAGTCAGGGTGATGTGAAGTGGGCTTTCTTTAGGGCACCTTTTCTAGCCCCTTCCTCAGTTGAGGTGAGCAGTGCTATCCTTTAAGGCTGCTCAGCTACTGTGGGTGCTGCCTCCCCACGCCTCCACTTCAATCGACGATGAAGCGACCATAGCCCACAGCCACCAACGTGTAGGTCTGTGCTAACAGCCTCCAGTCTATCCAAACCTGCTGCTACCGCACTCGCCCATCGCCGTTGGAATTTTGAGAGGAAAGAAGACGAGACAAAGATGAAAGAAGACGAGGTGAGTGTTAAGACTGGCGCAAAGAATTTGTTTTTAGTGAGAAAGAGCTGCGCAAACATCAGACTCACTCTCTCGCCTGGACACAACTTATCCAAGTGGCAAGACAGGGTCAAGACGACTGGAAATGTATCCAGGTGCGGGAGGATGCCAGAGGGACAGTCATATTGCCTGACCGGCTGCCTGTAGGCTACTCCACAGCCTCGCAGTCCCAACTGACTAGGGTGAAAGACCCAAACCAAAGAACGCCAATACTGGTGGATGCTCTGTGTCACGATATCCAGGCCAGAGTGACGGTATATTGCCATCTGCCCTATCAATCAACCACTGGCCTGCTGCCGCCAGCTTCGAAGCTGCGTCCGGGAAGTTTGCTCAATTCTTCGTCTGTGATTTAGGCAAATAAGCCTATGACCACACCGCTACCGAGGGCCAATATGAAGGACTCAAGTACTGAGGGTCACATTGTGCCCTAGCATGTGGCCGTTGGGTTAGATGAAACCTCCTCCGCCCTGGCCGTTTGCACCGACAGGTGCACGCCCACTGATACCATGCTAGCGTACCAGTTCATGAAACAGGTTGTACTGGATTACATGTTACCATAGCAGATTTTTCTGACCTGACATTTAATATGCGATAATAATAAACCTGAATATTGCGTTGTTTATCATCCCAAACGTAAACAAAGATGTCAGGGCGCATTTTGTCCACATTTTTTAAAAATTCCCCAAAGAGTTCTCTGTACACAGACTGGTGCAGCTCGTCAGCAACTTTTGATATAATTTAATTAGGTTTACCTCAACAGATGCTTGTTACTGTTTGTTATCCAAGTGTAAAAAACAAATGAACAGGAGTCCAGATTATTTTCCTACAAAATCCAACGTGTGATGCCTTATCTGATAGTGAAACTCCTCTCTCCAAAACAGAGTTCCATTAATATGATATTCTTAATCACCAACACACAAACAGGCTACAATTAAGAACATTAATACTTCTGGAGATGAAAGCTTGCCTTCAGAATCACAGGACGTATAAAATAATAATAAATAATAAAATGACACAGCAATCTATATAGATTTCTATTAAGAATAAGCCGTGTGTTCATTTTTCCATCTGTTAATCTCGAACTTGTAGTGAACGTTTATAGGACAGTGATATGCAGTGTTGAAATGATAGCTTGAAATGCTTCCTCAGTACGGCAGACTTACATTTTATCAGTTGATAATCAAATTACCCAAGTGTAAAGGTTGCCAAAATTTTGGACGGTCATAGTTTGGAACTTTTCTTTGCAGCAAACAGAATAATACATACTACTGAATGAAAGCAGTGCGGCAATAATATAAAGGATCTCTGAACTTGCTCTAGGACATGAAAATCTTCTCTGAAATCACAGAGTTCATGCTTTCAGTGTGTCATAAATAAGAGTCAAAGTATGAAATTTTTCCCTTCGGCATGAATTCCAGTTAATAACTCGATAAAATAGGCCTATAAGGAACATTATTTTATTTACACTTTTCTGATGATTAAAAGTGTTATTTTATTATTGTTATAAAATCGTACTTTGTATCGATAAATTCTGTCTAACCCGCATTATAGAAAAAAGCCTACAATTGCAACAACAAAACAGGCAAGCTTGGAAATGTCTGCGATTAGGGCCCTTAAATCATAATCTGAGGTGTAAAATTTTTCCATCGCTGGAGCATAAACTGCTCGGCATAGCTTCGCACAAAAACTGAAATTTGGAGTAAAAATAATTATCCCCGTGCCACTGTCACTGACAATGAAGAAAACTAGAACATGTACTTACGATCACCTGCAGCCAAATTCCGTAGTCTTTTCATCTGCTGGGCCAATGAAAAAAACACCAAACCTGTTACTTCCCAGAGTAAACGGGAACGACCAATCAACTCCATCGTCTTTCCATTCAGAGAAAGTGGAGAAAAGATCAAAGTTCGTTCTACACAAAACATGCACCGTATGGCTTCCACGAGCCTTTCTTGTCCAGTCACATAACTCATACCAGCGCCAGCCTTTTGACCTCTTGATGTTAAAGAATTGTCAACCTTAGTGTTGTCCCCCTTTCACCGCCCAGATCCCACATTCGTGGATTTGGCCGTGCCCATTGTCCGGTGCCATACAGCGCTGGAAGAAGCTTGGACTTTGACGGAGGGTAAAGTAAAATGTGTTGACGCATGGCTTTGAGGAACCAGTAACGGAATGTCAGCTTTGCGAATTTTGTGGACAGTTTTCCTTTTAAAATTCACGACTGACTGCGAGGCCGACACACGAGTGACAGACGTATGATAACAGTGGCGACAACCTGTTTATGATAACATTTATATTAGCTCATAAGGGCCATTTATCATTTTTTGTCAAAGAATAAGAAAAAATTTAAATGCAGCTGTGCTGTTTTATAGCGTCAAGTCTTGATGAATAAATTTTCATCTCATTTTTCTGATGATCCGGACGTCATTGTGTAATAATTACGATTTTTTTTTCTACTGATTTATATTCACAATTTCCCCCCTTATTTCTCTGTTTACCTTGTAGCATACTCGAGTAAGCAGGAAACAGTATATATTCGAATCAGTCCTCCCCTACCAGCTATGTTATGTTAATGTCCAGGTAGGACCGAAAACTATGGCATGAAACAGGCTAATCCTCTTTGCTGTTACTGGAATCTCATTGAGCGTGAAGGCAAGACATACTGTTTGTTTTGCCTGTCACACGCTGTGACCCTAGGATCACCCTCTTTGGCCTTCACCCTGCTGACGTCAAATATCAAAACAGACACGCTGGCGTGTCAAAATATTTGGTTCTCATTGATATTTGATCCATAATTATTAAAGGTAAGTAGCAAATGCCTTTTTTTCTCGGTAAACAAAAGGGCTAAACAATAGGACGTAAACAAAAAAAATTGTGCTTTTCACCAATGTTTTTAACCGTTACCATTCCAATGCAGAGCAGGAAAAATCTAAATTCACAAAAATTTCAACTTTTGGGGTACCCTTCAAATTTGTGTTCTACGAAATGAATTAACGCCATTTATTTTTAGCTCCTTATAAAGTTCACTTACGACAATTTCTTGACATCAAACTTAACATCCTGTAAAGCATTAAAGCGATATTAATTATTATCAATATTTTCCCCGAGGCGAAGTTAGCTGAAGTAATCTCATCTTAACCACTCCCCCCTTCATGTCAAAGGAGTACCATTGGATATGAAAATCTACAACAAACTAAGAGCTATTTCACGAACGAGACCTGATAATAAAACTTGCATGCAGGCACCTGCAAAGCCTGTAAAATCTTTTCATCCGACGACAGTTGCACATAATTCAAATAGAATTATCCCCTTCACCATGAATAAAGTACAGCAGTTCGTATACACCAAATATAAACCATAGCATAACAGAGTTATTTACTCTAACTATGACCCTGAAGTGATGCCGATTGTATTATTTATACCAAATGTAGATTAGTGATTATTTGAACACGCTTCCCAACCTTACAGATTTCAGAAACGACGATCCATACTCTGAGAGATTGGTAATTTGTTCTATGTACTACAAAGGCCTCATACTTAACTGGCGCACTGTACTAAAACTGAATTGCACCGCACATTTCCAATGCTGTCACAGCATCCTTTCACCTTTAAGGGCCCCTTTTCTTAAAGAAGTAAACCAGATCACATCCTGCACTACCGGAACCGAACTCATCAAAGCTTACATATAAATCAAAATTCTAATCTAAACAATGCCACCTAATACAGTGAATAAAACAGTTACTTTGGTGGACACCCACAGTATAGTCTTACTTTTTGTCCTCCCCAGGGATGGACAGTTGGCAGATCATAGTCTGATCGTTTGGCCCTTTCCCTTGGGGAGTGGAGTCTCCTAGGGGATGGGTCCTTGGGATACTGACAATATATCATAATATAAAGGAAGTCAGGCATCCAATATGATCAGGAAAGGCTTTTAACCATTGAGCCTTAAATTCTTCGCAATGCCATATTATGCACAGAAAGACGTAAAGGTTTACGTGCTCTTAACTTTCGCTATTTTTTTTTTTTTAATACTTTTCGGTGATTTTGAGCCACAACAGAAGAAAATGTTCCGGCATTTTGAGCCGAAAAAAAAAAAGACTAAATTTCTTCAAATAGTATTAAAACCTATGACAGGTAATTTGGTTCTGCGCCTCAATTTACACATTAGTGATCGAAACTCAGCTTTAAAAATTACATCTAGATCTATGTATTCCCCGAGTCAGTGGGCCAACTAGCATACATAATTATTGTAATCCTTGATTCCAGCTTCCCTGGTTCTTGGACAGACCATGAGAGGGTGGAAAAAAGAGGAAAAGATATGTTTAGTTTAATTATCTTATTATGTGTATGCTAGGTGTGTGCGAATTGGGCGGAAGCGACTACATAGTATGTACAGATCGAGATCGCAAATAAACAGTGTCACGAGCAGAGTTAGGGTCTTGGGGATGTTATGACTGCACGAGAGGCAGCTAACTCACACTCGGACACAATGTAGCGTCCCACTAGTTGAACAATCGATATTTTTCTTCCCCCTGCATGACGCGTCTCACTCGGCGACCTTCCTTCCCCCCCCCCCCTCTCGCCAGCAAGGCCGGTATTTCCCTTTGATGTCGCTGTGTGGCTTGTTTGTCTCACTGTAGAAAATCCAGAAGCGTCTGGAAGATACTGCAGTGTCCGAGATTACGCTAGGTCGACCTTGAGTGATGTAATGCTGTGACGTGTCTGTGTACGATTGGGTGGCCTGTATGTGTCCCGAACGATCTAGGTCTGTCTCGTGCTTATGGGGCGGTAAAGCCGCTTCCTGAACGTTCCTGGACAGAATATATATAAGGAGGGCCAGGCGAGTAGGATGGGGTGTGCAAACCATGGATGCAGGTCGTAGGTGTAAATCTAGTCGTGGTCAGATATATTATAGTGCCTTCCCTGCTAGGTGTAAGTAACTTGTGGATATCAGCTTGTGTTTACAGTTATTAAAGTTAGTATTAATTGTTCATCGGATCCTGTTATTTATTTCTACAACAGTTCGAGACAGTTTCGTTTTTTTAAGGGGTAGACGATCAGTTCATCTGACTCTCCCCATCATAACGTGCTGAAATTTGCATCAACTGTTACATATTGGGGGCTCGTCCGGGATCCGATTAGATCAGAACAGATTCAAGTCAGACCATCGAAGTGTTTCTAAAGTACAGTAAAGTGTGTAAAGATCATCGAGGATATCCACAACATGTCAGAGGCTATTGGAAGGCTTGGCCAGGAAGCAGACGCCTTGGAGCTCACTGGGAAGGAGAGACAGGACTACATCCGTGAAGGCCTAAGGGAGGAAAGAGAAAGGCAAGAGCGCACGGAGCAACTGAAGATGGAAAGAGAGGCTCAGGAGAAGGCGGCTCAACGACAGGCTCAGGAGAAGGAGGCTCAACGACAGGCTCAGGAGAAGGAGGCTCAACGACAGGCTCAGGAGAGGGAGGCGGAACGACAGGCTCAGCTGGAAAGAGAGAAGATGAACCATGAGCTGGAGATGGAGAGGATCCGCCATCAGCGTGGAGGCGGGTCGACACAGGGGACCAGCGACCACGCCAGTTCCAAGAGACCCAAGCTACCTGCATTTCAGGATGGGAAGGACGACCTTGATAGCTGGCTACTTCGTTTTGAGAGGTTTGCCGAGACAGCGGACTGGCCTAGATCCACCTGGACGACATCACTGTCTGCCCTGCTGACTGGGAGAGCTCTGGAGTGCTTCTGTCGATTGCCGATTGATGAGGCCAAGGACTACGACAAAGTCAAGGAAGCTTTGCAGAAGAGGTATAACCTGTCAGAGGACGGTTACAGACTCATGTTCAGACAAGGTAAGCCTGAAGATGGAGAAGATGTCGGGATGTTTCTTACTAGGATCAAGACTTACCTAGAGAGGTGGATAAAGCTATCAAAGACGGAGAAGACCTACGAGGGAGTGAGGGACCTGTTCGTTAGAGAGCAGTTTATGGATGTTTGCCCACCAGACCTTGCGACCCATGTGAGGGAGAGGAAGCCAAAGACGCTACAGGACGTCGCAGACTCGGCGGAGGCGTACCTGGTAGCGAGGAACCGGACACTCAGCGGGAGCGCCAGACTGCAGAGCCGGCCAGTGCGACAGAGGCCCAACGGAGACAGAAGCCCACAGGTCTGCCATAGGTGCCAGAGGCCGGGACATAAGGCGACGGAGTGTCGTACCAAGATAAACGACAAAGGTGAGTTGAAATGTTACCTTTGTGGAAAGCCAGGCCACGTTCGGAGAATGTGTCCAGCCCAGAAGGATACGGGGCGAGGCAAGCCGAACAAGGCGGCGGCGGCCGTAGTGATAGCGGCGGACGAGTCGTCGAGACAGGATGCGACGACGGCTGACACCAGCATCAACGTTCAAGCGGTAATGAAGGACGGGAAGCTACAGTTGGCGGTGCCTGTTACTTGCGGAGGATGCAGTGACGGAAGGACCGTGGAGAAGCTGAAGTTACCAGTGATGAAGGGCTTGATTGGAAATCGAGCAGTAGACGTCCTAAGAGATATCGGCTGTGAAGGTGTAGTGGTGCGGCGATCACTGGTGGACGACGGACAGCTCACCGGTGGGAAGAAACTTATCGCGAGGATCGATAACTCCTTGTTAGCGGCGGAGGAAGCCATTATCGACGTGAGAACGCCTTACCTGACGGGCAGAGTGACGGCACTGTGTCTCCCGGAGACCATCTGCGACCTAGTAGTCGGGAACGTGGACGGAGCGAAGGACCCGTACGACCCTGATACTGAGGTGATGGTAGGAGCGGTGACCACGAGGGCCCAGGAGAAGAGGAAGGACCAGTCTACGTCGCTGAGGGTGCCGAGGGCAGAACGGCACGCGGGAGTGGATAGGAAGAAACTCATCCGACTCCAGGAAGAAGACGAAGACCTCAAGAAGTTGGGGCAGAAGAAAATTCCGACCAACAGAGGCAACAAGTCCGTGCACTTCGAGAGACACGGAGGTGTACTGTACCGGATTTATAGGGACATAAGACAGGCTACGATTACAAGACAAGTGGTACTACCCGAGAAACTGAGGGAGTATGTACTGAGCGTTGCCCATGATTCTATCGTCGGAGGACATCTCGGTGTGAAGAAAACGAAGGACAGGGTGATGAGCAACTTTTACTGGCCTGGTATCGAAGGTGACGTCGCGAGATACTGCCGCTCATGCGACATCTGCCAGAGGACAGTGAACAAGGGAGCGACTCCTAAGGTGCATTTGCAGAGTATGCCAGTGGTAGACGTCCCATTTAGGAGAGTGGCCGTGGACCTGGTAGGACCTATTGACCCCCCAAGTGAAGGCGGACATCGGTATATCCTGGTATACGCTACTCGTTACCCTGAAGCGACCCCCTTGAAGAAGATTGACGCGGAGACAGTAGCAGAAGCCTTAGTAAATATCTACAGCCGTTTGGGTGTGCCCGAGGAGATCTTATCTGATCAAGGGACTCAATTCATGTCGGACGTCATGAAAGAAACGAACAGATTACTGGGAATTCGACAGTCGACCACCACAGTCTACCACCCTATGTGCAACGGGCTGGTGGAGCGATTTAATGGCACACTGAAGAAGACCTTGAGGCGACTGTGCGCGGAGCAACCTAAGCAGTGGCACCGATACATTAACCCGCTGCTCTTCGCGTATCGTGAAGTTCCCCAAGAATCGACAAAGTTCGCCCCATTCGAGTTGCTGTATGGAAGAACGGTGAGAGGACCGATGCACATCTTGCGAAAATTATGGACCAAGGACGTAGAGGAGCCGGAGACAAAGACCAGTTACCAGTACGTCATGGAACTACGCGAGCGGCTGGAGGACACGTGGAAGTTGGCTACGGAAGAGCTCTCAAAGGCACAAGGTAGACAGAAAACTTACTACGACCGGAAGGCGTGAGAGAGGAAGTTCCGCCCTGGCGACGAAGTTTTAGTACTGTTGCCGACAAACGCCAACAAGCTCTTAGTCCAGTGGAAGGGACCATACAAGATAGTCTCGGTTGTCGGTGTCAACGACTACAAAGTCAAGGTGGGTGTGAAAGAGAAGACATTGCACGCTAACCTTCTCAAGAGGTATATCCCCAGGACTACACCAGCGACGACGCAAGCAGCAGCAGCGGCAATGGGACCGGCATCTGTCGTGAACAAGATGTGTGAGATTAACGACGGCAGGAGCGACACCACACCTGGAGATGTCGACGCTATGATGGACGACGACGGTGATGGTGCTGGGACTGTGCTGGCAGAGGACGACGTGATGGACGAGAGTCAACCTGTAGAGTCAGCTGGCATGACAGTCATCGAGGACTGCGACCTGGAAGGCGACAACGGTGGAATGACGGAGGACCTTGCCGACCTAGGGAGCTGGGACCAGAAGGAAGGCTCCGAAGATGTCCAATATGGAACGCAGCTGACGCCGGAACAACGTCAACAACTCGGCGACGTGGTGAAGGAGTATCAACGCATCTTCACCAATCTCCCCGGATGCTGCCAGTTAGGCGAACATCGCATCGACCTGACATCAGAGGTACCTGTTCGGCAACGACCATACCCGGTGCCTTATGCTATGCGCGACTCCTTGAAGGAGGAGCTTAGCACCATGGAAAGGTTGGGCATCATACGCATGAGCTCATCAGCTTATGCTTCACCGGTTGTTGTCGTCAAGAAGAAGGATGGATCCAACCGAGTCTGCATCGACTACAGGAGGCTGAACAAGATCACAGTGTTCGACCCTCATCCGACAGCAGCCCCATGGGAAGTGTTCCAGAGTCTGTCGAGAGGAAGAATATTCTCTCGGATCGACTTGAGCAAGGGATACTGGCAAGTGCGAGTCCGGGAACAAGACATTCCCAAGACAGCGTTCGTCACCATGGGCGAACATTACGAATTCACCCGGATGCCCTTCGGGATGATGAACTCAGGAGCTACACTGAACAGGATCGTGAAGCCATTGATCCAGGGACTGAACAATGTGACAGCGTATGTGGACGACCTGCTGATCCATACAGAGACATTCGACGAGCATGTGAAGGCTCTCAAGGAATTGCTGCAGAGGATGGACCAAGCTGGATTAACTGCAAGACCATCCAAGTGCCTGATTGGAACGTCTGAAGTGGACTTTGTTGGACACTCAGTGGGAAAGGGTATGATTGGCTTGTTAGAAGAAAATGTGTGTAAGGTGCGGGATGCACCCAGACCCACCACTAAAAAGGAAGTGAAAGCATTTTTAGGACTGGTGGGATATTACCAAGAATTTGTACCTAACTTTGCAGCGATTGCAGCACCACTGTCTGATCTGCTTAGAAAGGGTCAGCCCAATGTAGTTCAGTGGGAAGAAGTGCAGGAGAAAGCGTACACTTCTTTGAAGAATGCCATTTTTTCCAAACCCGTGTTATGTTTGCCAGATTTTTCAAAAGAATTTGTTCTAGCAACTGATGCATCAGATAGCGGGTTGGGTGCTGCTCTTATGCAGGAATATGAGGGAAAGTTGTATCCTGTGGCATATGTCAGTCGTAAGCTATTGCCTCGTGAGACGAAATATTCAGTTTCAGAGCGAGAATGCCTAGCCATCGTTTGGGCCGTAAAGAAGTTTACTTTGTATTTGTATGGTAAGGAGTTTGTGCTCCAGACTGACCATAGGTCATTAGAGTATTTGAATTCTGCCAGATTTGACAGCCCAAAGCTATTACGATGGAGTCTATTTTTACAGTCATATAGATTCAGGATTAGGTATGTCAAGGGCAAGGAAAATGTCGGCGCCGACTTCCTGAGTAGAGTGTTTTGAATAGTACAAGTTCAGTGAGATGTATTGTAACCCAGAGTTTTGCCTATTAGATAAGTTTTTGGGTTGAATGTATTGTACTGTAGCGGTATTTCTGAATGAGTATTGAATTATTGGCCGGCAGAGAGCCACTATGTATTAGTCATATTTTGATGTTTTCATTACTTGTCACCAATGGGACAATGTAATTTTTGAAGACTGTAACCCAAATGAGAACTGCGAGCAAGCAGGGATTTTGTATGTTGCATTGATGTAATTTACGAGTGGCCTAAGCTTGGGCAGTATCGGTATTGCTTTGTTATAATTTGTTTGATCTGATATGATGAAGTTAGACCCTGATCAGTGGTCGATATGTGTTGGTATTCTTGCCATTGTATCTATGAGTTTATGCATTTGGTTTTTAGAACAATCATTGTTATGCATAACGTTTATGTGCTATGGTTCGTGCACGAAGCATTTTGTACTCGATGGCCATCGTTTCACCATTGTATGATTTTTAATAGTATCATTGACCATCGTTTCACCACAGTGGTGGTATTGTATTGTTTATAATAGTAGGTCTACTGTTGACCAGGATTTTGTAATGGTACTGCAGTGATATTGTAATGAGATTATATTAGTGTTATAAGGATACTATGGTTATTGTATTGTACTTAGGATATTGGGAAGGCACCTAGTACAGTATTAGCAATGTCTATTGTAAGATTGGAGACGGTACGTATTTTATGATAGTGTAGACGCTTTATGATGTAGATAGTTGAAGAATGTTCAACTTAAATTGGGGAGTTGTGTAGCGTCCCACTAGTTGAACGATCGATATTTTTCTTCCCCCTGCATGACGCGTCTCACTCGGCGACCTTCCTTCCCCCCCCCCTCTCGCCAGCAAGGCCGGTATTTCCCTTTGATGTCGCTGTGTGGCTTGTTTGTCTCACTGTAGAAAATCCAGAAGCGTCTGGAAGATACTGCAGTGTCCGAGATTACGCTAGGTCGACCTTGAGTGATGTAATGCTGTGACGTGTCTGTGTACGATTGGGTGGCCTGTATGTGTCCCGAACGATCTAGGTCTGTCTCGTGCTTATGGGGCGGTAAAGCCGCTTCCTGAACGTTCCTGGACAGAATATATATAAGGAGGGCCAGGCGAGTAGGATGGGGTGTGCAAACCATGGATGCAGGTCGTAGGTGTAAATCTAGTCGTGGTCAGATATATTATAGTGCCTTCCCTGCTAGGTGTAAGTAACTTGTGGATATCAGCTTGTGTTTACAGTTATTAAAGTTAGTATTAATTGTTCATCGGATCCTGTTATTTATTTCTACAACAGTTCGAGACAGTTTCGTTTTTTTAAGGGGTAGACGATCAGTTCATCTGACTCTCCCCATCATAACGTGCTGAAATTTGCATCAACTGTTACACACAACCACACAAGAAAAGTATCAAATAACTAGAGCGTATATCTATGTCAGGCCGGTCAGGCCATCTTATTATTTAAATATTAATAAACAAAACAAAAGACAATAGAGGTATATTCAAAGCAATAAATTCTAATTACTAACTTAATCTATGATATTCATGTAACTATGGTTCCTTATTGGATGTACTGCAATCAATAGCAAATGGGTATATTATACGAAACTAGATATCAATCAAAGCACCATCTCTTAAAAATAGCCCAGGCAAGGCAGCAAAACGAGGAGGCGTTTGCTCGGGCTTGGCAAGCGTCTGTCTCTCCTCTATAAGCCCACCCATTTCCGATTTGGAGAGGACACTCCAGCCATACGTTACGGATGGGCACAACACGGGAGGTGGCAGTTACCGGTGATAAGCTCAATCCATTTGGCGTACGGATGAGCGCCAGGGGTCCCCTCTGTCGGTGGGAGCGGCTTTTCAGCTGCATTGATCAACTACCGCCCGCCGTAACCTGGGCAGCCCCCAGGCAGTTGGGTGTTGTTCCGCCACGTCAGCCTGCTTCATAAGGTGGTTGGAGCTAGACCAAAAGTCAAAAAGCTGACGTAAAGTGTGCACCTGGCAAAAACACAAAAATACTAAAACTTGGTACCTGGAACGTCAGAACAATGCGCCCAGGCTTGCAACAGCAAGATCTCACTAATATTGACTCCATCAGGAAATCCCAAATTATTGATCGAGAACTTCAGCTACTAAACATCGACATCGCTGCCCTTCAAGAAACTCGACTTCCCGACTCCGGGTCAGTCAAAGAAGAAAACTACACCTTCTTCTGGCAGGGCCTTAGCAGCGAACAGCCGAGAATCCACGGCGTGGGCTTCGCCGTAAAAAACTCCCTTATCAATTCGATCGCAACTCCAATTGGAGTGTCAGAACGCATCATGACACTCAGACTGAACACCCGGTCTGGTTTTACCAACATTATCTGTGTCTATGCCCCAACACTTACCTCCTCTGACGAAACCAAAGACATTTTCTACGAGGCATTGCAGAGGACTCTCCACAACATCCCTCTCACCGAAGGCCTGCTAATTCTGGGTGACTTTAACGCTCGAGTGGGAGCAGATCACTCCGCATGGCCAAAGTGCATTGGGCACTTCGGCATTGGCAACATCAACGAAAACGGGCAGCGCCTTCTGGAGCTATGCTCCGTAAACTCATTATGTGTTACAAACACGTACTTTGACCTTAAGAGATGCCAAAGAACATCATGGCGCCATCCCAGGTCTGGCCATTGGCATCAATTAGATCTTATTCTCTCAAGGAGGAAGAGTTTGGGCTGTATAAAAATAACTCGTTCCCTCCACAGTGCTGACTGTGACACCGACCATGCACTGGTAGTCAGCAAAATCAAAATTTCGGCCAAGAAAATATACAGATCAAAAGCCCCTTCAATCCCTAAGATCAATGTAACAGCAATCAGAGATGAATCAAATAGAAAGTCATTTGAAAAGTTATTTGCTGAAAGCATGGATAATGTCACCCAATGTGACTCGGTAGATGAAACATGGAACACTCTCAGTTCAAAAATTCATGACTGTGCCATCAAGTCTTTTGGACAGCATAAAGTTTCAAACAACGACTGGGTAGCCCAGAACAGCAAAATTCTCCTACCTCTCATTGAGCAAAAGAAATCTGCTTTCAATGAGTATAACAAAAATTGCAATCAGAGTACAAAAACTTGTTTGAAAAATGCAAAAGCTAAACTTCAGCTGGAGGTAAGACGTTGCGCCAACAAATACTGGACAGACTTGTGTAACAGCATACAAGAGGCAAATGAAAAGGGAGATATGAAAACCGCCTTTAGTCAGATGAAAGTAGCTCTTGGGCCAATCATCACCAAAAGCGCCCCACTTAAGTCTGTAAATGGTGAACCCATCACAGATAAAAATGAACAACTGAATAGGTGGGTAGAGCATTACTCTCTGTTGTATTCAACTGAGAAAAATATTCCACCAGATTTTGAGGAACACCTCCAAAAACTGCCAATAATGGGCGAACTTGACGCTGAACCTTCCTTAGTCGAGCTTTCCAATGCAATCGACCACCTGTCTGCTGGAAAAGCCACAGGAAGTGACAACATTCCTGCAGAGGTATTAAAAGACCTAAAAGGCCCATTATTACCACACCTGTATAATCTGTTACTGCAGTGTTGGAAAGAAGGCGTGATACCACATGATATGAGAGACGCCAAAATTGTCACACTTTACAAGAACAAAGGAGACAAAGGCGACTGCAACAACTATCGAGGCATATCCCTCCTCAGCATTACTGGAAAGGCTTTTGCTCGCGTCATCCTCTGCCGCCTTCAACAACTGGCGGAAAAAGTCTTACCAGAAACACAATGTGGCTTTCGAAGCAAACGATCAACTATTGACATGATATTTGCACTTCGGCAAATCCAAGAAAAATGTAAAGAACAAAACAGGCCGCTTATAACATGCTTTGTGGACCTAACAAAGGCTTTCGACACCGTAAGCCGATCTGGCCTGTATGCAGTCCTTAAATCCATAGGCTGTCCACCAACATTGCTAAAACTTATTGCATCCTTCCACACTGACATGAGGGCATGTGTCAACTTTGAGGGCTGCACATCCAATTCATTTGCTGTAAACAGCGGTGTGAAGCAGGGATGTGTTCTTGCTCCTACCTTATTTGGTATATATTTTGCAGCCCTACTCAAGAATGCCTTTGGTCAATGTTCAGGTGGAGTACTTATTAACACCAGAGTGGACGGCTCCATTTTTAATGTTGCCAGACTAAAAGCAAAATCTCGTACAGAGCATATTATGTTACAAGAGCTCCTCTTCGCAGATGATGCTGCAATCGTGGCCCACGATGAAACCACGCTCCAGGCTCTCATCAATAGCCTTGCCAAAGCCTGTGACAAATTCATGCTAAAGATCAGTGTCTCAAAAACTGTAGTTTTGACACAAGGCTTGAGAAACCCCAACCCAATCATGCTGAATGGCTCTCCTCTGGAGCAAGTGGGAAAATTCTGCTACCTAGGCTCAACCATCAGTGGTAGCACAGACATAACAACTGAAATAAATGCCAGAATAGGAAAGGCGGCCACAGCTTTTGGCAAACTCTCAAAAAGGGTGTGGAACAATAGCAAGCTGACCATCAAAACAAAGGTACTCGTGTACCAAACTTGCGTCCTAAGCACCCTGCTGTATGGCTCAGAGACATGGACCACCTACTCCAAACATGAAAGATCCCTCAACTCCTTCCACCTGCGCTGCCTACGCAAAATTCTCAAGATCAAGTGGCAAGACAGGATCTCAAATATCGAAGTTCTGAGCCGAGCCAACATTCCATCAACTCAGGCTCTCCTAGGCAAAAAAAGACTGCGGTGGCTTGGACATCTCCACCGTATGGAAAATGATCGCATCCCCAGACAAATTCTCTACGGGGAACTTGCTACTGGCAACCGACCCAGAGGTAGGCCACATCTGCGATTCAAAGACACTTGCAAGGTCACGATGAAAGCATTCAACATCGACCCCAATGAATGGGAGAACCTTGCAAATGATCGAAGCAGATGGAGACAAAAATTGCGCAGTGGCACGCTCGCAATAGACTTCAAGGCAAAAGAAACATACCTGACAAAACGACAGAGGCGGAATGAAAACACTCGCCAAAGTGAACCCAAAAGACTGACCTGCAATCACTGCCATCGCACTCTCGGGTCAAACATTGGTAGAATAAGCCACGAGAGAAGCTGTCAGTCAAAGTGAAAGTGAATATTCTAGCTGCTAAGACCGTCTGTAAAGACGCTAAAGGCCATATATAGATATCAATCTAAAGTGACAGTTGAGTCGCCACTGGCCAGTCGCCAGGCAAACTCTCCCAAAATCATATGGGCTTGAATGTTAGGAGAGCCCAGTACGTTCAAAGCCTACAGAAGCACACTTCGGCTTGTAGGTAATTAAGCAGTTGCAAAAGACTATATATATATATATGCACAATCACTATTCAATTCATCAACAATGTGCTATATTACTTCAATCATACTATGGAGATAGATCTATAATACGGGCCACTCGTTCGTCGAGTGCCAGCTGGGGTTTCCTTAGACTTCCTATGAGGCTGTGGTTCTCTCTCTATCCCTGAATTCTATTATGCTTAGACAAATAAGATGTGTTACCGTTGGTCACGCCTACTGGTAGGCGCGAACATCAAAAGAGCGCAGCGTGGGCTTTTAAAGGTCAGCCCACTCAGACCTTTCTTTCTAGAGCTCAGTCAGTCCGATTAGCAAGGACTTCTAGTCTTCAAATCACACAGTTCAGGTACTGGCCAACCGGAGATACTTCACGACACGATGCTTCTGCTCGTCTGTATTCAATGAATCTGAACGTTACACGATGTTTTATACTATCCAACTACCCAGCAGTGCTAGTCCGCTGGCCCAATTAGTTCAGCAATCTCATTGGCCGAAACCTCCCACCATTTTAATTGTAGTAATACGTCTGCACTATTCTACCAGCCAGTTAACGTGCAAAAACTTGTCTAGTCATACTTAACAATGTCAACTATCCCCACCTTGTTTCACCCCTACTCCATTACTTATTAATCACGAACATTAAAACCGACAAGCGTGAATCTAACAGTTTAACTTTACATTTATTTACTCACCAACTATAATTCGCGAGGACCGTTCAAGGCCACCAGCCAATTTCTCATGGCCCTGGTAAAAAAACCACTCACGCTCTGCGTGAGATCTAACAACATCCGAATCATGACAAACAGAAACGCGTTTAATTATCTAAATTCACAAAGCTCTGTGAAGAGATAATACAGTATAGATGGATGAAACTTAAAAGTGTATATTGTGTAATGTTCTGTGTGTATATGAAGGGGTATGAACTGACTTCCGGTTTACGACTCGTCAGCATGATGCAGCGTTGATAAGCAAATAGGAAAACATGTGTTTACATTTAAGACGGTGTACATTGATGTGAATATGTAATACATAATAAGGAACTGTGGGAAAACCGGACTGAATTCTCGCACGAGGACACCAGTCCTGCACCGGATTGTCCTTCCGTTACACACGAATGCCCGAATCCGTGGCTCAGATGATCCGGATCATCCGGTCTGTAATAAGCAGGTAGACCGCACGCAAGGTCATGGCGTGAGGCGTCAGCCTGATATATCCACTCTTACAAGACGTTTCGTCAGAATGGCACTGACAACCCAGCTGGGGTATTATATCCAGTGGAGTTTATTACAGTTTATCATAGTTATTATTTGGATTTATCTGTGATCATGCGAAGGGTATACGCTGGCGTACAAGACAAATTCAGAACTGTGTAGGCCCCTATCCAGAATCCTACAGGGCATTCAGTGTCTTTTCATAAATGTCCAATCGAAAAATCTTAAGCTGTTTTCCAACCCCAGTATTATGTGAGATAAACAAATATATAGATTTTCATTCTCGTTCTGTAGTGATCTGGAAATGATATGTTTCGCCTCATTTCGTTTCCAGGGATCTAGGTCAAATCTGGAGGTCTTTACACTTGTTTGTTGCTGTTGCCTCGTTTTCTTTCATTCAAACGCACTTTAGAATTCATCGAGAACTCTTCATTTATCAAGGCAAGTTTACGACTGCGAACTCAGAATTTTCTCAGTGTGAAGGTACCGGTAACTAAGCCACAGTGGAAGCCAGAATCATGATAACAAGGCCACATTGGAAGTATAGATGAAAGATCCAGCTTACAATCAAAGCTAATGTTAAGATGACAAGATTGTGCATGAAAAATAAAACCCTAAGCATAATTCTCATAACACAAAGGCGCTGAACTCTATACGAAAACATCACATAACATTGTGTTACATAAAAACATCGCATTTCACTATCATTCGAGCTTCCTCATTCATCTGTGTAAGATTTAACTAGATATCTATTTCTTCAGTGAAAGTATGTGCTCTCTGAATTCCCTGTTCAAAGCAATGAAAAACTACCACCAGCTACCACAACTGCTGTGTCCCCTACGAGATACCACCATCAATCCGCGGCACATTAAAACAAAAATAAGTAAGCCACCGTCAATGAAATATCTGACGCACAAAAAAAAGGGAACTTTGTTAGGGCCCGAAAATCTTTCTTGTTGCCAGTTTCAACGTGTTCAAACAAGAACACATCACACTACATGCGACTTAAACCATGAGGGGTAAAAATGGGTTGTTCAGATCCCATCATTGTGAAAGGCTCAAGTTACGTAGATGGTTCACTGAATTTGTCTGAGTGTAGATAATGTCACGGAAGAATGCTGAGCGAGTGAAGTCTTTCCCTTTTAACACAGTGTTATACAAACTGTAACTCAATTTCCATATTATTTTTAATAAACTGTAATACGATATTACAGAGTTAAGGTTATCCAAATCAAGGTACTCGTTTTTCAACTTCGTGAGCTTATATGCTTTGCAGGAGTGTGGGGTCATTTGCGACCTCTGACAGACGAAGGTGGGATGGGCCTAAATTCACTCACCACTTCCAGTTCTGAGCATTAGATTTAGTGGGTCTTGAACTGACAGAGATCACTGTAAATATTTGTGAACCCCAAATTCAAAGTCACTGTGGCCATAAGAAGAATACAATTATGTTGAAGCCAAAAAAATACGCACAATGGATGAATCATGTATTTAATCATAATATTATTCATCCACTTGGTCATTTTTAAGCATTTCTTGTCTAACAAAGGCGTATTGTGTCCTTTCACTTGGTGCATCAACAGACAGTTTACAAGCCGGACATTGTACAGCTATGGTGACGGTCGTGCCTGGTATTTTTCAACCAACGAAAACATATGTTTGTATAACATGCTTGCAGGACAGAAATTATTCGTTAGATACACAAATTAAGCGACAAAAATGGAATAATCATGGGGGCGTAGGTGGCAAAGCGATGTTAGTTGTACTTTTCCTTCATTATGTTGTATTATTATTATTAACTTTATTATAGTTTACATTGTAGAGTAATTTATAATCATTACCACATACTTAGCTCCCACAGACTTACCAGACTTCTAGCCGATGTGATAATGGATGATTACATTACCAGAGACTGCATTTAAATTACACATTAATTTGTCCTAGTTATTGCTTGGTTTATCATGCGAGTTGCCGTACAATTTGCTGAGAAATGTGTCAGAAAGTGAGAGAGGCGAAGCAAGTCGACTATATTCATAAAAATCGGGTCGTCTTGTCAATGCCTTTTTTTTTTAAAACTAAAAATCATAAAGAAAGAGTAGTGGCACCTACAACATCGCAACACCAACATGGGATAGTAGATTACACTGAACATGTTTTTGACCACAATATAATACACAGCAGAAGAAAGTTGAAATGCCTTTTAAAATCGTCTGTCTGTGCTTAGTTAATAGACAAAAATAATGCCGCGCTTCATCTTGTAAACCGTCTATTGATGCAGTAAGTGAAAGAACACAATACGCCTTTGTTAGAGTAGAAAAGTGGATGAATAATATGCCTATTATGATTAAATAATTATATATCTTGTTTTCAATAGCCCGGGAATGTCTGTAAGAACTTTTTGTCGTTTTGTGAAAAGGAATGCATATAACTGCAAAACATACATGTATTATCTTATCTGACGAGATAATTATGAATATCCTGTTTAAAGTATAAGCTGCGTCACTGCGCACGCTAAAAGAAAAAATCTTCTGTCCTTTATGTCTTTATGTTTTGTTTTCAAGCTACTGGTCCATAAAAGCGGTGATATATTTCTATATTAATAACTTGTTTAACATGTTAAATTGTTTAAATACGTAATGTTTTAATATAAAGCACCAGGGTGTGTATCACCGCTCTGACATGCGCATTTGTTGAAAGCATGGTTGAAAGCAACCTTTTACGGGGCCTGAAATTACTCGCTTACTGAAAAGAGTGTACCCGTCGTTAAAAAAAAGAAAACAACCTCAAGTATTTTATATTTGATGTCATGAATAATGTCTATTGAACAAGTTAGACATCATGAAAAAACGGGTGGGGTGAATCTGTTCTAAAGTGAGCATTTCACCCGGATTTCTACACATAGACACTCGTCCACCAAGTACTGAATTATTCTACCTCGTTTTTTTTTTTTTTTTTACAGAAATCGAGATAGGGCCACAACATGAAACTGCAAAGTGTATTCAATCTTTCTTACGAAAATCGTTGGGATTTCTCGGCTCTGGAGGTAGGCCTTAGAGTGTTGAAAAGTTCATATAATGCTTTTGTAAAGTTTAACTATAAAACTTTGAAAGCGATTTTCCTGAAATGCGTTGATGTGGTAGGCTTGGAACAAGGCAGTACTATAGCGACGATATGCCCTTCGCGTGGTTCTGTTTTTTACTGATACTGAAAGAACAACAATAAAAACAACTACCTGGTTTCGTGTAGAGAAACTGCTACCCTGAGTTCTTCTAATTCAAAACAATTTTATCAGTCCTCAAGCCGTACATTCATCTTTCGTTTTCGCTTTCTCTGTCTCTTCATTCCTTCATCGGCCTTCACATCTTGGCGTTCTCTGCCATGCGCTTTCCTCGGCTGCTTTCTCAACACCCTATAGTCGTTCTTACTTTCCGCCGTCTACATTGTCATTTCCACCATCAACGCTTTCATTATAATCCCATCCACACCCAGTGGAAATCCGGGGTCTTTGATTCACACTTCATGTCCACGAATGTATGAGAAGCTTCATGAAAACAAAGAGAATCTGCGAGACCGTCAACTCCACAGAATATCTTCAACACCCACGACCATTTGTGTTTGCCATGAAGGTAGATCTACGTCTTTTACACAAGAATGCCGTGTAAACAGCCAGCAAGTACGCATAGGTATGGTGAACTTCACTACAATAATGCGAGATGTATGGCTGATAGTTGGTATTGATTAAACGGAGAGACTGCGGAGTTGTTTGCAGGATGAGGTAGATCGGTATTTGATTGGTTGGTGTACAGGTTTTGCAAGATATTCTCCCAGAGGTTAACGTTTCATGAAATATGACAGGTTAAATATTATGTGAGAGCTGAGCTTTGAAAAGAAAAATGAAACAGATGATCAAAGGCGAATCCATTCCACAAGTTAGGAACCCAAGTGCAGGAATAACGCTAACGCATAACGGGATTATTTTGATGTTCAACGAAGTTTTCTTGGGAATTCACGCTCTTTTTCAGTACAATCAGGCTGCATTCAGAGGCCAGGCGTAAGACTCTCTCGGGCTGCCTATGGGCGAATGCCTTAGAACAAACGGAGAAACTCAATGAGCAGGATCACGCCCCGAGTAGAAGTTGAACCTAAGCCTTCTCCTACCACGATGGAACGCTCTAACCACTGCGCCGCTGCGCGAACCCATCATAGGATTTCATAGTATAAGAACAGTACTTCTTATGTGTCTGAGACTTGTACACTGATTTTCGTCATGGAACGGGTCAGGCAGTGCTCAAGTATGAAAACCAGAATAAAAAGAAAACAAATGCTATGAACAAGCACGTATCTCTCTCTCTCTCTCTTTCTGTCTATCTGACTGTCTCTCTCTCTCTCTCTGTCTGTCTGTCTCTCTTTCTGTCTGTCTGACTGTCTGTCTGTCTCTTTCTGTCTATCTGTCTGTCTCTTTCTTTCTGCCTGTCTATCTGCCCCCCCCCCTCTCTCTCTCTCTCTCTCTCTCTCTCTCTCTCTCTCTCTCTCTCTCTCTCTCTCTCTCTCTCTCTCTCTCTCTCTCTCTCTCTCTCTCTCTCTCTCTCTCTCTCTCTCTCTCTCTCTCTCTCTCTGGGCAGATTGTCCTGACACCCTTGTCAAATCAGCTGAATAAATTGAGACAGCAAACAAAAAGGGCTTAATTTGAAGTGCACAGCGTGTCGGCTTAACACTTGAGTGTTCTATGCCATCAATGTTTCGAGTGGGTCCAAAATTGGCCGGGATCTAACACTCCCCCTCCCCCACCCCCGAGAGGGTTAAGATGGCATGTGACAAAAGTAGCAAATGAGACGATCCACATCTCATGGCTATCATGCCGAACACCAATTATGGATCACTGAAGATATTGTCTGCGTGTCAGATCCAAATATTACCAAACTCTAGCCATGACATAATAACATTTTTCCAGTTGTCAAAAATCAGGTTGTACAGCTGGTGGCGTGGAAGTGATCTGCTTCACAGTCTCCTTCTATGGAACTCTCGTACACGCCTAGCTTTTAACACGAGAGAGAGACAGACAGGCAGAGAGAGAGAGGGAGAGAGTGAGACTATAATAATAATAATAATATATTGCATTTATATAGCGCCCAACCCCGTCGATGACAAGCTCTGGGCGCTTTAACAAACTCTTACACACACACACACACACGCATACACAAAAGAAATTCAAAAATATTTACTATTGTTGCTGCCGAAAAACACCTAGCCTAGTTTGTCTGAAAGAAATGGGTCTTCAGATGGCGTTTGAAAGAACCAATGTCATTAATTTCCCTGGTTGTCTTTGGAAGAGTGTTCCAGATGGTAGGGCCAAGAAATGAAAAGGACTTTTCTCCTACAGTGGACAGATTCATTTTAGGTACTTTCAATTTTGTAGTGTCAGATGATGATCTTAGTTGACGAGATGGAACATAGTAATCAGTTAAATCAACTAGGTACGATGGAGCAGTATTATTGACACATTTGTGACAAACGGATGACAATTTGTACATTATTCTTTTCTCGACTGGCAGCCAGTGCAAACTCTGCAGAAGTGGCAGTGCTGAATCTCTTTTCTTTTTCTTCAAAACAAGTCTCGCTGCATTGTTTTGAGCAATTTGGAGTTTTCTAATATTTTTTTGTGAAATTCCAGCCAAAAGGGAGTTGCAATAGTCAAGCTTTGAAAGTACAAAAGAATTTACTAAAACAGCCGCAGTTTCAGTTGAAATAAGATGTCTGATTTTACCAATTTTCCAGATTTCCATGTATAGAATACGAATGAGGTGACTAACCTGAGACGACATAGAAAGATTTGAATCAATGTAAACCCCTAGGTTTTTTACTTTTTTTGAAATTTCTATTGAATTAGTGCCAATTATCATCTCAGTTCTGTCCACTTCTTGCAGAACCCGCTCACGGCCTAATAAAATAACCTCAGTTTTATCCTCATTTAGTGCCAGTTTGTTTTGGTTCATCCAGCTTTTAATTTCTGTTATACAGTTTCCAGCCTGCTGCAGAAGGCTGTCAACATCGCATGGCAAGGCAGAACTGTAGAGCTGGGTATCATCAGCATAGAAATGATATTGTAAATTAAATTTCTTTATTTCATGTACAAGTGGAATAGTATAGATAGTAAACAAAATAGGACCAAGCACTGAGCCTTGTGGTACGCCATACTGAAGCGCATAAGAAAAAGATCTTATTTTGTTGGTTACAACAAATTGGTGGCGATTTGACAGGTAAGATTCGACCCATTTAAGGGCGACCCCTCTGATTCCAAACGATGTTTCTAGCCTTCTGAGCAGGATTTCGTGATCGATGGTGTCGAACGCTGCTGATAGATCCAACAAATTTAGCAGAGTAATATTTCCAGAATCTGCCTTTACTAATATGTCATTCATGATTCTTAATAGTGCAGTTTCAGTACTGTGGTTACTTCTGTAAGCAGATTGAAATGGTTCCAACAGGTCATTATTTCTCAAATGACACATTAGTTGTTGTAATATCACCTTTTCAAGGATTTTTGAAAGAAAAGGAAGGTTTGAGACGGGTCTATAATTTTTCAACATATTTTGATCAAGAGTCGTTTTTTTCAAAAGTGGTGTTACCCAGGCTGTTTTAAAATAATCAGGGACAGACCCACTTAAAATAGAGTTGTTTATTATTTTTGTAATAGTTGGAACCAGTTCATCAATACAAGATCTAACCAAAAATGTAGGAATAGGATCGAGGTCACAACATTTTGATGGCGATGCCATGATGATAGATTTTACAGATTCATTCGACACAACACCAAAAGTGTCTATAGGATTTCCCTGAAACTCATCAAAATGATCAATGGCATCAAAACTGTCAAGATTTTCTCGGATAGTTGTAACTTTTTTATCAAAATAATCAGCAAAAACATTGGAAATTGTTCTCGTAAATTGTGGGTAGAGGTGTTTCCTTTCTTTTCCCTGTGAGTTCATCACAAATACTAAAAAGTTCCTTACAAGATGTAGAATTTTGAAGTTTAGTGACATAGAAGTCTTTTTTTGCAAGTTTAATAACACATTTCCATTTGTTCTTCTGGTGTTTGAAAATGTCCTTGTGGACTGTAAGACCTGTCTTTAACCATTTCCTTTCTGCTTTGCGACATTCTGCTTTGGCTGCTTTGACATCTAGGGTGTACCATGGAGCGAACGGTCTGTTGGAGATTGACCTGGTCTTGATAGGTGCATGTCGCTGTAGTAGATCTTGCTGGATGTTATTATAAGATGTGATGTCGCCTTCAAAGTTCTCGAGAGCATTGGCCATTTCCGTCTTGAAGGCATTGATGTCGATACCTTTTATGTCTCTGGACGACACAACTTTTTTGATGATATTTGGCTTTGCGAAATCAATATCGAGTACGATGGTTTTATGATCCGAAATGAGTTTTTCTAGGACGGCGGTGTTGGTGAAGGTGCTCAAGGTTTGTTTGATGATCACTAAATCTAAGATGTGACCAGCTCGATGAGTTGGACATTTGATTATCTGAGACATGTTGCATTGGTCGATAAGTTCTTTAAGTCGTTTTACTTCAGATGATGTTTCAGAATCAAAATGAAAATTAAGATCACCCAAAAGAACAGGGTATCCTTTCTCGCAGGTTAAGCGTGGTAGGAGAACTTCAAGTTCACTCAGAAAATTGGTTTTACTGCCTGACGCTCGATAAATGCAGACAAAATGAAAGACTTTGGTGCCAAGATCTAATGATAGCTCCATAATCTCAAATGTTTCAGGTTGGTAGCTAGTTTCCGGTTTAATAACAATTTTTGGTTCAAGTGATTTTCTGAAAATTACAGCGATCCCGCCTCCAAGACGATTTTTCCGAGGAAAAGATTTAATTTTGAAATTAGGAGGTGTCAGTTCATCTTCAATAATAGCATCACGCTCTTTCACTAACCATGTTTCAACGATAAACAGTAAATCTAGATTCTTTTCGTGAATGAGGTCCACAATGTCTTCAGTTTTATTTCTAGATGACTGAGCATTTAAATAACCAACTCTGATGTTACTGCACTGGTCACGTTCTACATCATCAGTGTCCACTTTGATTAAATTTGCTTTGCATACTTGTCTATATCCAGGGAGACAACCATGTCTACTGGTGATGTTTACTTTAATTCTCTGTTTGCCTCCCCTTCTTGAGCGTTTGGTTGCTGGTATTAAGTTAATTTTGTTGTTTCTTAATCTATGCATTACACTAGGTGGTACAATTGCTGTGTTCAAGGGTCTTAAAGCACACAGCTGGTCTCTTGAATAGGCCATTGTGGGATTACACAGTTGTTGACTGAAGGTGTTCATATTCACTTCATCAAGCACATCAGTGTGCACACCGGTCTCAGTGTGTAAGTGTTCACTTGTCAAAACAATGTTACCTGTACTAGCCATGAGTAGTGACAGGCCAAGAATAACACAAGCACAATGGTGGAAATTATTCCAACTTGAAGATCTTAAAATTGATCTGAGAATTTCTGACTTCAATTTCATAATTTTCACAATATTTTTTCACACATGAATTCACTGAAACCTAATAAACATGCTGGTATAAAAATCCAAAAGAAAGCCGATGTTGATCAGGAACAACAAGTAATAAAATGCAGAGCACAAAAAGGCTGCCAACCGGCGCACTGTGTCATACACATACACAGACTAAGACACACAGAGAGGAAGAGAGAGTGAGTGAGAGAGAGAGTGTGTGCCTGTGAGAGAGTGAGAGAGAGAGAGAGAAGAGAGAGGGAGAGAGAGAGAAAGACCCCTGCTACTGCTAGTCAAACATTTCCAAACTTTGCGATAAAGCGAGAAGTTGCGAAGGAAAACGGCAATGTGTCAGCAAAGGACAATAACTTTTTATTACCAGCAGTAAAAAATTAAGTAAACACCGCCTTACATACAAAGTAAACACTGAGCGTTTTTTCCCCACCAGCAAGGTTTCTCGAGCCTTCCGTGAATGATGTCAGCATGACGTCATTTATTCAAAAACTCTGAAGTTACACAAGCAGGGCATAAGCATCGTCTTTCACATACTTTTTTCTACAAGGGGAGGGTTGCAGGCAAATAATGACATCTTCCAGAGTGGGCTTTTTTTTTATAAACTTTGTTGGAAGGAGGGCAGGTACGGGATGGAAGTAGCCTTACATAATAGGAATAACTGTCACTTCCGAAGCGGAAATAAGCGGTACATAGACAGGATATTTACCCTGATTTGAGATGGAAATGTACACGTTCTAGTAGAGGTCATACCTGTTGTCGCGTGAAATGTTGAAGAAATGCTATAGTCTTTGAAATACTATCATTTCTAAACGTAGGAGCTGAAGGTTAGTCCTTGTACGGAGAGTAGTATCAATGATCGATTTTTAAAAATATTTTTTTTTGGTGATCAATCTTTCAATAACTTTTTATACATGCTGTTTGAATATTATGACGGTTTCCATTTTAACGACAAAAAGTCTACGTTTTTAAAAGTAATGCCATTGTAATGTACGACTGTTACGTTAGGTACGTGGACAATACTGGCACTGTTTAGATCCTCATGATAAATGTTTCTGATATGAGCGGTCTCAAAACCAAACTGAGCAGTTGATTACAACCAGTAAATTATGAATATACACCCGCCTTTTCCTTATCACTGCCATATCACAACCTAGAGACTAAGATAATAATAATAATATATACATGATTTATATAGCGCCAGGACTAAAACATTAAAAGCTCTAGGCGCTGTACACAGTAAAAAATCATAAAAGCACATTCAAATAAACTTACACACACATAGCAAGCTATAAAATTCAGTTTTTAAAAAGAAATGTTTTTAACCTGTTTTTAAATATGTTTAGAGAGGCAGAATTTCGAACCTCTTGTGGTAAAGAATTCCACACACAGGGACCAAAACAACTAAAAGCTCTATCTCCATAATTTGATGTTTTACACCTGGGAACAACCAGTTTGTTTTCTGTAGTAGATCTTAAAAATCTATCAGACTCATGTTTTTTCAAAAGTTCCGAAAGATAGGAGGGAGCTGAACCTTCAAGACATTTGTAAACCAAAACTGCAGCTTTAAATTTTATTCTGTTTTCAACAGTAAGCCAGTGAAGTTGGTCAATAAGGCTTGAGGCAGATTCTCTTTTTGATTTTCTAAAAATCAGTCTAGCTGCATTATTCTGAATTATCTGAAGGCGTTTTATTTTGTTGCTCGGAATTCCAAAGAGCAGAGAGTTACAATAATCAAGCTTTGAAAACATAAGTGAAGTGATAAGTATTCGAGTTGCCTCTTGGGATATGAATGGACGAATAGAGCTGATGTTTTTTAATTGAAACATTAATGATCGACATAATGAACTTATTTGATTTTCCATGCTGAGATCTGATTCTAAAATTGTGCCTAAGTTTTTAACTTTATTCACGTTTGCTACAGTGCTTTCACCAAGATTTAATTTTACATTTTTAATTGCAGTAATTTGTCTTTTCTTTCCAATAATCATAACTTCTATTTTGTCTTCATTTAGCTTTAGTTTGTTTTGGTTCATCCATTCTTTTGTGTCCATAATACACTTTTCACTATCTTTTATAACATTGTCAACATGACCTAAAGTCGTACCAGGGTGATATAGTTGGACATCATCAGCATACTGATGGTAATAAAAACCATGATCTTTAAAAATATTAGACAGGGGCCCAATGTACATAATAAAGAGAGTAGGACCTAAAACTGAGCCTTGTGGAACACCATATGGCAGTATGTATTCTTTTGATTTTATGTTATCTGTTACAACAATTTGTTTTCGGTCACATAGATAGGACCTGAACCATTTCAGAGCTATACCAGAGATCCCATAGGTTGCTTCTAATCTGCAAAGAATAATTTCATGATCTATGGTGTCGAAGGCAGCTGATAGATCAAGAATGTTTAAACACGAAACCAAGCCCTTGTCCAGTAATCCAAACAAATCATTAACAATCTTCAATAAAGCAGTTTCAGTGCTACAATTTGCACGATATGCTGACTGGAATGATTCACAGAGAGCGTTATTGTTTAGATGACCAAGTAGTTGTTTTAAAATTACTTTCTCTAAAATCTTTGATAAAAATTGAAGATTAGATACTGGTCTATAGTTTTTCAAGTTTTCAGAGTCAAGATTAACTTTCTTAAGCAAAGGTTTAACGAGTGCAACTTTATAGGTCTCTGGCACAGCACCTGTACATAAAGAAGTGTTAATAATTTTTGTGATGGATGGTAAAAGATCAGGTAAGCATTTTTTTAACAAGTCTGTGGGCATGGGATCTAGTTCACATTGCTTAAGATGTGTAATTTTTACCAGGATATGCACAGCAGCCAAATGCATACAATATCATTATCAAATTAAACATAGGCCTAAATAGAATTATACACGACTCTGGTAGCAAACCCATTTTGGTTCTATGGATATATTTTTGGGGGGTCATTGGTTTTACTATCTTTGTTAAATTAGAATGACACAGCTCATACGATTTTGATTACTTTAGTCTGTAAACGGATTAAATCCGAACATATGTCTAAAGTGCCACAGATTTAGATTAACACTTTTGCTATACGTTTTCAGCGGTTGCAATAAGCAGACCGCACAAAAGCCTGCGTTTCCTTAGAAAACAACAACAACAACAAACAAACTTTTAATGGAATATAAACGATAGAAAAGGTGACTTTTTCCTCTTTGTTTCAATCAACCATCCACTTAACCCGCTAATGCACGAGTCAGTCACATAAATTGTCACCAAAACCTAAATAGATAAATGTAATTATAATGTTTACAAGAGAATGCTGATATGTACAGCAGGTCAACAGCTGTTGGAGTATCAATTTAAAAAATTGGCACAAATTAAGCCTGTGTCGAAGTACGACAGAATAGAAGAAAAAACTGGATGTATTTGTAAATTCAGTTATTATTATTATTATTACTATTATTATAATTATTATGTTTATTTCATCTCGGAGAAAGCGTAAGAAACTTTGCCTTCTCTTTGGATTGCTGGAGATTTAAAGTGATATTCAGTTTTCTTGATATTTGTCAATCGCTATAAAACTTCTCAAAAATAGATCAACACCTTTTTCTGGTATCGCTTTCCAGTTTGTTTTTGTTTTTTTTTGTTACTTTTATTTCCAGCGTCCATTATTCGCGCTGATTTGTCAAAAACGGTGATTTTTTCCTCGGCTCATCCTCTCGACTTCCCTCCCTCCCCCAATCTCCCATCATGGACTTCTAGTGTGAATGTAAGCAGGCGTGTCAGGTAACCAGTAACAACACCTGGTGAAGTAAGCCCTTATTTGCTTGATGTATACACTCTGTCAGCCAAGCTTCATTGCTAATTCAATAAGTCGCCTTTTTTCAAAATGGTATCAAATGTGTAAACATCGCAGAGAGGGTGTTTTATATAACATTATGATAATATTATCGTTGTCTTCAACATTATTACCAACAAAAACAGATAGAGTATGCACCCTGATTTAATACGGTGGATTTCACCAGAAAAATGGTCAAGTGGCACAGTTGTACAGAGCATTCAAGACTGAAAAATGAGAGAATGATATATTATCTCTCAAATGTTTGTGAAATGTATGTAAAAGCCTCTGAAAATGTCATTACATAGTGCTTACAGAAATTTAGTATTCTTAGACATAAACTTCTGGTTCATCTTTTATTTGTCTTCCAATCTGCAGTCTGCCAACTCCAAAAATGTTCAGTATCTTTTTATTACATACTTTTCAGTGGATATTTAAATCAAACTATAATGATAGTAGTTGTAGGAGTAGTAGTACATGTAGTAGTAATAGTTGTGGTAGCAGTTATACTATTTGGAAGTTAAACCTATAAAGTCACATCTATGTTTGTTTCATAAGATGAGAATGGTGAAAATGCAGAGAATTTGATGTCACAATGTTTTACATTAATTCATATTACAAACATTAGGTAAACGAGTTAGCTTCAGTGTGGGCAAGCGCAGAGTGATTGGTAATCATACAACTCTCAACGGTAACAAATTGCTGGGTAGTGGAGCTCGTTAAGACAGTTTTTAAAAAACATGTATTCTTTATCACTCCGTAAAAATGCCGTATTACACTACGGCAACTCACGACATTAATCAGCAAGATCGTGGCCACAATGATGTTCTTTTAACGTCTGCTGAATATTTCGTAGGATCCTTGAACACTCTGTGTTGGGAAGTCGTTGGGTAGGGGTGAGCAGCGTGGAATTTAGAGGGTTTAACAAAGGAATTCACAGCCAAACACTGAATATATCCTGTCCATTTTTATTTCAGCAGTATCCGGTTTGTTTTGTCCTGAGGTTTATTCTAGTCATAGTGATGACAGCGGGTGTATGATTTCTTTCTTCTCTTTTTTTTCTAAAAGACGATTGAAGATGGAAAAACAAAAAAAGTAAACAGTGCCAGGTCAGGAAATGCGAATTTACAAAACAAACAAATGACAGGACGTGAAAGAAAAGGATTGTCACTACGCAGGATCCCTTTTCAGACAAGGGCCAATTTAAGGATTTTAAATGCCTTGGGGGTTAAGGCTAGTGCCATGGGCAAAATTAATGCCCTCGGTCAGAGGTTACAGAATCGGATGGTGTAGGTGTATGATGGATGGCTGAGTATCAGATGACCATGAATATTCGCCCCCTTTCTGTTTTTATTTAGATCATTTTTTAATGGTTGTGGGCGTAAAAGATCATGCCCCGAGGTTAGGAAGAGTTGTGAAAGCCTTGATAATAGCCGTCTCACGATTTTATATCAGACGAAAACATCAACGCCTGCATCGCGCAGTGTGACATTGGCACGTTTAAGGAATTACAGAGATCTATCATGACCGCCCTCTGACAATTTGGCGTCTTTGTAAGGGTTTATACCTTTTATATTCTCTGTCAGTATTCTACATTTATAAAAGGGAAAATGTTGCCATAATGAAAGATACTCATAATAGAGACTAAATTAAAATGAAGTCGTGTTTCAGTGGCTTTACAGAAAGTTTTGTGAGACTTGCATTTTATCCACGGGGCGCTGTTAAAGCCCCCCCCCCCCTCCCCCGCGGCAAAAAGAGGGGGGTGGGCGGTCGATCAAAGAGCATCAAGAGCAAATCTGATGTATAAGTTCATTCAACTGTGAAATCATCATCATCATCTGTGAAATACTGAAAGCAAAAGACCAAACCCTTTTCAACACCGAAGACGGGGATCAAAAGATGTAACAGTATCTTCAAATCTCTGTTCCCCCATCTTCTGGTACATGCCTTCCCTGTCATTTTTGCCTTTCCCAACTCCAGCTATCAATGAATAGCAAAATGCATAAATATCACTAATAGTGTCTCTAAAAAGACTGGAGAACAAAAAAATTTAACTGAAAAAAAAAAAAACGTCATAGATCTATATTATGCCTCAGTGATTTCGTTAGTTTCTTTCACGTATCGGTACAATGTAATGACGTTATAACTATTGTGAAAGAATAATTCAAAGTAAACCTTTGATTGAATGCACTTAGGCTTTCAGCTGACTTCATAACGGATTAAAGTTCACTTCCAAAATTGTTAATTTACTTTCTTCTGTTTGACTGACAAATTATATGATTTAATTTAATTTATTGCCAGACAGCAAACGCAAGAGGAGAAGACCTGGGATGCAGACATGATTCAAAAGGCTAAAATGTCCTCCTCACTGCCCAACCATAGCGAACAGGTGTGTCATGATGTATTTTATAGTTATGCCTATGTGTCACCTCTTCCTAAATCCAGCCAAACAATGAATAGACATGCACTACCAGTATGACGGACAAGGACGCTGTATCTTAGACCATCTTGATCAAGTGCGTTTTACGCGGATACTCATTATCATCAGTCGAGCACAGGCATACACAAGCCATAACTGCAAACTTAAATAGAATGTTCAATGTAAAAGTAGTAAATAGAGAGAACTTTTATCGAATCTCCCCTCCCTCTCCCCCTGCCCCCCCCCTTTTTTTCCCCAAGGGTGTGTCTGTCATCCCCTTTCTCCCTTTCAAGCATCCATCCATCCATCCATCTAATCTAACTAATCTATCTAATCTATCCATCTCTCTACATGTATCTTACCTTACAATACTCTCTCAAATTCCATGTAACAGATGTAGTATTACTGATATGAACCAATTCAAATGTCAGCTTTGATTTCACAAATTAAACACAGTACTGGAGGCCAGACAAAGGAGAATCATCTTATATCTCCAACTATATGACTCACGCGCCCTAACCTAACAACACAGCTGCTGTGCACCGCACTAAATGTAGACCAAATATCCACCCCCACCCGCGAACACAGACCTATGAAAAACATGTACATACGTAATGTCACAAATCTCAAAACATATGGGGAAAACCAGCATTGCCGAACAACCAAAGCTTTCAAACTTGCCCCTAGACTTCATAGTACATTTAATCTTGTGTCATTTTGATACTGAATATTTATTATTACTGTGCTTAGATTTTATCACCAGAACAAAAATATCTTCTTTTTCTTGAAGCACCGGGTAACTGGCACAAAATTAATGGGTGTTGTACTGAACATTCTGAGTGACATCTTCCTACAGGACAAAGTGGTCATATAATATCTACAATAAATCTAATAAAATGGTTTATGTCACTAAATCTATCCCTCAACGATCTAAATTCTGAATCCTATCTCTGATACGCCCCCCCCCCCCGTCCCCTTTTTTCCAAAAAACCCTGGTTTTTTATGACTTACACGATACCAAACCAATTTAAGAACGTCCCTCTCATATACGTCTATCATGTCAATCTGCTTTCAGCTTGTTTCTACTGCGAGGTCAGCAGTATTAATAGCACTGCATCACCTTTTGTAGGAGATACGTGAAATGCATCTCATGCACCAGTGGGTAAATATTGTACATACATTAATATTACGTTTCTATCTTCAGCCACTTTTGTTCAGGGTTCAGACAAACAAATCAGTTTATACTTAACCCTTACGAACTCAAGGTGCAGCATTCTGACATGTTATATCCGTTGAATCCTGAGTTGAGGCCCACCTTGTCAAAAGTCAAATCTCTACACAATATCACTTTTATATGTGCCGTGTCAAAGGAAAGACACGTGACACGCCAATCTAGGTCAAATTCAATTTTTATCATCATTTTATAGAATGAAATGAGCCAGATCTTTCTACCCGGATTATACTTTTTGTGCGGCTAGTGGTTTATTTTGGTTATCAAGCACACACACAAAAAAAAAGGGGGGGCGGGGGCATTGATTGAAGAATAAAGCGAGGCGCAACGCCATACACGCCCCCTCTCCCAGTTTCTCTGTCTCCCGTCCCCCGGCCTCTCTCCCTGCACCTCTCTGTCTTTCTTTTTCTCTCTCTCTATCTCTATCTCTCTAGCACACACACACACACACACACACTCTCTCTCTCTCTCTCTCTCTCTCTCTCTCTCTCTCTCTCTCTCTCTCTCCTGTAACATTTTGTTCTTGAAGTTTTTGTCACAAAACAGCTGACAGTGACTTGCATGCGTCACGCACCTCTGCCCATAATGTAGTGACATCGCTATCCCATCTACATCAATTTACACAAAGTAACACATACATACAAAGACAAGATGCTTCGGGAAAAAGTGACCCTGCAAGATAATAGAAAGTTAACTCTATGAACAAGAAGACACTCACAGGTGATTTAAATTGGTTTTCAGCGACTGAGCACATACTTTTGGCAATATGACACTCCAGATTTTTTCTGTCAATTATTTTTCCGAATAATATCAGCGTTTCTGCCCTATCTCCCTTTGGAAGAAAACTTAAATTTTGGCTGATAGATTCTGTGCGACAAGCAACAGCATCTCGCGTACCGTCGGGTATTTTCCTCCATATTGCTTTACGCATGTGCATTGATTTTTTTTTGTGCCTTTTCCAGAAAATGAAGATTGAAATCAATGAAAATTTGAAGAGTTGTTTCAAAACATGGGTTTGTTCAATACGCTTCAAAATCGAAATTTGCACAAGAACGCCTATGAAAAATACACCCGCATGACACAACAACATACTAAATAAGAAGTGAGAGAACCACTTTCATGACAAAACTTCAAAATCGTCAAAATATCGCATACAACAATGTGGGAAATACCCCCTCGATATATTTCCCGTTTCTGTAAAAACTCCTTAATTCTCCCCTGTTTGAAACACAACCATTTAATAAAATACACAGCATGTTAGGGCATGTTTCGGACAGACGTGACTCGGACGGGGTGGTGATGGTGGTGGAGTGGGGAGGAAGAAGGAGGTGGAAGATTTTTTTTTCCTTTGAAAAAGGGGGAGGGGGTAATTTCCTCAATCTCTTCTCAAATCCACATTCAGCCTCTTTTGTAGTTTCACCTTCGTTTGCTATAACTGTGTCTGTGCAACCTCTCCTCCCCTTCCCCACATTGATGAAGCACGTCCCACGCAGCCCCCTGTGTCCACACGTGTAATCAGCTGGGTGAGCAAACAGGCTTCGTCGTTAAGTCATTAAACCCCAAGTGTTTGTCTTTACTCGTGACTCGACAGGCAATCCAAGAGTTCAGTCTGATCTATGTCATTGACAAATTGAGCGCTGTTTATCTCCTTCTGGTTGCATGCCGTTTCTTGTAGTACTCTCTCTCTCTCTCTCTCTCTCTCTCTTTTCTCTCTTATCCCTCTCTGTCTCTTCCTCTCTCTCTTTTCTCTCTGTCGCTTTGTCTCACTTTCTCTCTCTCTCTCTTTCTGTCTGTCTGTCTCTCTCTCCTTCTCTCTCTCTCCGTTCTGTCACTCAATCTTGGTCTCTTCTTTCTCCTCCTATTGTTCCATTCTTTAGCCTTCTTATCTTATCCACATTCTTTCTCGGTTCTATCTGTTTGTTCACTTTGCCTCCCTTTACTGTCTTCTCCCGTGCATCCTGATACTAGTAGCGATCTAACTCTATGTCTTTAGTTCATCTGTCTAGAAGTAACACTTAATATCATTATGTCTCCTTCTCCCCATCCTCTTCTCTCCTACCCGTCGACATCAATTTTTTTCTGTTGTTTACAGGAAAGTTCTTTTCCGCCCGTCTCTAACACCCTACCTCTAAACCTTAAGGCTGAATGTATTTGGATTACTTAGAGAAGAAAAGTAGGATGCGTTTCGCTGAAAGTTGCCTACCGTACTTTAGTTACATCTAGCTTCACTACTTTAGTTACATTCAGTCCAACCCCCTAAAAGTCAATGCAACCTAAAATTGCAGCAAAAATGAATCGTATCATTAAAGTAAACAATGAATCTCGTATATTACAAGCATACATTACTTTAGATGCAAATTTTGCCTTCTTTGGTTGCATTTGGCCAAACTCTCAAAAAGTTCATGCAAAAAAAGTATCATCAAGATAAACAATAAAACTTGGATATTACAACATTGGTAAACATTAGTTCAGATGCAAATCAGTGATACATCTGAGAGGTCCTTACCAGGCCTGCGTCCGACGGAAACAGCTGAATTAGCAACATTCTATGCTAATTAATTAATAAACAAGTATTTCTCAAATGTAATGTTTCATAAAAACCGTGAATGTCTCGTGAGTTATGTAATAATTTATTATTCATTACAATGTAATACTCATAACAATACTGGACGCAGTAAACTCTCTAAGTGCCACCTCACGAGAATACGCGAGTTGTCCACTCCCACCGTTGCTATGTTGGGACAGAACAAGAAAAGCCGTATCTCCTAAGTGATTGTTTACCAATGGCCGATTAAGACTGAACCCAGTGTTTACTGAGAACACGTAAATTAATGGTTCCCACGTGTGGTGATAGCCTCATTCTGTTGCAGAACTCCTGCGGGGAGGGGAGAGAGAGAGAGAGATGGGGGAGGGGGGGATTTGATTGGGATCCTGATTATGAAATAGTCTCACTCATCGAAATGAAACTCCCACGGAACCAAATCACCCGATAAACTCTGTGATATCGACTTTGTGATATGAAGGTCATGGGTGGCATGGAAAAATCAAATATGACTCACTTCAACTCTTTCTTTACAGCTCTGAAACTGCCAAAATCGAACCGAAGCAAATTTCGCCTTCTTGGCATTGTGCATTTGGTCGTCCACAGCTGAAAACGGCCCAGCGACCTTTTAAAAATTGTAATTGAATTAATGACGCTATGCAACATCCTTGTGATGAGGTTTCGTACGACCGAACGAGAAAAATGTAGGCCTACAACAGCTTTTCTGTATAATATGACTAAAGACGTGTTATAAAAGACGATTTTCTGCACACAAGGGGAGCGATTCTTGATTTGTTTTGCCGAGCTGAGATAATTTGTAGAGCCCCAAACGTCAAATGTGATGGCGGTAGGTGCATTCATGAAATACCATATTTTTATAATCTACACAGATAGTTATCGGTGTCTATTGTGGACATGCAACATCGAAGTGAAAATGACGTTACCTTAACGTCCATGAATTTTGAGAGTCGTACATTTGGATACCGACTTTGCCGACGTACACTAAGGGCAGCATTTTATACTCTTTTGCCTTGTTATGACACAGTCGGTAAAGAAAAACGTCAAGATTCGCCGAAGATAATTGTCACCCAAAATTCAACCAGTGAAAATACTGTTGTCTCTGCTGGCGCATTTCTCCTAGAGGTCAGCAAAATAAACTAAGGAAAAACTGCTGCGCCAAGACATTTTACGCTTGAATTCACTGCCTAAGGCTAAACTAGATCTACATACATGGAAATCAACACAGTCGCATTACCCTCGATCTTTGGTTTCTCCTTCAGTGTCAGATGAACAATGGCCAGTCCGCTAACAGATTGCAGTTCCCTTTGAATGCCATCAACCTCACCGTAGCAGAAAAACCCGAAGACAGAAGAAAGTGTTTGCTTGCCTAAAGCAGCTGCCCCATGACAGAAACTGAGAAAAGATCGGCTTACGACAGGCGCCTGAGAACGGCGCCACCCTGCAAAAGCATCATTCATCTGTGTGCAGGACCTTCAGACACTTTTCAGCAGTCCTTAGCAACGAGTACCTCTGACGCCACGGCTGAAAAACGCGAACGTGAGGGATTTTTGAAATGGGAGTTATACTGCATAAAAAAACCTCTGTGAATGTGATCTCAGACTCCCTTGAAGCTCGCACTCTGGATGGGAACTATCACAGTAATAAGAAGGATTACGTGTTGTACGTTTATAGATACTGATGTATGTGTTTGCATGAATGTCAACAGGCCAGCCGCAGAAGAGTATGCCCTCTAAATTATGAAAGACAGCCGGAAATCTCGGAGCAGTTCCGTACCATATGTAAAATCATTCTTCGCCGGTAAACATATAGACAATGTGAACTTATAATTGGCACATAATCTAAAAAAAAAATTCGAAGTTTTATTTTAAAAGATGATATAGCCTATCAATTAATTCTAATACAATTCACATTACCCGAAAAGACCCCAATACACAGCATTTTTTTACACAATATCTCTCGGCCAAAAGTTGGAAATTTTCATTTTTGGCACCCGTTACTGGTGTGACAAAATACAAATCCCTTCTCCAACTTTTTCGCAACTAGCCAAAAATGCAAGCCCAGACTGACTGCCACTATACGTTTTATGTTGTCACAAGTACATCAGTCTACAGGGACGATAGTGTGTTAATACAACCTGACAGCGAAAATACAACAGTGCACAACAGTTGGGCCTGGTCATGTTGTTTCAACTGCCTTTTTCACATTGCTATCGTCCCTGGACACTTCGTTAATCCTAGCCCGAGCCCCATGTTCTTTCTGAGATCTCCTGGCCACTATCCGTGAAGATCTTTGCCTCATTGGCTGAGCCTCAGTCCAAAAAGGTCAACAGATCTGTTTGTCATTGTATTTACGCTAGGTTGGATCAAGTGTTTTTCTCTGAGTCAGTATGAATGAAGGCATGCAGTTTGACAAATCTTGAACTACTAAATTATGTGTTCGAAATTTAGCCATATTATGCAGGCAAAATATTCATAGGCTAATTTTTTTTTTTTTGCTGCGCAGAATTATTTCTACATTTATACTGGCCTTAACTTCTGAACTCGCAGCAGATAAGCTTTACTAATGAATAAGTTTCATTTCGTTTTTCTCATTTATTTATGTTAAAATACCGAATTCAAAAACACTCAAGTAATTGTTTGTTAACCACAACAATAACAACAATAAATCTACTTTGTCTCAGATTGGAACTTCATAACAACAGGAACTGTAACAGAATAATGACAACAAGGACAGCAGCAACGACAACAACAACAAACAACAAGTACACTAATAACAACATCTGGCGGAGTCCAATGTTCAGTAATAATAGGAAATACTAAATATATATTAATAATTTAACAGGTGAACATGTGCTCATGTAGACTGAGGAAAACTACCTGCAAGTGGACACATACGCACAAAGAAAGGAAATATTCATTTCCAAGAAATAAACATTGACCGCAAGCTAAGCTTAATATGCTCTAAAGGCTGGAATGGTTTATTTTATTCTGAGATCGATCTAAATTCTCTGCTTTCTAGCGTTCTAGGGCTGCTGGCTATGTCTTATAGGACCTAGATCAGCAACCCTAGAAATGGAAGAAGGTCACCCTTACCCTGCACCCGTAACATGGCCCCGTCAATCATGCGAGATAATCATAATGATGAGGATAAAAGACGAAGGTTTAACGGACACATTTATTGCGATTGTCTAGCGGAAATGACCACTACCCGACCACTGTGGATACGGATCTCAAAAACTGTCATTACGTTTCTTATCACATGACAAGATCTGGATAGGCTGTGTTCAAGCAAATACAATATCCCGTGGTGGCTACTACGCTTTAGATAGGCAGGAGCCTTCCACAAAGTTAACCATAACCCTCCCCACAAATATATAAACGTGCAGGCTGCTTCATGCATTCACTCATCGACGTTAATTCATTAAACCTATTTTCCTTATCCAAGTTGCTCTCTGTCTCTCTTTTTTGCGTTTTAAATGATAAGTTATTTCCCATTCACACCCAGCCTGTACTGAAAATATGACATTAAACATTTACATCCCAATGGAATAAGCTTGGAAGGCTTGGTATTGCAGTATCGAAAGCATTAATTGTTACAGGCCTCATGACGCGCGTGCTTTGGTGACGAAAGTCAAATTTATATTTTTCCGGTCTGCATTTATTTATTCATTTATTTATTTATTTATTTATTTGTTTATTCAGCAATGCATTCATTCTTTCGTTCATCCATTCATTTATTTGATTCCACCTTAAATTTGCATTCGGCTCCAGTTTATACATTTAGACACGATTTCCCAGGAACGTTTGCTATGCCGTAGCGTAGCCCCAAACTTGTAAAAAGAAAGAAAAACCACCCTAGTGTGATGTTGGGCTTTATCCCTGTATAATGACTAGACGAGAGGAGATCTGTAACCACCGCGTTGACAAATGAAAACATGGCGGAAAAAAAAAAGGTCAACAATTTTTGGGAGGAATTCTACAGGTAGGAATTGGTCATTTTCCGGTCAGGTGATCCCTGGGTGTCAAGGCAAGGTCGCGCCACTGTCAACGTCACTTGTGATTGACAGGAAGATTCACCGCACAGACTGGCTAGACAGGAAAGTGCTACAATCTGGCAGTACAATGTTAGTCTTCAAGTAATCAAGACAACAAAATGGGGGGGGGGGGGGAGGGGGTTGCGCAAAAAATTCCACAATGATTTCTACTACCTTTCACGTCCCAAATTTCATACCAAGATACAAAATACATACCAACTTTATAAACTGCAAAACCGATAAGCAGGGTCGAGAGTTTTTTTTCAGAAATGATAAGGATTATCGGCCAGGTGAGGAATTTCTGATGTATAACCCATCAGTTCGTACATCTGTCCCCATTTCATTGCCAGGACAATAGTCCTATCGACGCTGACGCCTTGTTTCCTGATAGGTTGAAGGAGCAGGGTTAGTGTTAGGTTTGTGGCTACACATGATCAGAAAATGCCCTGTGATGCTTAATTTCAATGAAAAGCATGCTATCAGTCAACCACCCATGTACAGAGCAACAGTCTTTTGGGATCAGAATAGCTATTATGTCGGAATAACCGTTTTTGTTTTTTAAAATATCGTAGCATTGGTGAGGAGAGAAATTCATAAACGGGACACTCCTAACTTTATTTTAAAACGTTGTTTACATCGTCTTATATTAGTTATAGGCCAGAATCCTTGTGACAGAGTTCCTCCGAAACTGCCCACTTTTGATCAAACAAATGATATCTCAGCGTACGTAGATAACCCGACAGCAAGTCTCCTAGACAACAGTGTCTATTGACCCCACTCCCCTATGATACAAAGAGAGTGTCCATCAACTCTAAGTTTACACAGACATTCTGGAAAAGTCTCCCTGCCCTCTGTTCTAGCGAGTACAGAGAAGTATCGTATCATTAAACCTGTTTTTCATTGTAAATAGTGACTCATCTCAAGTTCTCCTGGTCTTCAAGAAAATTATTCAAAGGATAGGAACGTGGAGATCAAAAAGGCTCAGGCATTTCTTAGCCTGTATTAGACAGGCTTGAGACCCTCCAAGCCCAGAGTCAACAACACAAAAAGGTGTATACAGAGAAGGGAGATTTCGCTGACAAACGTATAAGAGCATGAAAGGGAGCTGTAGTAGATGGTCCATTTAGACATCGGCTATCTGGACTAGCCTAAGTCCAGTGCTGTTGCATTCCGCAGTCGTAAATCTCATCTTTTAGAAGAAATAACGAATTTCAAATAAACTTAACAAACACGTCTGTAATTAGTGTAAATCATAATTATTGAAATCGTAACTCATTACAAATCAGAATCTCCATACAGACAGTATTACCAACAAGCTAGGTTTGAGTGAGTTCTACAATACATCAGCGTGATAACTGGTATAGCACCATGGGCGATTTACTGATCTTATCATTAAAATATAGAAGGTGCAAAATAGCCTACAACAGGGTCATGTGAATTAAAATCCGGTTTTAAAAAGCCGGAGAAGAAGTCCCCAAAGAAACTTCTGTTCGGCACAGATCAAATTAGATACGACTGTCTTGAAACCACTTTTGTTTTTTTTTTCGTGCTCTTAAGACAAAACAATGCAACCACTTTGTAGGAATCACTTCTCAATGAACAAGGTCATGATCCTGAATTCTCTTTCGTCTCTCACATATTAAACCGCGGGTGGTATTGATTAGGGACGTAAGTCCAAATTTGGGCTTTCCCGGGTTTTTTCATATTCTTGAAGACCAGGTTTTCCCGCATTTTTTAAGCTGGTAGCGGTACCTCTAGGCCTTTTATTTGCGAAGTTATTTCAGTTTACTCAATGGACGTATGTTTATATGCTTTAAGATATTCTTTGATTACAGTCGTATGAGTACTTACGGCTTTGATTAATTGCTTTTCTCTCGAAGCACAACCAGAATAGGCATTCATACAGTCGTATGGTTGCTTACGATACTAATCAAAAACCTTCTAGTGCCGCAAAGTACACCATCCCTTCATACAGTGAGTGTCACGTACGTCCATGCTCAAATGAAGATCAAGGCTGGAGGATGGCTGGTCGCCTTAAAATGTGTCCCAGAGGTATCACATTTTCGAGAAAAGCCCCCAAACGTCCATGGTTTATTATCTGTATTAGTATGATGCACTTGAGATTTTATCAGCGCTTTATTTTTTACGTTACGATGATGGCGATTTCTAATGAAAGATTAGTTTGTTAACTATTTTGTGTGTCTACAATTCACATGCAAAATATGAGCAAGATTTCTGTTGTACTCTTTGATTGCTCTGCGTTTGGTAGGAACTAGTTCCAGCTTAACATTATGAAAAATTTAAGAGTTGGATAGGTAAACGATACGCAGGGTATCTACCGCCAACTGTGGTCAAACTGCCTTTACCTGCCTACGGCATTTGGATGAAGGGGAGGGGTGTTCTAAAGAGAGACAGAGAGAGAGAGCCAGAAGGAGAGAGTGAGGAACACACACACACTGACAGGGAGAGAAAGTGAAAAAAAGATGGGGGCAGAGAATACTAGAGAAGTTTCAGTGGAAAATTAATCCAGCAGTGCCTATCATGTTATTTAGGTCCTTGATCTTTGGAGGCAGTGTAGGCGAGTGGCTGGTGAGCTGCTCTCATGAGGCAAACGCCTGTTTCATTGAAGGGCGCATGAAGGTTCATTTCATCAGTAGGCCGTGTGCACCATTAGGTCCTTGATGAGAAAGACACTGTATTCTCGGTGTCCCTACTGGACTCAGATGCAAAAGGCGGCGATGTGGGGTATTGTCCAATGTTAGTGTTCAGAGCCTTGTATGCTCCCTGGGGAGCCAAGATTATGATAAAGTGATTATGCCTGCTGAGGTAAAAATGTGGGGGCATTTAGAATTTTATATGAGGAGATGAGCACAACGTAAATGTACTCCATGTAAGAATTATTTAATTTGCCATGAATGGTTTCGTGCTGCACCAGACAGTTCCTGTCACGAACTAGAATACAGAATGATGTTCTAAACAAAAATTCTAAAGAACAGAGACTGGATATGTGCTAATTCTTGCATCACCGGAAACTACCCATTAGTTACTGATCTAGCGAAACCATTTTGGGCAGAAGGTGAACAGTGCGAAGTGGAGATTTTGGATTCTTTTTATGGATTGACGTCAACAGCTGCGGCTCCTTTCATTTCTTTGTTAGAAGCCATTAGAAACTGTGACAAGTTCAGTATTGTAACCATCGGCTCCAGCACACCTGCCTACTCATGTGGGCTAATAAAGACTGAAGACAGAAATACGTCTTTGATTCTCATGCCGAGATGGGAATGTCAACAGCCGATGGGAAGGCAACATTGTCTGTGAATTCCTACAACGGCCTCGAGTTGTTCTCTAAGGTAGTGGACCTCACTTCCTACAGGTGACGGCGACCTGTTCGAGTTAACACTGGTGAATATTAGGTGCCCTTCACAAGCTGACACAGGTCCATTCCATGAAGTTAACCATGAAGGCGAGAGTCTGCCAAGAATTGCACCTTGCTGACTGATTGTGAAAAATTCCTCTCAGACATTTGAAAAAAGGATCAAGTGGAAGAGCAACGTAACAGACAACAGCAAGAGCAAAGACAAGTAAAGGAGCAAGGCCTGAGAGCCTCAGAGGAGACTCCTGTGCAACGAGGCAGCAAACATAGAGCAAAGAGGAGTCTGGAAGAATTCCTCTTGATGGAAGACGACAGCTATTTCCTCCCTACTCCAAAGAAAAAACATGTCGGAAAAAGGGTTCCACCTTTGGTTCTTTCCTCCACCCCACTTCCAGACAACCAGTTCAGCAGAATACCTTGTCAGTCCATTATTGCATAATAGACAAGAGCCTGTGCCTTGCGACTTTAATGATCCAGGTCCTGTTCGAAGAAGGCAACTGCGTCTTTAATATAATCAAGCGAAAGAGGAATCGCGGAGAGGAGTATATTTCAAGAAGTGGAAACACTGTTAAGGCAAGAGAGACGAAGGCATGATGTGAGCGATTTAGGTACAGATGCAAACGCAATGTAAGTGGAAGTCAGAGGGAAGAGATTTTCCATGGTTCTGACAGCTGGCTTGCAATGTGACTTCATCAGTCGTTCAGAAGTGTGTAAAAATCGAGTGAAGGCCGCCGGAGATTCACGTAGGAAGCGTACATTAAAATGGAAATTCGAGGTACATTCAGTGGATGTTGAGGTCTGCAAAAAATGTTCCCTGCTATCAGGAAGGACGGCAGCGTTTTGAAAATATTATTATGTTTCTGATTTAAACATCTGCACACCATTCCTACTTTGTATCTGTGCATAAATTTAGCCTCCTGCCAATCTGCTTGGGTTAAACAATGGCGTAACGTTTCCACCACACCAGTTAAGTACACTTAAATGCTGTAGGGGCGGATAGGAAGAATCCTCATACTACAAGTAGATACCCTTTGGATGTTCGTATGTTATATGATAAAAAGTAAATACTGAATGGGGCCAGTTGGCAGTGGTGTTGTGACACATTCATGCAGTTTCGTCAAATATACATGAAACTAAAGTTCGTATTAAAACTTGAAATGTTATAATGTAAATAATAGTTATTACGTATTGTGAAAGTGTGTCCCCAGGCGTCAGTTGTAGCTTCTGCTCTTTAGGGAGACTGAGAGGGTGGATGACGGCGTCATGTCCTGCATGTGAATGAATGTGTGAATGATAATACAAATTGGAGGGAAGAGCGAATAGAGTCTGACAGCTCCCCCCAATTTGTTACTTACATTATATTGTTTGCTAATATGTCACTACCACTTGATATTGTTACTGCGTTGATTAGTTTCACTATATCCCTCCAACAATCACCATGGGCCTTGTGGTGCGGTCTCAAAGTTGCGTCATCATCGAACTTGACAGACAGCATTTGAATCCGGATAGCACGTAGAAGAGCATGAAAGCGAATGCCAACGCAGCCCCTTTCCCTTTCAAATGCCGGCTGGGTAGCCCGATGCGTGGAGGTGCCCCCCCCCCCCCCGTGGATGCAAAGGGTCTGAGGTTCGATTGTCAGTTGGGCTCAGATTTTTCTGAGGTGCCTCTGGCCCTGCCAACCAGTGACGGTACGCCCGCGGAAGGGCCAAGTCTTTTCTCCAATGTAACCGTTATGGTGATTAAGTGGGACGTACGACCCAAACCCAATCCCTTTCAAATTGAAAAATCAAAGACGAATGAAACCACAAAGGTGTCTTGTTATAGTCAAATAAATAGTAGAGTTGTACTTTAGTTGCATGTCCTCGAAAGGACACCAAAGCCGATTAAATATGGCAATGCAACAGACGTAATTTACGTCTCTGAGAAATGACTAACTTCGGGTATAACTGGGTCGTAAGTAAACTTACACCTGTAATCAAAAACTCTTTTCTAATTTGCAAGTGACATAAGTCCTCGCTGTGGAGAACAGGTGGTTCCAGCATAAAACGAGCAAGCTGCAGTGTCACGCAACACTAATTGTCACATTCACACAAAAGTTGGAAGCGATTAAATAGAAAATGAGTAAATGCGGAAGTTTTTTTCGCTTCCTGAAAAATGGCCAAAAGTGACTTACGTCCCTAATCAATACCACCCGCGAAACTGTGCTGTGGTAGTAACACACTGAATATGAATCAGAAACAAAATATCTGACAACCGAGTTCAGATAGTTTCCGTTGTACATTTGGCCCATCCAAAGGCTCGACTATTACATTAAGTTACAGTCTGAAGTGCAGCAATCTTGCTGATAATATCAGTGGGCTGAGATCACAGAGGGCGGGCTAGTGTTAAAAGGCGGACCTCTTCAACTAACAAACTAGATGGCAAGCGATGTCTCCATAGGGCGTGGTCACTGTCATTATCTCTTGCAATGTCACTTAAATAATCATCATTTACCCGATAGAACTAAAGAGATACTTACAATACGCACAAACTAACTTTGCCTTGCGGATATGAAATTGCTAAATTTATCTCGAATTACACTTCAGGTAACAAAACGGGCGAAGATAACCATGCAGCTGAATGCGTGCAGGAAATCCTGAAAACAAGAGGCCCATCCCAGACAGACGTGGAGGTTCGATAACTTTGAATACCATTACAGTTTTGGGTCATGTACGTCATATTATAAGCGCTTTGACATAGGTTTCTGATATTTACTCTTATATACGATCACAGAAGAACTTGATATAGTTTGTTGGTTTCTTTTTGCTTTTGAGTACCGAAAGTATGCCATTGCAAGTGAGTATAATTATTCTTTCAGATCAAAATAATGTAATACGGCTCAACACCCTGTCGGCAAAATTTAATAGAGTGGATAAGTGCTATTTAATTTTTGTCATGACAAGCTGTTCAGTAGAACAATATTATATTCTCTTTTCAGTTTATTCCATTAATGTTTCTTTTACCTTGCGAACCAAACTCTGGACTCTAGACTGGTGTAATCTTAAATCCAAGTTGTCAGTGAGGTTATTTCTTAGAAGATTTTGTCTATGTAATGGGGCAGATACTTGGCGTGTTTAGTAAGGGCCCTTCATGTCTGTACGCCCATTCCACATCGGGCCATTCTGTCAGATTGTTTCTATCTTATGACGGCAAGCCCAGCTGGGGTGGTGAACACACAATTGGTTGCCCTGAGTAATGGCACATATACATCAGAAACAGAGATTAAGGGATGACAAGAGATCCACTTTACTGTAGATAAACATCCCTCTTCGTATGTTTTCGATGACTGGCTATTGCCAAGCATTTAGAAAACTTTGCTTGCTATCCGAGACAGGTCCAGTGAGCTCGTGGTATCAAAATGTGAAAATTGTCGTTCACAATGCATTCAAATTTACCGAGAGGAAATAATAAGGTGAAGCAATAAGATCAAGTCTTTTCTCTGCTTTAGGCCTAGGAGATTGTTCGAGTCGATTTACGGATTTAATATCTACAGGATATTTCAAATGTATGAAGCGGGAACCGAAGGCTTAAATGTTTGAAACTGAGTATTCTGTAAAGTGTTGACTAAAATAGAAAGCCGGTATAGCAGGCTCATACCAGAGACTGAACCATTTGATGTCTGTAAGGTACTTGAAATCAGTGAAGCTGAGGGGATTTTTCGGAGAACTAACACTGAAACGTGCAGGTTTCAGGCTGAAAATGTGATAAACGCAAAGTTGTTTAAATAATTCTGTTAAAATAATGCCTGTGTCTAAATCCATAATTATGCTACGAGACATTTTCGCTGTCCTAATGTGGGCCATTAATCTCTGTATAGCCCTGCCATTAACAGCATTCACTGCCCAGAGGAAACCATGCCACAAGCAGTATTCTTTAGAGGATATTATTTAGATCATACTAGCTCTTACGCACCAGTACGAGACTCCAACTACCTAGAAAAAAAATAGACATATGGGTTAACCGGTTATGTAGTCACCATGGCCCCTACAGATCGTTCTAAACAAGTTGCCACAACATAACTACGCATTAATTCCAGATCCAACGTGTTCAATTTACGTTCTCCACTTTAAGCTACATTATTAAAATGTCATGGTTGCTTGACGGTCTCAGATTTTGCATTTTATTACCTTGACCTGGTTAAATGTGCCAAACACCGCCGTCCTTCTTTACGCCTCCACAGGGATCTCGTCACGACAGTGTTAACGATTATGCCGAGAATGCTGCGACCCCCCTCAATACTTAGAAATAGCGAATTTCTGGTGAATCACAGACACGTTTTATTAACAAATAGATGAATGAGAAGATGTTGGGAAGTATTTCATAAAATAATGTCTTTTTTCGACTAACTCTCCTTGTTAAATTCATGTCACTGTTGTTTAAAAAAAAAAAAAGAATTATTGTTGACAGTATAAATGGTAGTGGAATTCAAAATGATTCTTCAAGCAAATATCTACCTTCAACCTCAATGGTTAGATGTAAACGAGATCGCAGGACAATTATGACTTCATTCAAATACGAAAATGGTTTGCTTTCGAGTAAAACCTGCCACCAGATCAAATTCCTTTTATTTGAAAAGCCCGATACAATCCTGAGGTCTGTTCTATAAAGTGAACCGGCAAGTGGCGTGATAGATCTAGGTCATTTGCATAGCAATAACCAACAAGATTTCTACACAAATCTCGTGCAATTCTTTGATACTAGGGGATGTCTCAAAACCGAACTGAAAACCACGTCGACAAGGACACGGCAGTCTCGTGTCAAGTGGCAGCGTGTATTTTCATCGAAATCAGTGAAAATATCACCACTAAAGCACTGGGTTGCCTGAGGGATTATGTTACCCGATTAAACTATGAAGGTGCGCGTGTTTGTTGCCTGGATATCATAATATATTTTCCTCCTATTGACATAAAAACTGCATTACTACATTTTATGTATGAAGTAGTAAAAGGCGTCCTACCTCGCCGCCACCCTCAAAATGTGACGCAAACTGTCTTCAGTGCCATATTCCCTCTGTCCTTGGAGAAGTGCTTCCTTTTATGTTCTGTCCCAGGGAGATCACTTTGTCATTAAAATTTCATGCAAATAGTTGTGTTAATTCCCAAAGCATAGAGGCAAATGGTGACAATATTCATGTTGTATTATACGACATAAGAAAAAAATGGTACATGGTTTTAGAATCATGAAACTTGTTTAATGTCTTTCGGACGTCAGATTTATATTTTTTATCCAGTGCGGGCTCAGAGTAATAAATTTCGCTCGGCGATATGGGAAGATTGACGTAATTATGTAAGTATTGCCAAAGTACCCGCAAAATTGTCTCCTCTGTTTGCGTCATTCTAACCGTATCGTTTGTTGGGTACCGTCATAGATATACATTACTAAACTGGTACCGTATACTGGTACTCCGTCATGCTGACAAGAAGTTTCGAATAAAAGGTGGTGAATAATCCCCCACCCTCTTCCTCATTCCCCTCTGGTATACCTTGGGTACCAAGTACCCCTTTGGACAGTAATTGAGGCTTAAGTGTGTCGGGAGAGTTCTTCCGTTACCACAGAAATGACGCTCCGCACACTTTTCGTTGATATCACATTAACATGAGATGACACACACCAATGACTGAAATGACGAGAAACCAGTTAAAAAAAAAAAAAGACTGAGATGTCCAGCCAATCTTCGAAAAGAAAATGTAAGCTTTTTTTATTTCTGATTTCTGATTTTATTTCTTTTTATTTCTTAGAAATGATGTAGGTCTGCTTTCAGAGGGACAAACCACTAAAAATGTATTATCTATCTTTACTCGCCAAGACATCTCAGCGGCTGTGATAAGCTTACTCGGACCTCTCGAAAGAAAACTAAGATCCCCTGTTATCCCCAAAATACATGACAAAATTGATATTTATAAGATGGAACCGCTGGTGTAATAGGCAAACTTATGTCAGGGCTGCTACAGAGAACTTTCATCCGCTCCTTCAGCTCACTGATGTGGAGTCCTGGACCGTGATAAACATTATTAAATCATTCCATGAGCACTAGAGACATTTGCATCCTTGGTTTCCATTGTTACACACAGTGTTTTACCCGGAAGTCCAAAGATTTACAAGAACAGACTATTGTTCACATACAGGCCCATTTTAGGCAGCCAATACTGTAAAAAAAAAAAAAAAAAGCCAAACTTATTCGGTTATGTCGAATATACCTTGCCCTCCAGCAGGGTTACTCTAAATGTCATATAAAAAATATTACGGCTAGGTGATTTCAAAACACTACTGTCTCCGACTTCAACTAACACAACATCGTCTGAGAGTGACGTCAAACTCGTGACGGAGATTACGGATTAGTGAAAAAAAAGACGCGAAGAAACGTCACGCTTTGTATGTTGTGGAGTCTTTTAAGACAAGCTCGAGCACAAACAGACGTAAGACTTGTATAGACAGCGTGTAACATTACAAATCACAGTATCATTTGGTGACAGTTTGAGAGTCAGGTGTTGTTTCGTGATCAGGATTACTTCAGATGACAAAGACACAAGATCTCAGACGTGCGTGGACGGAGACTTTTATTGTGGCTGAAGTAAACTTGTGGACAAGGCTGTAAGAATACACAGTAGAGACAAAAACAAACAAACTGGGTTTTGAAACGGGAAAAAATGGGGGAGGGGGGGGGGTGAAGTGGACAGATGAAAATAAAAACAAATTAATTGAAAAAAAAAAGTCACATGAAAATGATGCCAAGAAAGCAAACAAGAGAAGGGGATCTTTTGAATTGCTCTGTAAATGACTAAAACCCACAATGCAAGAAAAGCCTAAAAAATGTTGATGTTCACAACTTTGTGCTTCTTGTAAAAATATCCAAAGTGATGAAGATTCTGTGAGGAAGAGCAATCCATTGTATACAAATGCATGTTGTTGTTGTTTTTTAGGATACTACATCAGATTCCTTGGCACTGCATTTAATGGAGGGACTAAGTTCAGATTATAAAGAATAGTAAAATTACATCTGAAATTTTTACCAAACCTAACGAGCAAATCAAATAAATTTGTAAATATTCCCATTTAAGAATGGGAGTTCGTCTTCCAACTTGTTACTTCAGTGAAATTCGCTTTTCTTTTCGACGCCAGAAAAACTGGCACTTCCCATAAATACATCTAGAATTACAAGTTTAGAAGGGGAAAAAACAAAAACCAAAGTGTCAGTGAACTTGTCAGGTTGGCTATAAATTTTCTCACTAAGGCGGGAGGACGCCATGGCACAAAGCTGTTATTAAAAACTGTAAACCTTGATAATGGGGATGTTAAAGGCTAGAATTTCTGCACTGGAGGAAGTGTTTGATATATGATACACAGGTCTTATTATCACACCGACGCCATGAGAAAACCTAAATGTTCAGGATCTGTCAGTGGACTTTTCTTGGCTCAATGTAGTCGGGGAAAAGAAAACTCCAGACTTTTGGTTTTATCAAGTCAAAAAGCATGAAAATTATAACATCCTTTATTTGTTGACCTACTTCTCTGTATGTGTGTGTGTGTGTATTCTCTTCTGTACGTAATAGGAGCTATATAAAGCAACCACTTGCAGTGCTGTTCCTGCACTTTGAAATTTTTAAGCAGAATATCCAATGGCAATCAGATCTGAGTAGCTAATGTTGAATTAGTCACAGGGCTATCCCTAAGAAGAAATTATATACAATAAAGATATCATCAGCATTGTGACATACAGCGGTATGTGATAATTCATGAAAGGTGCCACAAGGACAAAATAGTGGCCTAAATTACCGTATAACATTTCACATTCAAGCACCACTGAACTGGTGAACGCCGGTTCCTGCAGAAATTTCTTATTCATATTACAGGTTTAGAGTACACATATAAGATTCAAAATTGCAGTCACGATGTTTTGTTTTTTTTAACATCATCTCCCTTCATCCAGCAAATCAAAGCGGATCTTGTTACACGTCACTTTATTATGCTATATAATGCTACTGTGTAGCTCCCCACAAAATATAATGTCACCATATCTCTCACCAATCTTATTACCCTTATTCCTCCAAAAAAAAAAAAAAACAACAATAAACATTATGCTCTTCGAATATTATCTTAAATGTACGTCTCCAAACAAGCCATAAAAGAGAGGCCGCGCAGTCTACAACATTTTAATACCTAAAGAGCGCCCTCTTACTGGATCAGAGATACTGCCATGCAATTGCAAGAAGACATCAATCAAATTCTGCAGAAAACTGTGATAGCTTGTAAAGCCTTCTCTTTGAAATACTCGTGTTCTTCACGTTTATATCGTATTTATGTATGATATTGAGACAAAATATGTGGATTCAACCATGCAAAGGCACTTCAATTTTTTGTGTTCATAATATAATTATGTGATTCATTCTAGAGTTCTAGGTCGAAGAGACCCGTACAGTAATTATAATAATAATTTTTAAAAAGTTTTGAAATCTTATTGTAAGGGCAGGACGGGATTTATATTTTCTGAGACAAGACTACTGTTAGTGGATGATCATCATCATCATCATTGCCTTTCTCACCCTGGATCAGGGTATAGGCCACCAACAAACACTTTCCATCCCTCTCTATCATGGGCCAGCCTCTTTACATTATTCCAAGTCTTTCCGCTTCGTTGCACATCATTTTCTCTGGCTCTTCTCCACGTTCCGCGCGGCCTTCCTCTTGATCTCCTGCCCTGGGGATTCCAATCCAATACCTTCTTCGTGATGCTGTTTCCTGGCCTCCTGAGAGTGTGGCCGATCCATCTCCATCGCCTCCTACCAATTTACTCTCTGACTGGGCTCTGTCTTGTTCTTTTCCATACAATTTCATTGCTGACCTTGTCTGTCCATCTGATCTTAAGTAGCTTCCTCAAACATCTGTTGATGAAAACTTGGATTCTCTTTATGCAGGCCTGAGACGCATTCCAAGTCTCACACCCATACAACAGGACTGACTTCACGTTCGAGTTGAATATCCTCAGCTTTGTTTTTAGAGATATATCCTTGGTTCTCCAAATCTTGCTCAAGGACGTGAAAGCTGCCTGTGCCTTTCCAATTCGTGCTTTGACTTCTGCCTCTGTTCCTCCCTTATTGTCAATGATACTACCAAGATAGCAGAAGGACTCTACATCTTCCAGTGGTTGATCTCCTACTCGGACTTGTGCGCTTGGGGGTGCAACAATTTTTAGGACCTTCGACTTTGCAGGATGTATCCTCAATCCAATAGATTCTGAAATTTTGTTTAGAGCTGTAGTCTTTGCTTGCATCTGGTCGTGTGTGTGTGACAATAGTGCCAAGTCATCTGCAAAATCTAGATCGTCCAGCTGTGTCCATGGGGTCCATTGTATGCCATTTCTTCCTCCACTGGTGGTTTCTTTCATAAGCCAATCAATCACCAGGACAAACAGAAATGGGGACAGCAAACAACCCTGCCTAACACCAGTCTTGATATCAAAGCTGTCAGTAAGCTCGCCATCGTGTACGACTCTGCAACTTGTCCCCTCGTACATGCTCTTGATAAGGTTCACCATCTTCTCTGGGATTCCATAATGTCTCAATATTCTCCACAGTGTTTCTCTATCGATGCTATCAAAGGCCTTCTCGTAGTCAAGGAAGTTCACTATCAGTTGGGAGTTCCACTCTAGCGACTGCTCTACTATGATTCTCAGCGTGGCGATCTGGTCGGTGGTTGATCGATTACTCCTGAAACCAGCTTGCTCCTCACGAAGTTTTGGGTCTGTTGCATTCTGTATTCGCTTGAGAATAATCCGATTGAAAACCTTTCCTGGGATGGAGAGAAGTGTGATTCCTCTGTAGTTACTACAATTGCTGAGGTCCCCTTTTTTTGGAAGCTTCACGAGGTGTCCTTCCTTCCAGTCCTTTGGAAACTTGCCTCCGATCCAAATCCTCGAGAATAGTGAGTGCAGACCCTCTGCAGCCCCAGCAGCATCTGCCTTCAGCGCCTCTGGTGGGATCTGATCTGGTCCAGCTGCCTTGCCTCGATTTAACTGCTTTATGGCATCATTAATCTCTGCTTTAGTCGGAGGGTCGCAACTGATCGGTAAATCATTTCTTGCGGGTAGAATGTCGGGTGGGTTGCTTGGTGGAGGTCTGTTCAAGAGGCTGTTAAAATGTTCTATCCATCTTTTTGCCTGAGCTTCCTTTCCAAAAATAGCCTTCCTGTTGTAATCCTTGACAGGAACTTCAGGTTTTCCATATTTTCCAGCAAGAGTCTTTGTAGTCTGGTAGAGGATCCTCATGTGTCCTCCTGTTGCTGCCTTCTCTGCTTTCTCTGCTAACATTCCTATGAACTCCTCTTTGTCTTTTTTAATTGATTTTTTGACCTCTTTAGCTGATGCTCGGTACTCTTCCTGGTTACCAACTCTTGAGCTTCTTGTACGACTTGCATTTACCTGTTCTTTTAGGTCTCTTCTTATCCTTATCAAGTCCAGTGATTTTTGACTGATCCATTCCTTGTGTTCCACTTTCTTTTCCCCAAGAACATCCTGACATGTCGATGTAAGTACTCCTTTTACCTTAGCCCAGTGAGTCTCCATTAGTGGATGATCGATTGTACTAAAAAAAAAAAAAAAACGTCAGCAGAAAGTAATTCGTTAGAGCACAATAGCCAAACTTTCGTAGACAATGTCACCGTAACTTCAGTTGTGGGCGCACTTGCATTTTAATAATACCGGAAACTGTTCAGACTATCATTGTGGTAACAGGTTGTGGAAACGCTAGGGAACAAAGTGGAGCTTTGTAATGCTAGCAGTTTCCTACGTGTAGAATGTCGCGGCCTGAATAGGACATTTTTTTTAAATTGATGATTCGGGAAAGGAGGTCCCAAAAGAAAAGAATCCAAAAAAAAACCAAACTTAGCGAATTATTTTGTTCTGTAAACTGACTACGTTTTCCGCAGTTTGGTTTTGAACTGCGGTTCTTTCTCCACTAATGGTTCAGGAACGGAATCCAGATGATTTTTGTTTTTTTTTCCCCTCTCATGCAAGTTGGTAAAGTCAAGGCCGGTTTGTTTTTACGCGGCCCAAACACATTTCAAACTGGTCTGAACAAAACAGTTTACAGTGTATGACTCGGGTCAGTCTGCAGGCCTTGCATGGGACACGCGACGCATGACTTAAAACATTGACATTTCCCACTGCACAAACAGGTGCATCTTAGTTTAACAAAAACTTATGCGAAATACTTGTGGGTCTAATGATAAAACTGGATGTTACGCATGCCCAAACATTTGCATAATGTTAAATCCCAGTCAATACCAATTACGATGCGTGTCCGTGTTTAAATATTGTGTGAATGTATGTTTGTGCCCATCCAAGCGTCCATTCGTATGTGCAATTACATTTATTACACAAATCGTTTGTGCCACTAACAAAATATTAATTATGTTGTTTTATTCATTTTCTGTGTGAAGTTATCCAAATGACAATGATGTGTGTTGTACATGTAATTTATATAAAACACTGAAGTTATGGACTCTCAGCTGTTGTAGATGGTTTCTTACAGCACTTAAATACAAAACACTATACACTGCCTGTCGTCATGCTCGCGGTCACGGTCAATGAATGGGTCTGGTTACACACATTAAACTAACCCTTAAGATTTCCAGCGAACTGGCAGGATATTAAAACATGAATAAAAGTAACTGGAATGAATGTAACCGTGCATGCTTGAATTTCATATCTAGCGTACTTTACTGTTTGACTCTTCTCTGGTGCAGGTGTTAGTTTTCTTTCCAAATCTCTCTCTCTCTCTCTCTCTCTCTGTGTCTCTGTCTGTCTGTCTGTCTGTCTGTCTGTCTCCCCTCTCTCTCTCTCTCTCTCTCGCTCTGTGTCTCTGTCTCGTCTCTCTCAGTCTCTCTCTCTCTCTCTCTCTCATTATCATATTTCCGACTTGGACTTAACGATCGATGATTTTTACCCTCATTAATCACATTAACAAGACTTGATCGAACACCGCAAAAAACCACACTCAACCCAAATTACCTACAAATCACAGATCACAGAAAGCCAGTATACTCATGTGCACACTTTTCCTCGTAGATACACTACCCTTATTCAACAACAGATTGTATCTTTCTGAAGACAGACATACCCCTTGGTGTTATCATCTTGCATAAGGAGCATAACTTCCTTCTCTGTATGTGTATAATATTGAATAACGCTGTCTTTACGCCCTGCACCTTAAGCAAATACTATGGTTGTCTTTATAGGCAAAATGGTTTGAATGAATTACAGACACAAAAAAAAGGGGGGGGGGGGTGGTGGAGTGAAGATTTGAGTAAATTAACAAGAAACAAAGGATCTGAAACGGCCAACGAAATGAGTTAAGCATAATTCAAGAACTTTATCAAAAATCAATTTAAACTCAATTTTTTAAGAGCTAACCACGAAATGATGAGAGAAACAGCAATGGACAAAAAAAAGGTTGCATTCCCAAGCATTTGCTGATATGGCTGACATTTGCTAAACCAATATGACAACAACATTTTAACAAGAACTGTTGTAAAAAAAAAATACCCAAAACACTTATATACAAATGACAAGTAATAACTTATATATTTAATTAATGTTATTGTGTACAACAGCCTGACACAAATAAAAATGTTATTGATATTAAGAAGCGTGGGCGTCAGTAGAAGGAAGTTTATTAAAATGTTCGATACCGTTTCCAAAACACACAGTCTACATACATAATATACACATACATGTATAGGCCTACGCATTTATAACTCGAACTAGATCTATTCCTCTTCACACTGTTAACAGACATACGGGAAAGGCGGAGGAAAGAAACATTAATTTTGATCTGACTTGTCTCGTGAATGTTATCGTCACGATCGACTCATTCCTACCCAATGTGTTAAGATATCTCTTGTTTATAGTTTTCTTTTTTCCTTCACATCATTCTGTCTGCCGGTCTTTCTGTCTGCCATATCTCTTGATCTCCACAGATTCACAGACTGACAAAGATAATTCTGTAATTTTACGAATAATTTCGACTAAATGGCCAGTTTTGACAGTTAAAATGATTATTTTTTCTCTTGTGCAAACCTTTCACGGCTAGAAATGTTTTCAAACAAACCATAACACAAAACACAAACCGTCGACACGTTTTTCATGGATTAAACTAACAAACCAAACATCTACAGAAGTTAAAATCAGTATTAACCTATGATGACCTCGATTTGAATGCCACTTAATATCACACGAAGAATATATGTTTCCTTATTAATTTCCTGACCTCCGTATTATGTCGTGAAAGTTACATACAAATGAAAGAAAAAATGGGTATTCGAAAACGCTGGAAAAGACAAAATTTAAGCATTAAAAGTTCAAGAAAAGTAATTCGCTTACCTCCTGGGGAGAATCACAAAGTCATGTACTTCCTCTCACAGAAACGGAAATATGGATATAGATCTAATTGAGAAATCCCGCTGCTGATGGCAAATCTTTGAAACATATAAAACATCTGCACACTCACTATAATCTAGTTCCTTTCACATTCAGGATAAAAACCAAGAATAAAAACCCCGCCAGTAGCTTGTTGTTCAATTGAAAAGCAGCCAAGCCCCCCCTTGGTTCAAGCTGAAATACCGGTATTTTATTTGCGTTTCGTCATACGACAAACTTCACGTCCTGTCTACCGTACTCGAACGTAAATATTGTCAGCGAGTTCGAGTGAAGTCTATATTTCTTTTTCTTCTCCTTTAGCTAAGAAGGGCCCATACGTATGTCTTAATATAGAGTCTTACGGACTGCTCGGCAGATTTACGCCGTCTCGCGAGGTGAACTGTCGGATACATTGAGACGTTTTGGACACGAACGTCAAAACGGAGGTGAAACACCGAGAGAGGGAGACACGCGGGGCAGGGATTCTAAATATCCTGTAACGGACCCATCTTGGTATTTAGTACAGGTTGGTCTCAAACAGATTTTCTAGTAATATTACACCACTCTCAGAAATTCTTCAGTGTACCAGTCGTTTTTCTGTGTAGTTTTATGGCCATCTATATATCACATCGAAGACACTCGTTTATGCAGTTTTAGAACCGTTGATATGAAGGGTGCAATGTCACAAACCGGTATTGGGTTTTGCCTTGCGAGTGCGCGGGTGGAGATTAATGGAGGTTTTGGTACGAGTTTGATGGGCGTGGGTTAAGTGACGCGCACAATTATATCTGCGGGGTGAAAAATCATTTCATATTCTTTTGCGTGGGATTGGTTCAAATTTAATATTTTAAAATTTTATAAATACATCTGTGCGAGCGCCAGTCAGGGGATGACTCACTAGGCTAAACAAAAACAGTGTTTATATGGACTTCATAGTGTATTTCAATATCATGTTCACGGCAGATGGGAACAATGGGTTCAGGGCCATCTGGTTTTAACTGAATTCCAGATATTTGTATTATGTATACTCCAATAGCTCAACTGATAAGAGATTCCATTCGATATTCGGAAGCCACAGGTTCGATCCCTCAATGTTGTAGTAGTTATTCCATTTCTCATTCTTATTTTCTTCTTGTCTTCACCGTACGTGTAAAATTATTTCCACAGATGATTTCAGAGAATCTCTACCACTGACTGCCATTCATAGATGGGAAAGGACAATATAAAAAAAAAAAAAAGTGATGACGACCTTTAAACTATCATTGCGGTTTGCCAGCTTACCAGACCTCCCTTTGGTGATTCTGTATCCTTCGCCCCGACCCCTCCCCCCCCCCCCCCTTTTTTTTTAAAATGCTAGCCTGCGATTATTATTCGGACAAGAGAAGATTATTATCTGAGGCAGTTTCTCCGTTACAAATTTGGGGTCAGGCCGGGGTCAGGGACTCGTCATGCTTTCTTCTGCCCCTCGCCCCCCCCCACCCCCTTGTGAAATTGACTCCCTGGCCAGCGCGCGCACACACACACACACACACACACACACACATACCTATATACGTACACACCTACAGTCGCTGTCAAGCCAAGTCGGTCACGGTGACGGCCTTTCTAAGATCTTTATTTATAATAACCTTGAGACATGATCATCTCGTGGGAGGCAAAACCTCAGTTCCTTGGAAGTCTGTTGGGAAATTCTTAAGCCTAAGTGAAATCTGGCACCTTAGTTTATACATGTCTTCAAAGGAAATGTATTAAATGATACGAAATTCTCCCAAGTAGATTTTGTACATTTGCCCGTTTTGTAACATGTGATTCTATTACATGACTACCAGTTGGGCATAGAGTGGCTTTAAAAATGGAGAATAGCCATGGGGGGAAACATGTAAGATCTATTGGTTATGTTTGTTATTATTTATACAATAGTGGTGAGTCTTGGATTTACTATCTTAACCTTCATCAGAAGGTGTTGAAACTGCAGAGCAAGATCTCGGACCTCGTTCTTTGGTAACGGTTAAGAATGACAGTCTTTTTGGTTCATACTTACCTGCAAGACAATCAACGATCAGAACTACGCGACCAGTATTATTTTCGGCCACCTTCTGCAAAATGATTTAAGTTTGTAGCATTTCTTACTTCGATGACCAAATCCCCATTCCCGTCCATCCCCTCCAAAAGAAAAAAAAAAGTCCCAAAGAGTACAAATTTCATAGGGACTACGATATTACATCTGCTGTCGATGTAGACAATGCTACATAACAGAGCCCCCCCCCCCCCCACACACACAAACACACAATAAAACAAATTTCTTAAAATTGTTCACTCACCTAACTGGAAAAGTCCTGTCAGCTGAGCTCTATCATATGGTCACAGTAACATGGCACAATATAATAGTCAAACAGAAGTTATGACGCTGTTGTGAACTGAATAATGTAAAAAATCAGGAAAGAAAAAATCTCATTAAGCTACTGCAGTAATTTGTCTAAGAATGCCATATCGTTGTTCAAATTACGAAAAAAAAAAAACAGGAAAAAATTCATGGGGTCGCAGCCTAGCAGGGCTTAGCACGAAGTGAAACTGGCCTTTACAAAAGTGTTATGCAAAGCCCTGCGTTTAATACAAACAATGATAAGAAAACTGTGCAATAAATCCTACAAGAATGAAAGGTGAAGTTGAGTGTGCAGGTGCCTGGTACTGCCATTATAAAATGGTCTCAGACAGCACAATTAAGATTCTTCAGATGGGCTGGGTCGAAGACGAAGCCATGTAGGTACAGAATTGTCCCCGTCCCCAGAACTTAAATTATTTTCTACTCATTTCAAAAGCAGCCATCAAACATGAAGCTGGAATGATTTCTTTCTCCTCCTCACCCCTTCCCCCATTTTCTATTTTCCCCAACATCTGAGCAAATCCTTCAACAAATTCCAGACCAACATTCTCGTGAACGATACCCCATGACAAATTGGGCAGAGGAACCACAGTTCTAGAATTTCGGTGACCTAGAATTATAATAAATCAGTACTGTCAGTGCTTCGAGGGGAAATAAAAACAGAGAGACAAGATATGGGCGGTATTGTAGCAATAAAAATGGCAATAGCAATGCTAGAAAACTAACAATCCACTCGAGTTGGACATGTAAACAGTTTTAGGTAAGCAAGTTGTAATTTCTTCCCACGTTACATAAACCACACAAACTGATGACCTCAATATAAGTTTATTTATATTGTTATTATTTTTATTGTTTACTGACTTATTACATAACACCCACAGAGCATAAATCTTTCCTGCTGATAGGAGCTGTGTAGGAATTAGATCATGCTTATCAGATAACACTATTTAAATATTTCAGTATGTTTTCTGGTAATTAAGAATAGATCAGAAATAGTTCAACAATGTAAATGAATTGTGGACCATAATTGTCGCTCCACCTGGAGAAGAGATGTGCATACGTAATGTAGTTCTATGATGACGCTTGAAAGTTCACAGTACCAATGTCCTTCGTCTATGGTATTCTTTCTGTCCTCTTTGTGGAGCATTTCAACCACACCAGGCATTTTGCCCACTATTTTGGGTTTCCCCTTTTAGTACACTAGAAATCGAAATTTTACAACGTGTAGAGCTGATAGGTCTCCGTGCACTTGCATCTCTTTCTCCAGTATTTTTTGTTCGTCAAAGACATTACCAGAACTGCCAATATCTGTAGAACCCTACATACTCTCACTTTCGCCAGTACAATAATAAGTCTTCAACATTTGCACCACCAATAAGAATAGATTATATTATTGCTTTCCAGCCTATGAAGGCGCTACATGACATTGGATATTATCAACTTGACTGTTGAAAATCGAGCTATTTAATGGTCGTCTGTAGTTCCTTCACATTCCTCGGCCTGGTATCTTTCCGTATCAGAAGTACCATATCGTTTTCCCCTAATGTCCTATGCGGGTGGGTCAGTATAAAACCGTGACAGACAAGCGTAAAAAGTCAGTGACCGACCTTTTTTTGGGTAAAACGATAAGTTTATTTTTGTTTGGTAAAAAAAATATAATAGTGTTTGGGGGAGGGTGGGGGGGGGCTGGGCAGAGGGAGAGACAGATTTAGAAAGAGAGAGAGAGAGAGAAAATGAGGGAAAAGAGAGAGAGAGAGAGAGAAAGAAAGGGATGAGAGAAAGAAAGAGAAGAGAAGAGAGAGAGAGAGATCGGATCCGTAATTTTTTTTTCTTTGTTGTTTGGTTTTGGCCAAAGGCCTCATCTCAGACACCTATGAAATAAAACCTATTTTTCTATGTTTAATTAGCATTAGCACCTTCTTCAGAATAATCTGATTTGTACATTCTTTCTTTTTTTTTTTTTTAAATTCTTTCTAGTTTTTTTTAAGGTCAGCACTCCTTGCACCCCGGGTAAATGACATGACCATTTATCTTATAACTGTGAATGACTCAAACTCCAACTTATTAACAAAAGCAAAAGGAAATCCAGATACTGATATTTCGATACATAATCATTGCCTTAAAAAAAAAAGACTGAATAAAAAATATAAATTGGCGCATGGGATTAATACTCCGCTGTTACTTATTGAATTGTCAAAGTATTTTTTAAAACAAATTTGGAGATTCGTATGGAATCATTTTATTTCTTTCTTTTTTTTTTATCTTAACTCGATTTCCATTGCCATTTTTCTTCTTCCGCTCCCCACCCCCATTTTTTACCTCCGTGTAACCGCCATTTTTTTTATATCTGTGATATTTCTTTCGCATTTTGTCAGAGTTTGAAGCTTTGCAGCAAACAAGGATAGGGTGTTAAATAATAATAATAATAATAATAAAACAGCGAAAACTATTTCATATTATGAGACAGAACAAACGGAATTTCAAAGACTCCAGAAGTAATTTCTTAAAATTAAGAACATGTGTCAATACATTAGCTGGTTGTTGAACTGCGGTTATCGGCCCCGTAGGTACTGAACTATTGACCGGAATTGTAAACTTATCTGTGACCCATTTAAAGTTTGTTTGGTTAGTTGGAATTTCCAAATATGTTATCAAATACCGAGTTGGCGGTGTATGATATAGGTTAACGTGTGTAAATGTTCACATGTGAACCTGTGTGGTGGTATATGTGTGTTATAGAACTCGACTGGAATACAGTATTAACCCTCTGGTGCATGCTTAGACAGGTTTTGAGTTTGAATTTTACGGCACGTCGGCACGATAATGGCCCCTTTGCGCCCCTCACGGTCTTTCCTGGGCACTCTAAAAAATTTACGAAAGGTATCCAGAGTCTCATGAGTTTCAAATTTCAAAAGTTAAGTAAATAGTTCTATTAGAACATTATTACGCTGGTAAAGTTCTCAAAAATTGTTTTGTTTAGATTTGAAAAGAATTTTGTAAATGTTAAATAATCACACACAAAAACGAAAACGCAAAAACTGCTGTCACAATATCTGAAAACAATAATTATTATAAGAACTTCAGAAAATAGAGCGCCTATTGAGACTACACTGGTATATAACATGATAAGTCTCGCAATGCCCCTGAATTGCACACTGTAAAGACTACTCTCCCTCCTCTTCTTAACCCTCTCTTTTTTTTCTCCACGAAACAGTGGAATAGCCCATTGGTGTCCCCTACGGCTGTCTTCTCTGGCAAGATGAATGACCGACTGGACAAGTGCGGCTTACGACTATGACAGTAAATAAATGGGAAGCATGGGAGATCCTTCATAAACGTGAATGACATATTGTTACAAATGTACCGGTATACGCGAATCTTCGTGTCAAGGCACAAAGTAAACTTTGGTACTAAGTCTTATTTTAAAGTTTTTTTGTTTTTTTTTAAGTGAATAAAAATGTAGAGAAAGAAAATGTAAAATTACAAAATTCATGAGCTAGAATAAAGAGGGAACTATAAAAAGTGAATATGTTGACCTAGATTTGTGACAAGGTAGGAAATTATACAAGTTTTTCACTAAAAAGTGAATTCATCTGTGACAATTGGTTTTGAAAAAAAATTCTGTGAGTAAGCAGTTATTATTCGAGTCCAAAGGCAATCGGCTATATTCCCTTAAAGGCTGGAGTCTCGTCAAGATACTGACGTAATATTCACGCCGAACGATCTTTGTGTTTGAGGAAACAAAACAACAACAATAACAAACAAAAAAAAGAACTGGTTGCACTTGCATTATTATCCCTTCGCCCCCCACTGCAAATTTAAGAGCGTCTTGACAGAGAATAAGGTCTGAAAATGGTCTTAAAAACCACAATGTCTATTACAGATTTTGCTCTTCCGTCAGCGAGAGTACCTTCAGATATCGGAATAAAAATCAAAATTGTTTGTTGCCAGTTTCTGGAGACGCCAGCTTCCGAAGTTATCGAAGTCAACTAGTCAAATAAATCCTAACCCTAATCCATTTTATTCTAAAACGCCACGAATCGAAGACTTCACTGTGCAGATAAGGTCCCCTTGGTCACAAGGCCCAAAGTCATGGTCAGGTTTTTTTTTTTTTTTTATCTTTCTTTTCGCTATCACGTGTCCTACAGCAAGTACTTCGTGTCATGGACGCTTTTCTCTCGAGTTTCAGACTGACCATTCACGGCTGTGGTCTTAATTTCATAAGCCCTGTCACCCCACCCGTTTTTGGTTGGTCACCTCTGAATAGTTAATCACCTGTTCAATTCAAAAGCATGGGCTCAAAACATCTCCACGTTGTTATTAAACTTAGATAAGAAACTCGATTAGACGTCAGATTACCGATGTCTGGATGTACTTTTTTGGACATGGCACCAACAGGTATGTCTTTTGAATTCAGGGCTCTGTCGTAAATTGAATGCCTACGCGTTTTCTCGCGAGACTGTTTTGGTCACTAAACGGGGTAATTAAATGTAAATCTATTTCATCGTGACTTGGTGCTTAATCGTTTAGTCTTTCGCATCCAAGGAAACAATGTATTATTATTTCTATTTTAAGACATCTAATTGGCACGTTGTCGTTCTTTACAGAGAAACTACTACGTCAAGATCCAAAGATAACTTACCCCGGTTGACGTCTGTGGACTCGGTATACGATTATTTTACTAATATGTATAAATATGATACCAGTAAAAATGCAAAAAAAAAAAAAGGCATGAAGTGGCCGTTATCATGCCGAAATGCCATTAAACCCAAACTCACATTCAGTCTCATTCTCTCAGCGTGCATTGCATGAATGAGTAAAATTTTCCTTTGTGTGAGAAAGGCTGTGAATGGCAGAATCAGCTGTGCGCTTTCACTAACTTTCAGCCACAGTATAACATCAGCTCGATTTTTGGCAGGGAAATGATGAAATTAATTATTTTTTTAAAAATTAATATCGCATCGGCATTTAATTTACATCTATAGACATACGGTTTGTCGTCTCATATAATACGTCCCAATCGTATATCACGGACTAGTACCATCAGCTTCCATAGGGTCGAGAGGAACGGACTGTATCTCTAGATACGAACTTTATCAAATAGTAAAAGCCATGACTGAGCACCGTGAGGTCATTTTGTATTTATAGTGCCTTCTTTTTATGAACTTGAAGAAAGGAGGGTAAAATTAAGTACCGGGTAGTCAAGATCCAGAGATACCTTCCACTTGGTACAGTTACATTGTGTACCTTACCAATATGTATACATTTATATGACACCAGCAAAATGTAAAATTGGCCAATAATCAATTTCTTTCTTGCTTGAGGTTCGTTGGTTAATAGTTAAAACTGCTGTATTATTTAACTCTCTGAGCATAAGAGAAGCTCATGTCCATTGATTTCATTTGCCAGTTGCACCCTACGTCCATTGGCACAAACCATCTCAGCTTTGCCTTAATAAATTTAAGTGAGTGTGCATGAAAAAACCCACAATATGTCGAAAACATGACATTTTGAGTTCTGTACATATAATCAAAGACAAGACACTCCTGATAAATTGAAGTAAGTGACACCCCTAAAACAAAATTTTGAGAAAACGGCATTTAATCCTAAAAGTGGCAATAGCTAATTGACCCATTAATATTGGAGTGATTGTTGTTAGGAGACCGTAGTCCAATAACTAAGCCGGTATAGAGATCATAGTGAGTAGTGTTCACTGCTCATCTACAGTTTACCCTGTAACATGCCACGGTCCCCTAAATAACAGCCAAGTCGGAAGTTTTTGGATCTTGTTAGGAGACCGTAGTCTAATTACAAAGCCTTCATAGAGATCATAGTGAGTAGTGTTCACTGCTCGTCTACAGTTTACCCTGTAACATGCCACGGTCCCCTAAACAACAGCCAAGTTGGAAGTTTGTTTCTGACCCATATTTTCACTTCAAAGCCGTTTTTCTCAAAATCAGCTCTTTCGACATATTGTGGGTTTTCTCATGCACACTCACTTATTATAGAACACACAATAAATTGTAATGTGGAGGAATCGATTTTTCTCACGTTGTCAGCAAATTTATCCCCATTTTCTATTCTGACTTCTATGATGAATACTAGCTCAGTGATTCTCAAACCTCCCCCCCCCCCACCCCTCTGTCTTCTAATACCCGCAATCCACCCGGCGTCCGTCGACACCACAATGTAAATACTACGTAGTTGTTGCAAGTAATTAAATTAAGGACTTGGATATGTTTAACTACATGTGATTTAGGACTCGGGTAATCATTTTAAAATAAACAAATGAATAAACAAATAAAGATGAAACATAAATGTGTTTTATTGGAAATTAATGCAATTGAAATATTATACAAACCACAGAAAATCTGTGAGGTCGCACCAACGCTTGAAGCCAATGGACGAAAGCTTTGCGTAAGAAATAACACAGAAACGGCAAAGGTAAACCTACCGAAAGCTTGGTGTATCTTCCCTTTTCCTTTTATAGTATTGTTTCTGTAGTATTTCTTCCTCAAGGCTTTGCTACACAGAGCTTTTTTTTTTTTTGCCATAATTTTGTTAACGCAATTGAAATATTATAGCACGTCCACGCTTTGAGGAACACTTATCAATCAGACTTATGAGATAGATTCCATCTCTCCTGTGCCATATTGTCTGAACCTTCTGTCGAGTGCGTGGATCACCCTCAACAATTAATGCGTTACGCTGACCGTGTATTTGTGTTAAGATGGAAGAGTCCGATTAAACTGCTATTGGAAGAAGATCAAGTGTGTAGGATAAGACATTAAAGTGCCTTTATAGCAAACAGATCAAATGAATGAGTTATTTATCGCTGTGTGCATAGGTTTATATAGCCTGTGCAAAAGATATTGGCCGCGGGAAAGTAAGGTTGGAAGGAAAAAAAGTGTTATGCTCCAAATCGTTACTGCTTTACGGCATAAGTCATTATTTGACACTTTTGAGATATTAAAATAAAATAAAAAAGTATTTTCTGTCATTTTGGTGATTTATGCCGTTATGATTCTGTTGGATTATTACATTTTCCTATCGGTGCATTTCTTTTTCTATAAATTATAATGACTATAATCTGATAGCCCTCATGCTCAGGAATGCAATGAACCGTCGGCTGCTTTTGGGCACAAGTCTGACATTTTTTTGTTTTTGTTTGCGTGAACTCTGTATACTTCTTTAATCCCATTTGGGAAATTTGCATTAGCAGTATTGCAGACACGTCGTCGCCACAGTGCATCGCCGGTCGGCGTTTTTTTTTTTAGGGGGGGAGGGGGTGGTAGGGACAAATTTCATTTAAATTTGCCTGGACAGTGGCTTGTTCTTCTCGATTTCCAACTGCCAGGGTTCTTTAATGTGCACACGGGCTCTCCGAGTTTTTCGTCCTTATCCGAGAAGACCAGGCGCTCGATCCTAACTACCATAGGAAAATATGAGAAAAATCCTAAATTTCCAAGATGCCTTCATCGACAGGGATTCGAACCCGGTACCTTCAGCATGAGAAACGAACACCTTGTCACTAGACCATCATGTCACATAATTATGCCATTATCTCAGAGCAGTGACGAAATACACCGTCAACCCTTACCGCCGGCTCCCAAAACCCCACCCGTCTACACAAACTTCCTTTCTTGAGAAAGCTTAAAATTGTGTGTACCTATTAAATGCTTGTCTTGTTTTACCGAAACTCCACGACTTACGTGGGTGGGCTGGTTTGTCAAACTGCAGCAATCGTGGAGTCTACATGGCTTCACTGAAGTGGAATATTAGCAATGTGGTCATCTGCTTATCTATTTAATGACCTCACTCCTGGTAAGAAGCGTCATACATGTATTTCTTCTTCAACTCAGTCGACATGCCTGTAGCTAGGCAGGCAGGCAGGCAGATGAACATCTACTACTAGTTAGTAAAGGGGGTGGTTGACAGGCAAGTAGACAGATAGAGGGATTTTGGTGGGATTGTAGATAGGCAGACAGGCCGACACACGTACTGAGGCAACTGGCTGGCAACCTATATGACTTTTAGTGTCAACGAGTAATCTGGTAGGTTAGCTGAGCTTTTCGCTGGAAATGCTCGACAGAGACTCAGTATAGTTAAATTCTTTGTAATATTCTAAGACATTATGAAACAATTTGACTTGTAAGGCTGTGGGCGATCTCTTCGTCACTGGCTATTTTCACCGCTAAATTACAAGTGCTTAAGATTCAACTGGGGCTGGATTAACCATTATGCAAAGTAAATACGTGCTCAAGGCATCAGGGGAAGGCGGGGCACCATAGAAATTTTTCTTTGCCCCATTTACCATGAACCATATAGTACAAAAATGCAAATGGTGCAGCTGAGCTAGGATCCACAAACAAGAGGCCCCCGCAATAAATGGCAAAATTAAAGTATAAATCCTGGCGTTTAAGACTTGCTTTTTAAAAAATATTTGGATGTATCCAAAATTTGTCCTGCGTCTAATGCGGCCCTATGCATTCAATAGAGAAGGCTTCAGCGTTTGCATTACACGCACAGGGTATGGGAGCACCAATTTTTTAAAGTACTTACGACCCCTAAGCTAAAGGTTTTAATCTGGCCCTGGATTCAACACAGAAATCTGTATTATCTGAATACGACATGCACTCCAGTATACCACAGTAGTAACATTGTTCTGCCGTTCCTACAGTTATCTGTTCTGGCGTATAGCTTAAAGGCAAATGCTGCTTTTTTCTTTTCTTTTTTTTTCGTTTGTTTGTTTTGAAACAACACGTTCTTGAGACTGATTCATTGATTAATACATGTACATGTATGTACAATGTGAACTCAAGAGCCCACCTGTGCAGTCTGGTTTCTCGATTCGGATGTGATCTAAGGGCCAAATATAAAATATAAAATTCACAGTTACATCCCCTGAAATGGAGACTATTCAAGCTAATCTCAGTCACTCACAACACAAAATTAATTATTATGCTATATTTCAGCTGTACAACAAGTTCTTTATTTACATCAAACACGAGCTTGGTAGAAAATAACTTGAATTGCAAACAAAATTGAAATCAAATACTTATAAGCTATGACAACAAACATAGGGCTAACAATTAAATAATACAATGTACATGACAACAGAACACAAATTACTTATCACATTTGATTCATTTCTTACAGAACTGAGTCAGCTTTTTGATCTTTTCATTCAAATTCAACTATGCAACAACCACAATCACAAAACATGCAACAACAATAACATTACAAACAACATTAAACTCTCCTAAAATAATTATAATCTCCTTATGCTGGCTGTCTTGCCGTAACTAATTACCAACATGAGACAATCGTAATTTTGAAAGCTAAATTATTATAAATATTAGAACAGAATTCACAAGAATCTAAACTGCATCCAATTATGAAAACTATGCAGATGAAAAAGTAAGATTATACAACATCAAAATCCACAACTTTTGGTGAGTCAGAAAAAAATTAAAGAAGTCCAAGAAAATTAACTACCACAACTCCACCTCTACAAACCAGACCTATCTAACAGCACATCTTTCTACCTCCCATACGCATGTAACTGTGATCACATCTTGAAAAAGGAAAACAAAATCAGACAGCAAATAACTTCTATGAGCAGTTAGATCATGTTGCGCAGAAGAGCAGTGCAAATTGTCGAAGTAACCTGGAATCAATGATATCACTGGCCACCATGTAAAGCAGTTTACAGAAGTGAAAGATACAGATGAAACCACTTTGCAGACCCATCAAAAAAATACAGACAAATAAACAAAACAATTGAAATGGTTTAGAATGATGGTAAGTATCATTATACATTTGTATCATAAGGCAGTTCACTGGAAAGGCAAAAAAATTACTAAAAATGATTAACTGCAACTTTATTGTAAAATTAAATTGAAATCAGATTTTAAAAGCAGTACGATAACAAAACATAATCAAACTTGAAACAATTTCTTTGACTTGACAGATTAATAAATAAAGCTCTTCTTCGGAAAAATACAGATCTGCAAATCAAATGACTCAGACAAAAAAAGATAAAGTATGCATTTTGGGTGAACTCTATAAACGACACACTCAAATTAAATCTGGTTTCAAATGAGTAATTAAATAATGTCAAATGATTCCGTCTGACAGTTTTGTCTGAACAAGATGGATATGAGCTGAGAGATACATCAAATACAGAATATTATGATGAGAATACAATAATCTCTCTCTCAGATGTATGATAAGAATTCATGTAATATGTGTGGAAACAAGGAAATGAAGAAATGAGAATATTTTATATTATACTGGCTTGCAGCAGCTATACTTGTACATCTTATTTTCTGCTCTTTTTTTTTGCTAGGTAATTTACGAACATTACAAAAATTTCAGCATGGAAAGTTAAACAAACCTCCAAATATGAAGCATACACTGCAAACTATCCTTCAATAATGATTTACCAAACTTCTGAATGCTTAATTTTGATAATTATGTAATGTATGGATCCGTACATTCAAACAAGATTACATTACATTTCATGCTATAAAGTCAAAGTTTTTAGACTGCCCAGTCCTGTGTAATACATGTAAAAGCAACTTGACTGAGTTGTGTACTGTTTCTGACATTCTACTGTTGATGGAGGCAATTTGATCCATTAAAGCACTGTCAATCTTATAATAACCAAGAACTGGCAATCCTCATGCAAAGTTGGCAGCAAAAATTTGAACAGTTTGCCATGTAAGAGCCCGTGGTTTATTACTGGAAATCTCTTCTGGTCTGCACTCTAGATAAATAATAATAACATAGAATTGTATAGAAGGTTCAGCATAACTGTAAAGAAATGGAATAAAAATTATTGAATTTTTCAAACGAAGCACTGATTTCATGTACAATTTTTGGCTGATCATTTTTCCAGCCAATCTTTAAGTAGGCACCCTGGACATTGCAGAAATATCACACAATGGAAATATTCAACCTTTTTGAATAAAAAAAATGCAGTAAAATTGCAGATTCATGTAGTTATGTTTAGAAAAGCATAGGTGTCAAAAGAAACACTCTAGTCCAGTGGTTCTCAACATGGCCAATGATGCTCCCTGGCGCGGAGGGCGATTTTGATTTCCAGAGGGACGAAAACGAGGAAAAGGGTGACGAGGGGCGAAAACAATAAAAGGGGGCGGTAGGCGAAAACAGTCTGGAATGGGGGACGATGTGAGAGCAATTACAGGGGACAACCATTGACATGTTCAACAACATGCCTGGATGGGTTTATGAACAAAAAAGCCTACTTTTTTTGTTTTAATGCATTTGATAAAGAATTCTTTTTGTTTTATAATGAACTAGCTGAGTTCCCGGCCCTGCCCGGGATAAATCGATTTAGTTTCAGTTCTGGGTGATTATTATGGACCTGCTTCATTTTGCCTGTTCCTTTAGCTTTATTTTATTTTTGTTTGTTTGTTTGTTTTTAGATACATTTTACTGCTCTCCTTTTGCGCGTTGACGTCCTGCGCGTCTCGCTAGCATCCGTCAAATGGCTACGATTTGCACGCGGGTTAGTTTGTTTCCACATCGCAGGAAGTGATAAAGTCATGTGTTAATGGAAAACAAATATTATAATATTTTCCTAGGCATATTGAAAACACAAACCTGTACTTTTGGCCCTGCAGCGTCAATCTCCCAATTCCAGACCCTTTCTTTTTCCTGGTCTAGGCACATTGAGAACCACACAAAGTTTCATACTTGATAGTCTAACTCAATCTCATCATTCAAACCAGTCCTAACCGGAAGTTGTTTGTTATGAGTGTGATACAGATACCGGAACCAACCTCAATTACGTACATTTGCCAAAAAAATAGATCGAACACCAATGTGTCACAACCTAGAAACTAATACAAACGTTCTGCGAGTTATTAATTATTTTTTTATTTTCTGTGCCGGGGACACGGCGACAGTCTATACTAAGTGCTGTATAAAATCTGAGGGCCACCGAATCAGCATTAACAGAGGAGTAGCGAAAAGCGCGCTGCAATTGTCGTAAGGTTTCACTTTTATTAGTATAGATAATCAACATGCCTATTGTGACTGATAAGGCTTTGAAAATCTTAACATCATAATCTGTGTGTAGTTTGCCTTCTTATGAAATGTGTCTGTTGGGTTGTGTGTGTGTGTGTGTGTGGGGAGGAGGGGGGGGGAGTCCAACTGCCCTGAAAGAGGTTGAGAACTGCTGTTCATACTGTTTATTCTTACACAACAGGGAAAGGTCAAGTGCAGGTATGTGAGGCAACCAGCAGAAGCCCGTGTCATGTACAAAATACACCAGAATAGCTCATAACAAAGTTGAGCCTGATTATGACTTTAATTATGCCCCAGCATAGTGGCTTGTAACTTCCTCATCAGCACTATTGACAAGCAATGTGGCTGAAATATGTAACAATCAATGGACCACAACGGCCGTTTTATTTCGAATTAATCTGACAACCTATCTAAGATCTATCAATATGACACAATGAAACATGACTGGCCTGGTTTTCCTTGTGCAGAGTGCTAGGGAAAGCAGTGATACAACTAGGTGCCCAGCTATTTTACCACATCCTTGAAACAAATTTCTCAAAACAGCAAAAAATAAGGAAGTAGTAGGAGAATTTTCAATTAGTTATGATGTTCATTACATAAAGAATGAAATTTGAGGCTTTAGTTGTTGAAGTTGCAGGGCAATTTCAAAGCGTATTTTACTCTGCTACAGCTGAATAGTAGCTCTACAGTTCACTGTGGTCAAACTTCTGTGCCAAATCAGAAGAATATTTCAGTCATTTTTATTATAATAAATAATGCTTTCAAGATGTGTAAGGCAGATGATAATTACATGTAAAAGAAACTTGGTTAAGCTACATTTGATAACATGCTAGATTCAGTTCGACACTGAAAGATTAGTGAAATATTCTAAAGATGTATGATAAAATGAACAGGTCTTCTGGTAATTAAATAAGTCTCATCATAAAAAGAATCAGTGTCTCCAATATTAATTTCCCATGATATCATGATGTGAATTCAGACAATCTGATATTTCACAAACATGCACAACTTCTGAGATGGACATCAATTCTTCATCAACTTGTATACATTTACAATCTTAATTCTGCAATAATAAATTCTTCTTCAAATTAGCAGGTTCTCTTTCTTTCTTTTTTCAAAATTATGTATGCATTTTAAATACAACCAAACTGCTTGCATCCCAAAACCTAATATGCAAGGCAGTATCTCTTGACAGTTTAAAACCTTTTTTCATTTGGCTTTGAAAAATTTCTTTCACTTGTCAACTGCAGAAGTTGTTTCACTATAGCATTCAAACTCACAATAAAAAGGAACTTCCTCTATCTGTACAAGGCAGTATATAGTGATGGTGAATGCAGTAAAGAGATTGTATCACATTTTGCTTTCTCTGAGTCTTAGCAAGACCTGTTAAAATCAAGTATTAGCTTTCAGTAATTTCAGACATGCACTCATAACACATAATAGATTATGGAACATAATTTCAGAACATAACAGCTCAGTTAAGCACAACCCTTCCACACTACTGACAAATACAGAAGTCATGTGTGTCATACTCTATAGAATATAAACAACTTCATGATAGCAGAGGCATAATGTTGCACATGTTTACAAGGATATTACGAAAACACTCCCTTATTCTGCCTTTTAAAACCAAGCATGGAGAAATTTGGTTAGCGGTCTCCAACTTCCGCTGTTTCTCTAAATTTTAAAATGTGGATGCACCAGATGTTTTTCAAAAATACATATAATTCACACTTTTGGTAATTTAATCGTTTTCTTTGCCCTTATTACAACTTCCTATAAGATGTACCTCTTGGCCTGTTATCATGGGATAGTAAAATTCTTTTAACAGATAAGCAGTCATCACTTTGAATCCACCCCTGTTGTCAGCAGCTTGAGAGCTTTGGTGAGATTGTCTATCGCTGTCTTAGAATCCTCATACTGCATTGCCGAGCTAGCATATTTACAGTACTTGATGCCTCTCTGATACTGCTCAGCTGACAATTTCACTCCAGCTGTGAAACACAAAGTAAAGCAAAGACTTTAATTTTGCTTGAAATCATGATAATGCATTACTCACAATGTTTGACAAAGACTTATTATGAACGACTTTCACTGCTATGGTGGTATTTTCATCTTTGGTGTTGGAAAACTTTCTTTGCTATGGTATTATTTTGGTGTTAACATTCTTGGTTGCTGATGATACTGGCTGACTCTCTACAGCGGAATGCCACGGAAAGAGTACTTAAAACTTATCTCCGTCACCAACTTATCAGCACAGATAATCGTAACTGCTTGACCTGGACGCACACCATCCATCATCAGATTTAAAAATAGACTCAAAACTGAATTGTTTAGGACTGTTTTCCTTGAAAGTGAATGATGCCCCTTTTGGTCCCTTCAGTTTGAGGATGAGAGTAGATTAAGTTTTGTTAACGTGTGTGAGTGGGAGAACAATGAATTGATCTTACGTAAATCCTGTTTCTAGTTTTAGTTCAGCTCCTTAGAGCACACCATTTTTTTTGTAGATTTGTGTTATATGAGCTAGTTATTATTTACTTTTACCCCCTACTAGAACCATGTATCCTGTGCATTCAAGCACTTTAACAAATTTTTTTCAGCATATCTATGGCAGGGGAAAAACATGTACCAGAAAAGGAGCCAATTACAACCATTTCCAGCGCACAACGTGTCACTGACAAAAATGTAAAGAGAAAAGACAATTAAGCACTGTACTCACTCGGGTTAGGCGGAGGTGTCCAATCTGTGGCAGGGAATGATGCTGCTGCTGGTTGCTGTGGTGATGGTACAGCCCTGGGCTTAGGCTGTGGACTTCTCTGGGGGCTTGGTTGATATGAAGAGGAGGGAGCTGGGGAGTAGTCATTGCGGGGTGGATCCTGAGGGGTACTGGGTGGAGCATGTGCCCCAGGTGCAGGATACAGGCCACTGTCTGAACTGATGGTCATGTGACTAGGTGGAACTGAGGGACCAGCTATATTTTCAAAGCCAAGACCTGGATTAGGAGCCCCTTCATCCCCTTCACCACCTGCCAAATCATAATGAAAGCATAATATGTTGCCATCTTTTCTTCCAACAACATGCATTGAAAAGGACCCATCATGCTGAATAAATTAACTGCTTTTTATTTACATGGCCTGATGATCTGAAAGTCAATGTGAAAAATGATTTTGATGCCCTGTGACAAACGGTTCAAGTCTAAAAAACAGGCATAGTTTATTATAGCAGGAAGAAAAAAGTGATTAAAGATGAAAAGTGCAAAGTGAGATAGACAGTTTAATCACAAGGTTATTATATTGTCTTTCTATTGTCTTCTGTGGTAAGATATTTTCACACACTGTATAAAATGAGATCCTCTTCTATTTCACCCAAACAGTTCTAGTCAAAATACCCAAAATTTTGGAGTTTGGCTGTTTAAATCTAAATCTTTTGACATGGTTAGAACCAAGGAGAGATATGGATATGAGGGCTGATTGCTACTAGCCACACAACATGATCCTCACCTTCTCCCTCTTCAGGCAATGGGCCAGCCATAGGTGTTTCCCCATTCTGAAGACATTTATTGATGTACAGTGCTTTCCACTTGCCATATTTCCTATTTTTCTCAATCTGTGTGACCAAAACATAACATACATAGATGAATACCCAAACATATACATGCTCTGAGAAGATGGCTTCCATGGTTGCCTGAGTTAGAGAAAGCATCTTTGGTAGCAGGCCTAAGCACATTCCATATGTGATCTGATCTTTTAGACATTACAACTATCAGAAATAACAAATTTACCAATTAAAATTTTTAAACTTTATTTTCAAAACCTTGCTCAAATGGCACAGGCAACCAAAAGCACCAGCCTGAGATTTTGCTGAGCTCCTTTTTGTTTTTAACAAGCATCCTTTAACTTTAACTCACTCTGTTAAAATCTACGTTGGAGATGTCTTTTACAGTAGATAAGACATCACTGAAAAAAAGAGTAAACTATGGAAAAGACAACTGGGAGCAATACATGTAGACAATCGCTAAAGTGACGAACGTTGGCAAATCATGTCTATAGGTTTTTTTTGCTGTTTTTTTTCAAAGCTTATACATCTGTGTACTCACATCTTCACCGACCTCTCCAAAAACAGTCAGGACATCCATCAACAAACTTGATGTCAGAAAAGCTTTAATAACATTCCTATTAAAGAGATGAAAGCATATGATATTTTAATTAACTGAGCCTGATTAAGTACCATTTATTTACAAGGCAACTGAATGCAAGCCTAGAACTTTTGTTTCCTTTGCAATAGCTGTAAATAAATTTCCAATGTTAGTTTTTAAAAATTTTGATTTAGTGGTCAGTTTGAAGAATGAAGTTTGTATATATTTAAACATGCATTGTTTTAACAGGATTCAATTTCTTTGATGTGCAAAAGGTAGAAACAATTAAAGCTCTTAAATTAATGTCATTCCCAACTCACTGTTAATTATGATATATCTGTCTGCTATCAAATTTTGAAAAGTTGCATTTTTTATCACCGTTCTACTGAAGCTGCACACAATTCTCCCTCAATCACCACAGGCTCTAAAGTCATTAATTAAATTATAGGATTACTTTGGTCAAAGATTAACTTCTTTTTGTTTATATATCCTTCAGATATTTCATTTCTTATTTTTCTCTCTGCCTCAATGGTTATCAATATAGCAGGTGACCAACACAAGAATTCACAAGCATATTTGTGAATAACGAATAATACCTTTATAAACTGCTCACTTTCATCCTAACAATGCATTTTCACATTCATTACCAGCAGCTCATGATCAGAAGCAAAGAGTCAGAAGATTTTTAGCTGAGCACAATTCAAAAGACATTATTCAAACTCAAAGTTTGGAAAATTACTTACTTGCCAAAATTGCCTGCCCTGTCTTCGTTATCAGCATACAGGAACAATTTGAGGGCATAGTTTTCTACATGAGCTTGTCCACACACCTCATTGTGGACAGCCTCTTCATCTTTCATTTCTGTCTTGGCCTAAAGTATGATTGAATAAAAACTTCTCTTATAAAGATACAATGTAGGGTTGTTATGCCTTTTGAAATGAAGGATATCAACATGGATAGAACCAGATTTAGCACTTTGTACCTAATATTACTGTGATTCCACCACCTTTCAGTGTCCATCACTCGCTACTTTAGCGGACACCCGTCCAGTTCAGGCTATTTTAGCCCTTGGGCCTACTACTGTACTAGTTAACTGTCCCAGGATCTATGACTGACGGGGCTGCCTAAACTGACTGGGCAAAGTTCTTGAAATTCTGCCCTGCTGTGTCAAGCACCCTTGGGCCCATTTTTGCCGTAGTTAGGTGGGAACTTTACCTTGGACACTTTTCACGAAACTGGCCACTGTATACAAGGGAGTTTTCAGAAATACTTTTTGTCACCATATAAAATTGTTAAATAATTGACTAATGTTAAAACTGGAAAAAAGTGGGGAAAAAACATTTGCAGAATTTTTTAAACTTCTCCCTATTCATCAAATACTGTGAAATCTGTACAAAAACAAACTTAGCGCAAGTTACCCTTTCCAAATAATCCATCAAAGAGACAAGGAACTGTCTAGCTTCTGGTGATGTCTTATCTATTGTCATTCCTTGTTGCATGGCATACAGGCGACCTGGAAGTGAAAACACAACAATTTCAAAGTTCTTGTCCCCGATGCTTCCCCGTGTAAAATACCAACTGCATGTGGTGATGTAGGATTACACAGTCTGCTAACAGTAGGTTAATATAACCTTAACAATTTTTTTACCTCTGATATTTCCATTTCCTTTGGTTTTCATTTTTCTTCAATACAAATAGCTCAACTTTTAACTGAAAATTTACACTCAAGGATACACGCTTTTAAAAGTTTAATATTCAGGAAAACTGAACAATCAGAAACAACTTTGCAAATCAAATAATAACTGAAGAGGTTTGGTAAATGAGATGGGGGAAGGGGGGGTTGAATCCCCGCAAGAGCTGACATTTTTTTTTTCTACCACACAGAGCCTTTTCCCCTCACTGATCATTGCTGCTTTGCTCCAAAGTATAAAATTATGAAATCTTTTTTTTTTTTCTTGGATTATGTTTGCCAATTTTGTCAGGTGTGAAATCACAAAATCATTTAAATGCATCAAAACTTTCTCAGCACATCAAATGCCACATGAAGTTTTAGCCCTATCAATGTCAATAAATCTCTATTATTAAAAATGACCTATGGGAAAAGATATTTTCGTAATATTTTTTTCCACCAAATTGCAAAAGACCAGAATCCTATTCGCAGATGTCTGTGAATAAGAACACAATTTTATTCGCAGACATCTGCAAATCAGATCAAACTCTTATTTACAGATAATTAATTGATTAAAGTGGTGTTTGTAAAGGATGTTTTATGTTAGCTCACAAACCTTTATACAGTATACGATAGGGGCTGCCTTTTCTACCATGATCTGTATCTTATTTTGAGAGTTCTTACTGATATGGGTAACTGTATGTAGTGCTAGTACTCCATGGCTACCCAGTGTTGCAACAGTTGGGTACAGATGCTCTATCTCTGCACAGCTGGGGCCAAATATATTATTAATAAATTATGCTACTTTTTTGTTCCTGTTGTTGTTGTTCTACTTTACATGGAATGGAGATCAATCAATAGCAATGACATGAAGGCACCAGATAAAACGTGACAAAGTCTTATCATGAAATCAGTGGCAAGATCTCATTGGAACTTTAAAAATGTGCTTAATTTGCTCCAGAGCAAGCTGTAGATTACAATGAATAATCAATCACATGTGCTGCGCTGGCGTCGGGTGAAATGTATGTGGTGATGGTATCTGCTGGGTTGACAATCTTTCTTCTTTGATTTAGAATTTTGTTTTCCTTTTGTCTCTTTGTGGATATAATACATTACTGGCAATTTCTTGCCCAGAGAACTGCTAGAGTTTGTTCAGATTACCAGATCTTTTTGCTTTTTGTTTTCAATATCACCTTATCTGTCTGACCTTTTTTTTTTCTTTATGGACTGACTTCTGTGGAATTGATCTACTGGAGATAATATAAAACTTTAATAAAAACATTTTTTTTTCATCACCGATCAGGCCTTCCGCTGCTACTTATAATATGCATACACACACATATATATATACACAAACAGTAAGAGAGAGAAAAAGACGGACATAGCAACTAAAAATGAACTAAACTTCCATACAAACAAAAAAGTACTACAGTAAAACAAAACAAATAACTGAACAGTGAACTAGAATAAATATATTTTTAGTTAATATAGGACAGAGCTAAGTTGCCGTAGAGCGAGAGATGAAATTTTCAGTTCACACTGGCTAAAAGAAATCATTTACAGGTTTAAAATTTGATTTACATTAGCAATGAAAAATATCTTATTCATGTTAAGTGTTTTTTAGCTTTGTGCACTGGAAAGTACAGTCTATTCTAAGAATTATGTTATTTAAATTTAAATCCAAAAATAAAAAAGTTTAGGGTTTTAAGATCACCAGGATTTGGAACATATTTATTGAGGAAAATAGTCTCAAGACCTTCCAACCACAAGTTGTTGTTTTTTTTTAAAACTGACCAGATCTCTGTCTCAAATTGGATTAACTTGATGAAACTTGGCTTTCATTCACAAAAACTATAATTTCATTATTTTTTAGTCTTATTTTCAAAGTGATGGGGTGAATTATCCAGATCTAGATGGTAAAAACAGATCAATGACTCGGCATTCCATAGCCCACGTCAGTACTCTTAGACCAAGTAATTCGGCGAGTCCAATGTTCATGAAAAAGGTAGAGAGAAATGGTTCCTAATTAAAAAATTTTAAAAAAACTCACTCCAGCGTGGGATTAAACCTAGGCTTCTGAACGCCTAGGATTGAAACCATAGTCTCCGAATGATAAGTGCGGATGCCTAGACATTGCGCCATTGCAGAGACCGATATGCTGGAAGAACTCTTCCAAAGTAAACATCATAAAACATCTGCGAATAAGCACTTCGTTTCAATAATTTCATATCTGCATAAAAAATTCTTGGCAACCCTTGTTAAAAGTTAAACCCACAAAATACGCACTACACCTGAAATCCTGCTGTCCAGTCAGTGACCTTACTCACGGAGAATCTTATCTGGGTTGCACTGACCCTTGCCAATGTGCAATGATCACACTACCGCTGTCCACATGGTTTGGTTTGTATTTGATCGATATGAAAACATTCGCTGCTATGCCTTATAACGCTTGATAATGAATTAACCAGCAAAGCCTTTGTAAGTCTCTAACCAAGGATCTGACATGATACCAAACTGACAGCTGTAATTTTCGTGAGAACGAAGCATGATAATCAGCCACGCCCCCCAAGCCCTAAACAAATGGTTTCATCCAGATTGGCACATGGTAATGAAACAATGTGGGCATTTCAGGCAAAGGTCATTTTGGAGCTTGTTTCTGATTGGTTCTTAGATACAGACAAGTCTAGATGATGGTCAGCTTGTGAGAAAATGATATAATATTGCAAACGAAGTGCTTATTGGCTTATAAGATCCTGATCTTATTCGCAGATGGGGGTTTAAATAATTGGTTTCGTGGTGCGTACTATGGAAAAGTTCCTCCAGACTATCGTAGTCTGCCCTGGCCCAATGCCTGGCATCTGCAGTTATCAGTCAGAGACTACGGGTTCAACCCGTCTTGGGTTCAATCCCATGCCAGATCCCTTTTTCTTCTTTTTTAAAACCTAGACCTGCTCATTATTAGGAATCATTTTTTTTTCTAAGGATTTTGCAAAATTGATGTGATCATTACTAGTGTGCTCCAGATTACTTCTTTTATTTATTCCTGTTCATTTTATTTATTCCTTTTCATTGAACAGGACAGTTGCTAATTAGAAACAAAAATGTAGATCAAATTATTTTTTCAACATGTAAATGATTTCTTGTAGTCAGTGTGATCTGAAAATTTCATCTTTCTCTGTCGCGACCATAGAGATAGTCCAATCCACTTATCTCGACATGCCTTTTCTCGACATTCTGGGTAACTCGACACAATTTTTAAGTCCCATCGTGTTCCTTCTTTAATGCTACTAAATATTTCCCGGTAACTCGACCTGTTATTCCATTCTTTCCTCTTATCTCGACACATTTCTTCCCGACCGCGGCAAAACAAGTGCATTAGATCTACTACTGTGCTACCAAAAATGCCCACGTAACTCCTCGCATATAAGACTTCTTTATTTCTTTTTGCGGTGAGAGGTAGGAGATGGGGTGTGTGGACACGGAGGATGACCCTTGGCTTCAGTAACGCGAGTGTGGGGTGCCTTGCATAAGTGTACGGCAGTAAAAGCACTGAGTAGGCCTACTACAGACAGTAATTTTTTTCCCCCACAAAACATTCGTGCGCCATTGATACTAGGCCTTGACCTAGATCTCTCGGTTAACTGCCGTACTGTGTGTGTATCGGTATCACCACTTCTTCTGAAGAAACAGTCAGGTCGAGGCACAAAAAAAAATAATTAAAGTAAAGCAATGCGCATTTGATAACTAGCAGCATTTCTCCGATATCGGCAGATCTTTGCCAAGCAAGTGCTCCGCACAACAGTGATAATGGAGGAACGGATGACAATATGCCGATAATTAAAAGAAAAGGGGACATAATTGCGTTATTTATTGGACACTTCCTATTATTATGGTGATGTTTGATCCCCCACCCACCCACCCTCTTTTTTCCTTCTCTTCCACCCCTAATCTGCTATTTCAACTTTCTCTTTACCCGACACAAGTCAGACGGTCCCACTGATGTCGAGATATTAGGATTGCACTGTAGAATTATTACACTAGAGTCCGCACGGTGCCACCCGACTTGGAACCACTAGAATCGCGTGGCGGCCATTTTGAGTTGGGGTGGCCATAGGATGCTAAATGCTCTGGCTACTACTAGTCTCTAGATTTACGTGTCATCTAATACTTCATCATGCCCCTCTCAGTCTCAGCCCAATCCCCTTTGTCTTTTGGATTGTCTGAGTTAAAACAGACAGCCGTGATGGGACTGGGTGGTAAGGTTATCTCCATAGGCCTAATTCCTCTTTGATATGAATAAAACATGTTACGTCCAAACAACTTGATCATTTAGTGCATTGGATTGAGAATAGGGAAGGGCTACAGATCAAAACCTATTGTAATATAATATTTATCAATATATGAGTATATCGTGGGGTATTGCCATATTGTTGTTTGCAACACTGTGCTGATTTTTTTAGCCTTTGTCATGAAAGTGGTTCTCTCACTCCTAATTTCATTATGTCACCTCACCTGTCACCTGTCGGCTTCATCGTCATCGATGTTAGCTGCTACAGTGGATGTCACGACAAAATCTCCTCCACCCAATCCTGTCCTTAGCTTTCCTAGTTAGTTCACTTATTTCCAGCTGGCTGACTTTCTTGATGTTATCGTGATATGTAATGGGTGGTCTTCCTTGTTTTCTCTTTGTTTCTGTCTTTCCTTGAAGGATTGATATCATAAGGGCCGTGCTTTTGTTTCGGGCCGCGTGGCCGATGTATGCAAGTCTTCTTTCATTTATTTCAGGTGTTATTCTTCTGGTGGTGCCAAGCTGTTCTAAGATGCTTGTATTTGTTCTCCTTTCTGTCCAACTTATTCTGAGTAGCCTTCTGTAAAGCCACATTTCAGCTGCCTCCAATCTTGTTATGTCTGCCTTTTTGAGTGTCCAGGCTTCACAACCATATAGTAGGACTGGCCAGATCAAGCACTTAAGTATGTTCACTTTGAGGTCCGTTGGTGTGCCTCTATCCTTCCAAATGTTGTTTAGTTGAACCATTTTGTGTTTTGCCATTCCTATCCTTGTTTTTATGTCCTTTGAGCAGCTTCCATCTTGCGATTTATGTGATCCTAGGTATTTGAAATCAGTCACTTTTTCTAGTGCTGTTTTGTTTACTAGTATCTCATGGTGTTCATGGTGCCCTGTTCCAGTATGCATGACTTTCGTTTTCTTAGCATTTAGGTGTAGGCCTGCTGTCTTGCCCGCTTCATCCACTCTGTGCAACACTCTTTTCATGCTGGTGATGTTATCTGACATAAGAGCTGTGTCATCAGCGTAGCGAAGGTTTGTGATGTTTCGATTTTGAAAGGGTCTGGAAGAAACCCCAGATGTTACACAACTCTTCGAATTTTCAATCCTCATTTTCCAACCAAGATGCTGCTATAAGTATGACCCGTTTCTCCGAGACAAGAGATTGGGGGGGGGGGGGATTGCTTTATGCAAGCAAAGACATGTTTGTTCTTATCAAAAAGGCGGACCAAGTTTTACAGCATCTGCTTACGACTAAGCACCCCATACAGTCAGTGTCAGCGGTTACAACACTGAAAGTGACATTGGCAGTGCCAGAAGTATTTGGCTCCAAAGTATTTAATGGCCTCGGAAGTCACATTTTTATGACTGCCATCTCCAAAGCCAAGACAGCCACCCAACCCAGATCATTAAGAAGGCATGTGAACTATTTTGCAGGACAATGTTGCACCACCATGGCAAAGTCTTTGCCCAAAGATATGTGCGTGGGGATGTAGGGTCAGTTAAACACAAGCTAAACAAAACAGTTGTTTTTCTACATCAGTCGATCATGTGCTGGCAGTCTACATAATACATCACCCAGGGACTACATATCACCAAAAGTAATTTTATTCCCTTTCTTACAGGACATTGTTTTGCTCTGTCCCTCTGCTCCCCTCCCTTTCTTCTTTTCTTTTCATGTCTATTCTTTTCGTTCTTTATTTCTTGATCCAGTTACACCTCTAAAATATTTTTTTTTCCTGTATGAAGGTGAACATTTGTCCATGTTATATAGGCCTACTACTAACCTTGCCATATTGATGTCCACGCAGAGTGAACGCCTGGAAAGTCGATACTGTATTTCAACGCCTCGCGTAGCGTGACGGTTAAGATTACAAAACATTGCTGTTTCCATTAATTTTGTTCATGGCAGCTACTCTTCGGCCGGCTGGCCAGATATCATTCACGATAACACCAACTATTGCAACAAAGTGACTATTCGGACGGCTGGCACAATATCACAAATGATATGCGGCCACCCAGACCTATCGCGTATGGCATCCGGCCGAATATCGTTCGTGATATTGTGTCAGCGGTCCGAATAGTCACTTTTTTCATTATTAAATGGAAGTGTCTAGCGAGACCAGGATTCTGGTCTCCCTAGCCTGTGGTCTTGGGAGACCAAAATCCTGGTCTCTCTAGATTCGGGGCTAGGGAGACCAAGATTTTGGGAGGACTTCTGAATGCGTTCCGTAACTCGACAAGTGCATAGGCATTGTCAGATTGATATGTAACGACGTGAGGGTCTAGTCAGTTTGTATCATCGAGGCCGTAGGCCGATGTTCGTCTGGGCAGTAGTCAGAATGACATATCAGGGAAAGCTGCCGGGGTAGCTATGTACTGTTTTCACTCGGGCTATGGAACGCGGTGTGTACACGAGGGTGCTTTATCCCCAACAGACAAAGTTGCCGCCATGGCCAAGGCTGGGTGCTGACGCCTGTGAGGTGAAGAGATCGGGAATGATGCGTTCTCTTATTTTAAAAAATCGAGAAGGAAGGATCCGGCGTAGACATGCGCACTGGCCGGGAAAAATCTTGGTCTCTCTAGCCCCGAGTCTAGAGAGACCAGGATCCTGGTCTCCCAAGACCACAGGCTAGGGAGACCAGAATCCTGGTCTCGCTAGACACGTCGAACTATCGGGGCTAGGGAGACCAGAATCCTGGTCTCCCTAGACTCGGGGACCAGAATCCTGGTCTCCCTAGACTCGGGGACCAGAATCCTGGTCTCCCTAGACTCGGGGCTAGGGAGACCAGGATTCTGGTCTCCCTAGCCTATGGTCTTGGGAGACCAGAATCCTGGTCTCCCTAGCCTCTTCCTTATTAAATATTAGATCTCGACTCTACTCTCTAGATCTAGATCTAGATATCTAGATCTAGGTCTAGATCTATATCGTACATTCAGGTAGATTCTACGTCTCTCCTCAACTAAATTTCTAGATTTTTGAACATTCTAGATCTAGGTTTTTTTGTCAGTTCCCTCGAAGGGGAAGAAGTGAGTGACTCAGAGTCACAGATTTAGATTAAGACGTGCGCTTGGCTTTCGCAATCACCTTAGCCTAAGGTAAGTAGGCTAGTCCCAACCCACGTTCGAGACTTGTAGAGATCCAGATTTAAGTAGATCTATAATTGACTATTGGATTTAAAGACATAAAATTAAACTTACAGTAGTATGCTATAACTGGATCCCTCTTATCGTGTTCTGTTGCCACTCTTAAATATTTTTGTAGGGTGGATTTTAGGTTAGCAGGAAGCGGAGCCAAGTTAGCCGCAGCCATGTTTGTTTTTGTGCTTCTTTGCTGACATGCCAAGGGCAATAATGCAAATAATTAATAAAGGAACCGTTCTTTGGGGCTTTCGCATAATTACAAATCTAAAGTTCCACTCTTCTGTCAAAAAGGAGGTATTACTCCATTGGCGCGGTTCACAACAGAATAGGCCTACTGCAGTTCACAACCTGTTCACAACTCAGCCTAACTACTGAACCACTACGAATCAGTAACTCGAGAAGGCTTGGCCAAGTAGCTCGTGCTCAAAAATTCATTCATGTCACTCACTCCGTGGGGATGTTTTCGTGATCAGCTGTCAGTCATTTGTCAGGCCAAGTGAGTCAACTTTTGGCCCATAAATAGGCGTACATTCGAAAAACTGTTTACAAAGATCTAATTAACGGAATGGACGGACGAGAGAATACCCAAGAGCAAGGAACCAACCCGCAATCAGCGGAAGATACTGAACAAAAACAGAAGGAACCACGGATGGATCAGTTACCAAACAAGAAAAACCAATGCTGCAACAGAGATCCAGTTGAAGAAACTTGCAGACAGCTTTTAGAAAGTATAGAGCAGGACAAAAGGCATGCACGATCTTGTAAACTAGAACAACGATGGACATCTCAACATTACAAAGAGGTCATACAAAACCTTAGTTCACAGGAATTGGGTATTTACAAGACTAGCGATGCTCAGGAAGTATTCCTGGCAGCGGTTACTCCAAGACCATTGCAGTCAGCAATTGAATCTACATGGGAGCAAAAAAGAAAGGAGGCAGAATGTAGTAAGTCAAAAGATACTGGGAGTGCCTTAGGTACATGTAATAAACTTCAAAGAGACACAGAAAAATCAAGAGTTGAAACTGAAAGTGCTGAGCACTGTCCAAAGTCTGAGATGCCAGTGGACACAAATGGCTTGAGAGAGGACTTTGGCAGAGAAACAGTTGTAGTTAATTCCCTATCTGAGCCAATACAAAATGAAAATAAATGTCTTGTGAATAACAGTCAAACTGAACATAATTGTGCAAGAATAGCGACTGGAAACAACAAATTTCTGGATGACTTTACTGAACCAAGCAATGGTGTATGTAATCAAAACAGTTCTACTTCTAGTCAAAGTAATCTCATCAGAGACTCGAACACAAATGAAAGCAGAGAACACCAAGTCAGCAGTGAGATGAATGATCCATTTGATTTAACATTTGATGAAGATGGGTTGCACGCAAAGTATCGCCCTGTCAAAAGGAAACATGAAACTTCAGCCAAGGCACCTGATCGTGAAAGCCATTTTGCACAAAATGATGAAGACGATGATTTAGAATGGGGTAGGACTGACCGCCATGAAATTGCGATTTTACCAACTCATCTGAATGACAGACATTTCCTGAGTTTGCCGGAACGAAATCGAGTTAGACAAGGTTTACGGGTTGCATACATGCACAGTGATGATCTCATGCATTGTACCAATCAGCTGATCAAAGTTCAGGGAAGGGTAAGTGGCATGCTCACTGTCGTTCTGAGATTCGGTACAATATGTAACATGTAGCCTAATTTTAATTCTTCCTACCATCTTTGCTTTGGATTTTGGGGTCCTTGTTATTGGAGTAATCAAATGCATTAACAACTTCGAACTGAAGGTTGAGAAAAACAAAAGGACACTTAATTCCTGACTTGAATTGTATCCACCATTGTTACAATATAAAATTTGTTGTAAGGAAATGATGGACTATGATCCACATTTGATGGAAGTATTTTTGCTCTCCTCATGCCTTTGTCTGCAGTTATTTTTTCCTCCTTTCGTATTCTGTGGATCAAAATCTACTGTTTTATTTTAGTTTTCTAAACAACCTGTCATCCTTTGCGAGGGAAAAACTTGATTTTTGTACAGTGCATTCAATATCATTATCATCATTCCATTGTACGTACCATGTTTCCCTTGAATGGGAAAACGTCGGTGAATACTGAGCAAACTTCAAAGAGCACTAAAACGCATAATGTTGAACGCATTTAGTGATTTGCACAGGCACATCTTGACGGTGGCCTGACAAGCGTAAGGCTAAAGTGAACACTTGATATTTGAAAACTGTGCATCAAAGTTTAAAATAATGCTGCTCAAGCAAGTAGGCTATGTGAACTGTTTTATGGTACCATTTCAGACAAAGAAATATTATGCACAAAAAGGCATGGGTAGTTAGCATGATAGTATGTGCAGGGATGGGTGCATATTCAAGGATATAATGCAGATCATAAACATATACTGGAAATTTTCGTAGCACTGGCGGAGATTGGCAAATTCAGTCTGTGGAGTTTTCCACTTCAAACATCATCTACTGTTAAGAACTACATGTAGTTGTTTACATGGATTGGAATGGGAGACTAAAGTATAATATATTTTCATATTTTGATTTCACAATTTGTCACGATACATATGTGTATGGTGTATAAATATGAACTATGTGATAAGAAAATGGACAAGAATGAAACTTGATTATTACAATTATATAAACTAGCAGACCCGCGCAAGATAAATCTTGTAGATTCTGCATAGGGAGCCCAACCTATATCTGGATCTGCCGCATTTGGATTGGATGAATGTCAAATTGTGAAATAGAACTTATGTAGAAATACACAGATGTGATTACATCGATTTTCGACCACCAATGTGTAAGGAAAGGTTAAGGACGAAATTTTCCGATCATGCATTTTGATTCTACTCGTCGAAAATGCGTCTCTGTTTTTGCGGCTCAAAAATTTTAAATAAAAATAATAGTAAAGACTGATTTTTGTTCAAAATGAATGTGCCCACGTAAGTTTTCGTCAAAAATTGATGCTGTACACCAAGTTTCATAATTTTTGATGGCATAGTGGCGAAGTTTTAGCTGCTTACAGGTTCACACCCCTCTAGCTCAATTATAGTAAGATATTCTCCTTCGTTTTTATTTTAATTCGTCTTGGAATATAGCTGGCCAGGTCAGTCTTTCTCCTTACATTGAAAACACTTCTAAGAGAAAAGAATGCTTCAGTGATGTCAAGGAACAGTTGTTAGTATTTCCAATTGACAGTACGTGGTGGAACTGTGGTTGATAGTTAAACTACCAATGAACAGTACAAGACAAAGTCTGAGTGTTATTTCAAAATATATTGGATTACCTATAGAAGAAAAAGATTCTGTGCCATGATCAGCTTTGTCGTAGCGGACATAATGAATGATACTAAAATATGTTTTTCTTGTCTTCAGGCGAGGCTTGTTCATGGCTTGTTTGAGGCATACAAACTGTGGCGCCATGTGATGTAAGTGATGTAAAGTGTGTGATACAATCAGTGTAACTTGTCATTGTGAGACAGTTAATCTGTCATAGGGTGATAAAATTGTGAAATGTTTAGGATAATGTACCATTACTAATACTAATAGACATCAGCAATTTACATTTATTCTCACTTTCCATGCTTTGATTTTGATTGCAGTGGTTTTACACATATTGAAGATAGCGTGGGTGTAAATTTGTTTGGAAATTAGCATGGGCTGGGGCTGAACAGGCCGTCATGAAAGTGTACAGTTTCTGTAAACAAATGAAGTTCGTGAGTGACTGGCGAGTGAATGTAAATTTTGTTGTCATCGTGTGTGGCTTGGGCCCCAAACTATTAACTTTTGTGTGAATTTCAGAATTCTAGAGCCACAGCCGGCAACAGATGAAGAAATCTGTGGATTTCATTGTCCTGACTACATCAACTTTTTAAAATATATCAGTGCAAGTAGTGATCCAGAAGGAGATGCTGATGTACACAGTGAGAATGCAGATGTCTATGGACTATGTAAGTGTCACAGCCCACCTGGTGAATTAGTCCTCTATAGGAATGTTTTGTAGTTAACGTGTGGCTCAGCAATTAACTGCTGAGAACCTTAAAAGGTGCAATCTGGCAATACTGGCATGAAATGTTTAAAAGTCTTTCCAAATTATGCGCAGGTCATTGAAAAATGCTTTTTCTGGCTCACTTTCAAGGTACTTTTCCACTTATTTTGTACCGTAATTATTCATAAATTTGCATGAAAAGCATAAGAGTCAAGACAGCTGTTGCCATCTGGTCAGTTGTTGCCATCTGGTCTCAGATTACATGCTTCAGAGTTAACCAATACATATTAATGTAAGTTCCAAACAGTTTTTTCCATTTCAGCATATGATTGTCCTGTTCAGAAAGGCATCTATGATATAGCCAGTTTGATTGGTGGGGCCACCATTGTCACAGCAAAAGCACTGATTGAAGACAAGGCAGACATTGCAATTAACTGGTATGGGGGTTGGCACCATGCTAAACGGTAAGATTATGTTCTGTTTGTGCTGTGTACTTTGTCCTCTTTAGCTGTACTTTGCATCAATGCATCACATTAGAATTTGTATAATGCTTCTCAGTTGTCAAGTTATATGTTCATTTCATTATATATTTATGTGGAATGTTTTTTTTATTTGTATTGTTTTGGGGAAAATTTATAGGAGGTGCTTGCTCACACGAACTTCAGAAATTGGTGCTTTCTCAATTTTCCTGTTATTCAACCACAGATACCACCTTTTTCATGCAAGTTCTCCATTCAAATACATATTATTACCATAATAAACATAAATCCACAATACCATAACAGGTGCCTGAAGCAAATGAGGGTACAATGTGCAGGATGACTCACTGGTTTTATGATTGCATACATGTATTTAGAAAAGGTATTTAGTGACATTATGTGTTGTCATTGCAGAGACAGTGCCTCTGGGTTTTGTTACATCAATGATATTGTGCTGGGAATCCTCAAGCTGAGACAGAGGTTTGACCAGGTCCTTTATGTAGACTTGGATTTACACCATGGGGATGGTAAGAAAGTACAAGTTACAGCGACCACTTGCAGCTCTTCCTCATCTTCATTTTTCCATTCATACTAATGGAGTACGTGTCTTGTGAGATAGCATAGCTCTTCATAAATCCATCATCCAAAACACAGCCTCGTTTTCTTTTAGAAAAGATTGCTGCTTGCCTTTGGATAACAGTTGATTCGAATTTTGTTAGGACCACAGCTTCAGTGTTCCCTATAACGCACGCGCGTGCGTCTGAGACGCACAGACAGGATGACATGACGCAGGGAAAAATCCACACAGAGTTTTAGTGACGCACAAATTACAAAATTTGGGGGTGTCTGTGCGTCATGAAAGTCCGGCTTTCCGCAGAAGTGCGACTGTGATTATTGCGGTGCAGTGTTCTCAGAAACGGCAGATATTTCTCGGAAATGCGTTCATGCGTGCCTCTGACTTAGGCCTAATGCGTTGAGAGTTGCGGCCCTTCCTCTTCTCGCGAAGTATCGGGAGGTATCCAACATGGCGTTACTTCGGTGGTTTAGCAGAACTACAACAAGGCAGCGGGCGAGGAACGATGAAGACATTATTGTTGAAGAGGATTCAGCCGTTTTCCCACCCCTTTTTTTTTGCTGAAAGTGCAAATGTCAAGCCATCAGTAAACACAATTACAAATATGATTAGTTTTTCTGTTTTGAATGTTTTCATGGCGAATTATTCAATATCTGACAATGACTCTCACAATTTACAGCTGAGAGTCATGATGACTCTCACAAAAAAATCCTGTAGGGAACACTGCAGCTTGCATGATCCCATTATTAACGCTCACCCTGCGCGCTACCCGTAAAGCCCGTTGCCCGGTCAGTGACCTTACTCATGGAGAATCTTATCTTGGGTCACTGACCTGTGCCGCTAAACGATGACCACATACGCTATCCACGTGGTTCGGTTTTTATTGATTGGTATGAAAACATTCGCTGCTATGCCTTATCACACTTGAGAATGAATTAACCAGCAAAACCTTAGTCTGTCAGTCTCTAACCAATGATCTGACGTATGATTCCAAACGGACAGCTGTAGTTTTCGTGAGAACGAAGCATGATAACTAGCCACGCCCTCCCAAGCCCTGCACAAATGGTTTCATCCTGATTGACACATACTAATAAACCAATGTGGGCATTTGGGGCAAAGATTATTTCAGAGCTTGTTTCTGATTGGTTCTTAGATACAGACAACTCCAGATGGAGGTCAGCTTGTGAGAAAATGAGATAATATTGGAAATTTGTTGAGCAACAGTTCACATGTCGATGTTACATCTTTTGAAAGTGTGGGGAGAGCCTTTGAAAGCTTAGTCTTTGTGATTCCGACAAGTGGTTCACTGGTTAACAGGTCCATGTCACAATGCCTTTGATTTAGAAGAGATACTGTGAACAATAAGACGGTGTTTACGTCTCAAAAAGGTCAGTGACCCAACGCGTGAAAATACGGCTTGCGCATGGTGCGGTCAGCTTAACCGACTTTTGTCGCCTGTGCGGCGTGAGCACTTGCGAGTCAATACCGACATTTGCCACCCCGCGCAGGGTGAAGGTTAATAGTTGCTAAGCAATTACCAAGATCACTTACATGTGCAGCAGTTACATAGATATTGAAGCATACACTGCTAGCATGAATTCACTTGTCATAAAAGTAGGGGTGTTTCAAACTGAAAGTAAAGGTATAAAATGTAAGAATTGTTTGTCATACAATATATATCTGGACTTGAAATTCTTAACGTTGATGGAAAACAGAATTTCAAACTGGAAATGTTAACATTTATTGCATGTCCAGATGTGATAGAAATCCATACCTATTTGCCCATTGTTAAACTGAAAGCTTCAAGCATAGAACAGTGAACACTGTATTTTAGCCAGTTTCTCAGCTCAAAACAGAGGCAACACAAAACTAGGCAAAAAATAATTATGCTTTGCATGTTGTGGAATTCTTTTTTTCCTTGTTCACAAAATTGTAATGGTATTGCAGGTGTGGAGGAGGCCTTTGCCTCTACCCGAAAAGTCATGACAGTTTCATTCCACAAATACACACCAGGATTCTTCCCAGGTAGGAGTTTTAACATTTGACCAATCAAATTATTTTACATGGACATCCAGTAAAGATTCTTAAACAATGTCTTGGGAGGTTATTGACCACAAGACGTGTTGAGCTGTTCTCATGCTCAGTGTTATTTCTCTCTGAAAAATGCACACATATCTGAACAGATTGTGACCCTAGTTTTTGTTTGTTCTATCTCCGTTTCCTGAAAAAAACTCGAGACCTTTAGTACGGAGATGAGTTATAACAAATGCACAATTTGACACTTGTTTAAAATGCATCGTGGCACTTATCAAACACTGTTTCAAAGTTCTGATTTATTCAAACTCCTTATCATAATACAAATGTCGCAAATGTTTAATGTTGAATTTCTGAGTGGTGCAAAAAATGGAATTGGAATAAACAAGAATTATGGTAAAAAAAACATCTGCCTCATTCACTGATACTGATATGGGGGATTCAGATGAAATGCTAAGAAGAAGAGATTCATGTTTGTAGTCTATTAAAATGCCAACAGGGGCCTCGGCATGAACAAAATTAAAAGGGTGCTCGTTTTTGGGGACAAGATTTTTGTGAGACAAAATAATCCTGCTGTCATCAGTCAAACCATTTTTTCTAAATTAGTGAAAGATTTCCAGCAAGCTTAACTCATGTTTCACGAGGTATGGATTAGTTGATATTTTTTATAAATGAATTCCAGGAACTGGGGGTGAGGACTGCATTGGGACAGGAAGGGGCAAATTCCATACAGTGAATGTACCCCTACGAGATGGTATCGGTGACGAAATGTTTTATGCAGTGTTTTGCAGGTCAGTAGTAGATTCTCCCATTTTGTCAGCAATATAAATGAGATCAAAGTCCAGAAGTTAACACAGAATCATGGTTAAGGCATGTTCTTTATTTTCTGTTCTTCAACGGGGTCCACATTACATGGTGCAACATCATTTGCACACGAAATTCAAGAAGTAAAAATTTAATATGCCACAAACTAATTTCATTTCTCAAATTTTCTTTGTTTTGAAGTAACAAAACTCCACTTTGGCCACACTCCTGTCCTGTTGGTACATTGTCAGCAAATGGAGGAATAGGACAGTTTGATGACCACTTTTCAGATATGTGTTGTGGGATTTTCATAAGGTACTTCTAGGTACAAAAAATTTTGTGTCATATTTCCGGGACATAAGCTTAAGACTATGCCCAAAAGGTGCGTTTTAACAAAGAGAATTATTATCACCATACAGTACTCAGTCAACATTTCATCTTTTCCAGAGTGATGGGTGAGGTAAGAGAGAAGTTCTTGCCAAAGGCCATTGTCGTCCAGTGTGGAGCTGATGGGTTAGCAGAGGATCCAATGCAATCCTTCAACTTGACCCATCTTGGTCTTGCTCGCTGTGTTTGTTACATGCTGGCCTGGAATTGTCCAACTCTGCTTGTGGGAGGAGGTCAGAGAACAAAATAAATAACATTGTCAATGTTCCAAAAGACAGTTGTTACTAAAAAATTTGAAAAATCAACTTTTTAAATATATTTTCAACTACAGTCAAAGCTGCCTCAAATAATCTTGGTTATAGATTCCTAAGCCAAAAAATAAGTGAACAGCAAACTTTCAGAAATTCATCATTACTGGACCAGTTGTGCTAAAATAAAACAGTATTTTGCTTCTGAAAAAAGCCAAAACTGATTACTACAATTTTAGGGAATGGTGATGACATAAAAAGTGTATGGAAGGAAGGAGGGGGGTGCACTAATTCAAAACAAATACAGAAAATCTGTGGGGCTTGGTGCAATGTTGAAATGTGGGAACAAAATAATAAAATTGGAACTGAGTACATTTTATAACTTTTGCTACACAGACTTTATGTGCCACATTTTAAAACTATATCCATGCAGTCATGGGTGTAAGATTTTGAGGACATTACAGTTTTTGTAGCATATGTGTGGTCAACAGGCTGTCTCAGAAGTTTTAATTTATCCATTGATACAACACTGTACTGAATAAATATGCTTAAATGATGGAATTTAACTAAATGTCTACAGTTGTGGGACTGGAAAGACCAATTCTTTTGTTGTTTTTTTATAATCTTTATGTTTTTTAAAGTGTATAGAGTGTATTTGACATGATAAATGGGATTCTTTCTACGACATAATTGATTTGGGAGTAATGTTTTCTCATGTCAGAAGAAACAAATCAGTGAATTGTGGAGAGGATTTGCAGCATGTTAGTGGAATGCTTGATTCTTGTGCATTTGGTCCTGAAATTGTTTATCTTTCAGGTGGTTACAATTTCCCCAACACAGCCAAATATTGGACATTCCTTACAGCCATGGCAGTTGGCAAGAAATTGGAAACAGACATTCCAGAACATGAAGTATGATTTGTAGTCTGCATGTTTAAAATAATTTATTTGACCTGTATTAACCCTCATCCCACGTTGAGTGAACGCGTCCACGTAACGTCCCGGGTGGGGATAGCCAGCGGCCAGTCAACCGATCATTCGCGTGTTGTGGATAACCTCGCCGGTCGGGTCAATTGAATCCTTTTGAACACATGTATTGTGTTTACTTTAGGACGCAATAACAACAGTAGTGGTGGATAAATCGTGACCCCACTGATATTTGGATAAATTACTTGTGATGATATGCAGTAAGTTCAATTGTTAAATGGAAGGCCCAAAATCAAGAATTTTCTGCTTTTTCATGCTGCTTAACATCCGTTTTATTTTCCCAAGACCTCTGCGCTTTTTCTGTCCCTTAGTCAGGCCGTTTAAGTGAACAAATTATTTTTTAAGCAAGGCGCTTAATTTACTATCCATACATATCGTGGCATTGCCTTCTCCCTCGTCTACGATGTAAAGCTTCCCCGTAGGCTACTATGGTGTTAGTTTTAGCAAGAGTTTTGCAGGGATGTAAATCTTTCAGATTTTCTCTGATTTCAGATTTTTTCATGTTGTTGAATTTTGAGGGTAAATTCCTAGATCTAGGGCTAAATCTATCCTTATTTTTAGTTATTTCAGGTTGTTTTTGTTTTCTTTATTCACTGATAATATATTTTTTTCAAACAGTAACAAATCGAAACCTAAAAACTACGAATAAAAACAGTTAATTTCACAACTTCATTAATACTATTGCAGAGATGCCAAGTGTCCCGCATTTTGCGGGACAGCCCCGCATTTAAGACCTTTGTCCCGTCAGCAGAGTAGTCCGTCCCGCAAATTAGGGGAAAATAGTAGTAATGAATTGTTTCGGAACCATCCGATCGATCCCACTTTTTAACAACGAAACTACCGACTCTTTCGAGCAAAGAATTACAATGGCTTACTTTCAGTTTCACACTTCCGGAACGTGGCTTGGTGCGCACTTGCTACTTCCACTAATGAACCGAACAGACGCTTTGCTCTGTGAGATTGACGATTTGTTGAGCATTTTATCCAAGCCATCATCATGTCTTTTGATTGTTCTCAACATCATTTTCCCCTGTGGATTTGGGGGGCCTCACGCTGAAATTCCAGATGGCCACGATCAAAGACAGAAATGATGTAGATCTAGATCTAATCTAGATCTAGATCTAGTTATCTAGAGTAGTAGAGATCTAGATCTAGTTTTAAAGTACAGCACATGCAGCTTCATAGACTTCTAAGACTTCAACACTTCAAGTTCTCGTACACATTCCTCTTCCTGTTGTGAGTGCCCTATCTACTAGCCATATTTCTGGCTGTCTTTCTCTCCTCTTCACATCACATTCTATCTTGAAGTATTGTGTGAGTGGCTCCCATACTTGCCTTACAAGATTGTTTTAAATGTTTATTTGAAGTGTATTATTTATGTTGCGTGCATAGACCCCCTATGTGTCCCTCAAAATCTTGATTCTTGTCCCTCATTTTGATTTCTTTGGGTTGGCATCTCTGCTATTGTCATGACATTGGTTTGCTATCTGTACGACGAATTTTCAGAGGAAAATTCTCTGACGGATGAGTTTCCTTCAGCATTGTTCACACCAACGGAGAATGCCGCGCTTTAAATCAGTGAGCAAAGCGCCATCATTATCACGATCTCCTAAGTAATGTTACGCTCTGATGAACTCTGATACGAATTGGTTACGCTTTGGGGGATGAATTATTTCCCGATTTGATCAGGCCTTGTTACGCTTTGTTACGCTTTAAATCACGCTTTGATAAGCATTATTACGCTTTGATGCGATTATGACGCCTTAAATCACGATCTGATACGATTATCAAGCTCTGTTGTGCATTGTTAAACTGTGTTACGCATTGGAAAATTTCGAGATCACCGATTTCATCCCGCTTTTGATCCAGAGCAGATCCCCAACATCATTGCATCTTGGACTCCACAGCACGATGGCAGAACTACAGGATCCAGAAGTTCTAGATGTACCAGAGCATAATCTATCTGAAGAAGACATGATGTTTGTCTCCCTACTGTCTAACTACATCCTAGCCCTTGAGGCGGAGGAAGAACAGCAAAGACAAGGGGAGGTTGACCTACCAGCAGGAGGGAGAAGATCATTCATCAGGACCTGCTGGACCAAACCATGGCTCACTGAACAAAGAAGACAACAGTATGGTCAATATACTAGCCTCCTGGATACACAACTCAGATTAGAAGACCCGGTTGCCTTCAAAAACTTCACCAGATTGACCCCTGAGCTGTTCGATGATATCCTGGAGAGAGTGGCACCAGTCATCCAGAAGCAGCAGACTAACTACAGGCACCCCCTGTCTGCTGACCTCAAGCTGGCAATCACCTTGAGACATCTGGCCACAGGGGACAATTACAGGTCACTGGCATATGGATTCCGATGTGGTATCTCCACCATATCAGAGCTGATTCCGGAAGTGTGCATGGCCATTGTACAGGCGTATAAAGATGAGGTCTTCAACCCACCTACCTCCCCTGAAGCATGAAAAAACCTTGCCCAGCAGTTTGAACAGAGGTGGCATGTCCCTCATGCAGTTGGTGCCTTGGATGGAAAACATATAGCCATCAAAAAGCCAGCAAACACAGGCAGTCTCAACCACAACTACAAGGGGTTCTTCTCCATACCAATGCTGGCCTTGGTAGATGCACAGTACAAGTTCATCTGGATTGAGCTGGGAGGTAAAGGACACATGTCTAACTCCCAGATATTCACAGACTCTGAGCTCTTTGAATGCCTAGAAGATGGGTCCATAGGGCTGCCCCCACCATTCCCTCTCCCTGGGGAAACTGAGCCAGACATTCCATACTTCATCCTGGCTGATGATGCTTTTGCCCTGAAGAGCTACATGATGAAGCCATACAGTAGAAGAGGGCTGACAGATGAGCAGAGAATCTGCAACTACAGGATCTCAAGGGGTAGAAGAGTGGTGGAGAATGCCTTTGGCATCCTGGCAAACAGGTTTAGGTGCCTGCTGGTGTCACGAGCGAGTGAGCGAGGATCAGTAGTTACGAGAAGAGGGTTAGAATAAAGTTGGGCCACGGGGTAAGGGAAAGCGTGCATGTTGTGAGTGGGGGGGTCTGAATGAGGCGAGAGCGCTGTATTACTAGCACTGCACACTAAGACGTCCTAGGGAACGGACGCAGGAGAAAGCCCCAGAGGGCGAACATAAGGAGAGCAGTCGGAAGACTTGGGAGTAGTGTTTTTTCCAGTGATGACTGGTAGGTGAAACGATGATTGATAATAGTTATGATTGATGTATTATATTCGTCTATGAGCATGATGTAAATAAGTATATGTGAGGAATGTGGAAGTCCTTGATACTGTATATAGCAATGTGCGCCATGAGCGATAGATGAAAGTTGAGTTCATGGATTTGTAGCGAGAGTGAGTATTGTGTACTACGGTGGAGGTGTGTTACCGTAAGATGTTGGTGAGTGAAATGTGAACTATTGTGTGTACGCTTCATGAGTTGTAATGAGGGGTGAAATGATTAGAAATGGTATGGTATTATACCAATGTAATGTTATTCTTGTAGGTGCCGAGGTCGGGCCGAAGAGCGCCGCCTACGGTGAGCCCAGGGGATAGGCCAGCATAGGGCCGAAGGCCACACATGGGCCAGGAGTGACGCTGTCGTGTAGGACAGTCGCAGCACATGAGTCGTGGCAGTCTGGCCACCGACAGGGACGTATATATGATCGTGAATGTGCTATTGAAATGCTAATGTGCTATTGCCATGTGAATGTGCTATTGAAATGCTAATGTGCTATTGCCATGTTGAGGTGCTATTGGAATGCTAATGTGTTATGGCAATAGGAGGGTGCTATTGAGAGACTGCGGTGCCAGTGAAATATTAATGTGCTATTAAGACCCTGAGAGGAGAGGCTGAGGCCGAAGTGTCTTTAGAAAGTAACTACCGGGTTGTGGACCCGAGGAAGAGTGCATGTGGGAATAAGGCCGTTGGACGGTAGTAAATTCAATAATATAATGTATGTAATTGCACTTTTATCTTTATCTTTATGTAGAATAAATGTGTGAGTCTGATGGGTTGTTCTGTTAAGTGTTATACTTGTTCGTTCGTGATTGTTGTCCTGTTATAACCATCGCATCTCCCAGTCTGGGATTTGTGACACTGGGGGCTCGTCCGTTGTGACACTGGGGGCTCGTCCGTTGGGACACTCGTCCATTTAGTTACCTGTGGTCATTTTGACATTGTGTATTCGTCATATCTAGTTGTTTTTCTGTTGTGCTAGGAATTCGTGCTGTCTTTTGTTCGTGGAATGAATGGAAATTTCATGATGGTATAATTTATGTATATTTATGAATATGTATTGCTATGAATATGTACTAATGTGTATTTGAACTTTCCAGAGTGTGTGCGTGCCAGCCTGAGAAGTCAAGCGGCCAGAGCTCCGATTAAAGGGAGGAGTTGTATTCAAAAGTTCAAAAGTTAAGTAAAACTGAAATTTTGTGCCCTGTATTGAGGGCTGTCTTTTCATCTGTCTTGTTCCCTGTTTTTGCTGTTTTTGTTGTCGTTATAGATTATATGGGCGGTGGCGCGGGTTTGCTGTGTTGAACTTAGTTTATCCTTTAAAAAAGGTGTGGTAAACTTGGAACTTCGTTCATCACAGTGAACAGTTCTGTAGGGCTTTGTTATTGTTTAGTTGTAGCGTCGATATCTTCTCTGTTTCTACAGGAAGACGTATTCTCTTGTCCCCTCTCTGACCTATCTGTAGATACGTTCTTTTTTTTCAGACTCTGTTCTTGTTCGTACCTTGTAGTGTATTCGGCGTAGTTAGGTTGCATTTTTTTCCCATTATATTTTTTTTTAGAAGTCTTTGTCCTAGTCTGGTTCGTTGTCCTTGATGTCCTTGTGGTCCGTCTACTGAATTTCCTCATTCTTGTCTTTTCTTTTCGCTTTTGTTACTTAATAGTGCAATACATTTTATAAACATAGAATTAGTTAGAGAGAGTATGCTGTAGAATGTTTAGTTAGGTGTGCTTCTGATTTGCATTTGAAAATAGTGCTTGTTATTGTAGTGGCATAATTTCAGGTCTCGGGATACGTCGTGTATAGTAAGTACATAGACAGTATATTGTATTGCTAATTGTATAAGAATAAAGCCGTGAAATGGCGGATCTCCGTGAGCTCATGAAATTGGGTACGGAACTTGGCCTTGAGGGAGAGGAGCTGCGCGGCTGGATTAAAGAGCAGCAGGCGGAATTGCGCGATGAACGTGCTAAAGATAGAGAGCGAGAAAAAGAGGCTCAGCAGCAGGAAAAAGAGGCTCAAGAGCGGCAACAGGAAAGGGAGTTAAAGTTAAAGGAGATAGAGGTGCAAGTAAAGATTGCGGAATTAGAAAGCAAGAAGAATGCGCCAACGGAAAGAGTTGAGCGGCAGGGGCAAAATAAAAGTGGTGTTAGGATTAAGCTGCCTACGTTCGACGACCGGAAGGACGACATAGACGCCTTCCTTTACAGGTTCGAACTGAACGCACAACTGCAATGGGGGGAGAATAAACAATTATGGTCCACGTACCTGGCTTCCTTGTTGCAGGGGCGAGCGTTAACCTACTTTAAAGAGCTACAGCTGCTTCGCCGATTTGCGCGTACCGAGGAATATTTCCGGGAGCAGTTTAGGCGAGCACGTGCGGATACCAGGGAGGACTTTGCCGCCTTCGTCGCGAGACTAGCAGAATATTTCACGAACTGGGTGGACTTGGCGCATGTGGGCGCGGATTTTGCTAAATTGAAAGACCTAATGATCCGTGACCAGCTGTACGCGTCGTGCCATAAAGATCTGGTGGCTTTCCTGAAAGAAAACGAACCCGCGACGGTGCAGGAGGCGTCTAAGTTGGCGGAAGCATACCGTACGGCACATCCGTCCAAACCAGTAGCGAGGGCGTACGTGCAGGATGCTGGTTACGTCGCCGTGGTTGAGGGGTCGCCGACAGGACATAAAGACAGGTCGCGTCAGCGTGGTGCCTATAGTGGGCAAGCCCAGGGGCAACGTAGGGGGTATCACCAATCACCTGCATATGGATCCGGTAAGTTTGACCGAGCAGGGGGGCTAGGTCGCGGTAATGGCCGAGGGCGATTTGTGACCTTTGCCGATGACCGACGGCATAGGGACTTTAGTTCCGGTCGCGATGGGTCACGGGGACCCAGGTCTAGCGGAGCACAGGGAGCGGAATGTTGGACTTGCGGACGCGTAGGTCATTTTTCACGCGATTGTAGGGCCGCGAAGTGTTGGAACTGCGGAAGAGCAGATCACATCAGCGTGAATTGCCCTGCAGGTAGGATGGCGGCGAACGTGGATGGCAATCACGGTAGCTCCACTCCATGTTCCCCTAATAGATTTCATCATGCGGCTGCGTGTGTCACATCGGACAACGGAGGCGGACAGTATTCTAAGTGTCCCAGTTGTGAGAAGTTATTATCTTCCGGTGTTTTACCTTGTGGGAGAAAGATCCCCGTTATAAATTCATGTCATACAGGAGGTGGTCTTAGGGTTTATCCGGGGTTTGTTGGGGACGAACCGGTCTCGGTTTTACGAGATACAGGATCTACCGTTGTGGGAGTGCATAGGGACTGCATTCGGGATTCACAGCTTACAGGTGAGACTGTCCTGTGCATCCAATTTTCAGGGGCCATAGAGAAATTACCCATGGCAAAGATAGTGATAGATACGCCTTTCCTTAGCGGGGAAGTCGAAGCAGTCGTTGGTTGCTTTCCAGGCGCCCAGCTCATCATTGGTAATGTATCGCGGGTGGGTTCCCCTTCCGAGGAGAATGTGCAGGCATGGTCGCAATCAAAAGGTATTGACTTTTGTGCCGCAGTCGAGACACGTCGACAGGTACGTGATAGGAATAAGATTAGACCTTTGGCAACGCCAGCGGTCAACCTGGATATCACACCAGAGCGCTTGGCGAGATTGCAAAAGGAGGATCCATCATTGAGTCCATGTTTTGGGGAGGCGCGAACGGAGAAAACGAGGAAATATAAGAACGGCTCGTCTTCCTTTGTTATTCAGGCGGGCATTCTGTTCCGTAAGTATGTAACTGTGGCCTCCCATTTTAAAGCAGGTCGTTGTGCCAGCGTTGCTAATCGCAACAGTATTGCATTTGGCACATGATGTCCCATTAGCGGGTCATATGGGTATAGCTAGAACCAAAGAAAGGGTTCTTAAGAATTTTTACTGGCCATCCATCCACAGAGATGTACGAGTGTATTGTAAGACGTGCAGTGCGTGCCAAAAGACGACGCATAAGGGTCGTACACCCCAGGCTCCTCTTCAAAAGATCCCCACGGTTTCGGAACCGTTTAAAAAGGTTTCGATAGACCTTGTTGATTTAAGAGAAAGATTATCTTCAGCGCGCACTATAGCAGAAGAAGCTTCTAGTATCGCTTCAAAAAGAGCAAAAGCCTATAAAGATAGAGGATCCAAACTGAGAATTTTTAAGCCAGGAGACAAGGTCCTATTGTTATTACCTACGGACCATAATAAGTTACTGATGACATGGAAAGGTCCTTATGTTATTGAGCGAGTTGTTTCAAAGGTAGATTACGCTATCCACATTGATGGATCGAATAAGGTTTTCCATGTTAATATGCTACAGAGATTTTATGAGAGACCACAGTATCTGTGTGCACAGACAAAACCAGAGGAGAGTGTCTTCTCTATTGCTTGTACGGGGGTCGTAGACCAGTTAGACAGTGACGTAAGTGACACCGAGGCGCAGGAAGAGGTACAAATTCAATTGCCGGAGTTAACTCCAACACAAGGTTACAGGGACGTAAAATTTAACCCTGACCTTACGAGTTCTATGAGTACGGAACTTAAGACCCTGTTAGCGTCATTCCCGGATGTTATTACAGATTTGCCGGGTCGCACTACGGTGATCCAGCACCAAATAAAGTTGACTTCGGATAAGCCAGTATTTCTTAGACCTTATCCACTGCCTTTTTCTTCGAGAGATAGAGTTATAAAAGAAGTTGAGTCAATGTTGAAGTTAGATGTGATAGAACCATCAACATCGCCGTATTCATCACCCATCGTCCTCGTGAAAAAACTTGATGGATCGGTGCGGTTCTGTATTGATTTTCGAAAATTGAACACTATTACAGTAGGTGATAGGGAGCCTATTCCATTTCAGGAGGAACTAATAGCTTCATTGGCCGGGTCCACGTGGTTTTCCAAGATAGATTTAACGAAAGGTTATTGGGAAATCCCTCTTGCTGAGGAGTCTAAACAATACACGGCTTTCCAAACGCCCATTGGATTATTCCAATTTAAGGTCATGCCATTTGGGTTGGTAAACGCGCCAGCGACGTTTGCACGATTAATGAGACTGGTATTAAAGGACATACCTAATGTCGTGTCATTCTTTGACGATATAGCGTGTCATACGTCGACATGGTCTGATCATATTCAGACACTAACGGTAATTTTTAAACGATTGCGTCATTTTGGGTTAACTGCTAAACCCGCAAAGATGGATTTGGCATGTCCAAAGATAGTATTCTTAGGACATATCGTGGGTAGAGGTGTTCAGAGACCTGAAGTAACAGAAATTGACAAATTAGTAGGGTTGCAAATCCCTAAAACAAAGAAACAAGTCAGAAGCTTAGTGGGAATTTTGAATTATTACAGAAAGTTCATTCCAAATTTTTCCTCCTTGTCATCTTCTCTTACTCACCTTACTAAGAAGGGACAACCCAGGAACCAGCAATCATATCGCCGACTACCTTAAGGAGGGGTGAAGTGAATAGAAGTGGTATGGTATTATACCAATGTAATGTTATTCTTGTAGGTGCCGAGGTCGGGCCGAAGAGCGCCGCCTACGGTGAGCCCAGGGGATAGGCCAGCATAGGGCCGGAGGCCACACATAGGCCAGGAGTGAAGCTGTCGGTGCAGGTCAGTAGAGGCACATGAGTCGTGGCAGTCTGGCCACCGACAGGGACGTATATATGATCGTAAATGTGCTATTGAAATGCTAATGTGCTATTGCCATGTTGATGTGCTATTGAAATGCTAATGTGCTATTGCCATGTTGATGTGCTATTGGAATGCTAGTGTGTTATGGCAATAGGAAGGGGCTATTGAGAGACTGCGGTGCCAGTGAAATATTAATGTGCTATTAAGACCCTGAGAGGAGAGGCTGAGGCCGAAGTGTCCTTAGAAAGTAACTACCGGGTTGTGGACCCGAGGAAGAGTGCATGTGGGAATAAGGCCGTTGGACGGTAGTAAATTCAATAATATAGTGTATGTAATTGCACTTTTATCTGTATCTTTATGTATAATAAATGTGTGAGTCTGATGGGTTGTTCTGTTAAGTGTTATACTTGTTCGTTCGTGATTGTTGTCTTGTTATAATTATTACATCTCCCGGTCTGGAACAGAAGGTAGAAACCGTCAGACTTTTGGTGGAGACTGCTGTGGTCCTGCACAACCTGCTGAGGCAGAGGGTGGTGATGGCAGCCAATGAGGTGGATCACGAGGAGTGGGTCCCATCCTTGTGTTGTTCAGGTTCAGGATACTTTTTCTGAAACAATGCAATGAGTACATAGTCACGTATGAATGGTACTCAAGTCGCAGCGCTGGAGACAGAGGTTGGGTATCGTAGGAGAGCGTGAGAGAGTGTGAGGAAGCTTGCCAGGCGTAACAAAGCCTATCAAAGCGTCTCAATTCGTGGGAGAGCGTAACAAAGCGTGTCAGATCTTCAGGCCAGATCGTAGCAAATCTTGAGACATCTTAACAAAGCGTGTCAAGTGGTGACAGACCGTGAAGACTGGGTTCCACGCTTTTCAAAAAGCTCTGTTAAGCTTTCTTACGCTTTGAGTCAAGCTTTGCTGAACTTCGTTACGCTTTGTTAAGCTTTGATACGCTCTCGACGCTTTAATCAATTCGTGACAGAGCGCCCCAAATTTTTTAACAGTTTAAAATTTTTGGGCACTCTTGCCGAATGTCCCGCTTTGCTCCAAGCTTTCCAACGATCTATTACGACCCTGACGCTTTAGTCGAGCTTTGTTACGCTTTGGAGCCGGTTTTGATGGCGCTTTCAAGCGCCATCAAAGCGCCGTTGGTGTGAACTTAGCATTCACTATCGTTAGTCCGAGAATCTCCAAGGTTTCAGAGGAAAATTCTCTGACCCACGAAAATAGCCTAGCCAAGCATGGAAATAGATGCAAGGCAAGGGAAGTAACTCTTATTGTTTTTAGTCGTAAACAACATCATGGCGTCTTCACGAAGATTTCCTAAGTTTGTTGAACGAGATACAGCAGTTGATGCCATTGATCTAGAGTGTAGCAACAAGTTTAGATGGGATTGGTTGTTGTTGAAAGATGACAACGTCGATTATTTTTCAGATTTTGCTTGGTGCTGTTATTGCAAGTGTGGGATTATGTACGGCAGTGGTGGTGTGCGTTGTTTAAAAGACCATGCCAACCGATCTAAAGCTCACGAGCGAAACTGTCGTATTTTTCGATCTAACCAGAGTCTTCCTGCTGCAATGCAGGCAGCATGCAGTAAGATTTCTGGTACTGCAGATATCAGTAGTCAGTCTTTGCCTCGATTTAGTTCTAGTTCAGCCGTACCTCGCTCTTTGCCTAATGGTGATGCTCCCAACATTGAGCAAGAACACAACAGATCTAGGGCAGATTTAGAGGTAGCTTCATGCCCAAGCCAGTCTCTCTCAAGGATAGGGTCACTCATCACACTAAAGTTAGAAGTGAATTTTGTATGTGACTCTTGATAATGAAATAAGAACTATTTATATCAACCAAAACTTGTAGAGGAATGAAACATCACATTTACCAAGTAAAGTAAGGTATGTACCTTATGGCCATTACCATGGTTGACTCCCCTGGACCCCCTACAAGGGGCCTACGCGGCCCCTGGCGTTTCATTTTCAGAGAATTTTTTCAAATGTCATTTACATCCCTGGTTTTGATTTCCAGCTCGTAGAGCACATACATGTTCTGAAAAGCGGTTTAATCAAAGCAACACAATATCTCTGTAATTACCACATCAAATAAAGACATCGACCAACAACAAAGTTGGTCATTTTCTCCCAGTCTTCCCTGATGAAAAACCTACAGACAGACGCTCTTATGCAGCATGCCCTAGTATTACATGGGAATTCATAATTACAGACAGAATGGTTTCTCAAATATGCACATGGCCCCTTTCTTCTCATTTCACATGTAGTCGACAAGCAGCATCAAAGTAAAAGTTTCCCCAAGATTTTCTCCAGTTCGAACTTAGACCATCAGTCCTATTACATGAGTACGATGAATAGTTACGAATAGTTACATCGTAATAAACTTAATCGGACGACACCATTTTGTTAGCTGTAGTAAGGCTGACAGGATAGATAAACACACGAAAATAGTGTGGAAAGAAAAACGATAGTCGCGCCAACCAAATAACCAAAACACAAGGAGCAGCGCTGCCACGCAATATATTGGCCTCCCACTGGACCTGGTTTGCAGTATGTAGGCCACAATATGGGCCTCGCGTGTTGCGCTGGGAGGCCAATATATAGCAGCCTCCTGCAAGACAAGGGTTAAAGTATACTGAAATTCTGTGAAGGGTTTTCTTTGCTTGAATATTCTAGAGGATATCATCTGATCATTAATATTTGGATTCCAAATTGTTGCCTGATAGGATTTTTACTCAGTTTTGCATTGTTCTCAGGTGAGAACCCTGAAATTAGGTTGATTTCTGGAAGTTCTCTTTTCTCTGCAAGGAAGCATGTTCTCGAGTGATAGTTTTAAATGCATAAGCATATGTGGAACCTTTTTTTTCCCCTCAAACATGAGGTCCTAATGCCATAGGCAGAATCATTAAAGAATACAGACAAAAATGGCTTATGTGGGATTGTCCACTGTCACTCTTGACTGATTGTCAGCCAGGACACTTGTAGGCTCACATTTCTCTACAGGCCGGTCCTGATGGTACAGGGATGTAAATTTGCTGATTTTCATCAGCTTTTTGATATTTTGACCTTTTGGTGTGAGAAAAGAGCATAACAGTGAGAAACTAATTTTAAGTCTTAGATTTGACGTTTTAACAAAGCATCACCTTATACTGAGTGTTTCAAGTACAGTAAAACCTCGTTATACCGCCAAGTAAGGGGCAAAAGAAAATTGGCGGTATAACGAGAATGGCGGTACAACGAAAATACCAAAGGAAATAAGTAATTTACCAACATTGGACTGGCTAACAAAGTAACATGTTGAAAATATTGCAGTTATCTCCCTTATCTCTCCACTGGCCATAAACCGCCGTTGCCATTTTGAAGTTTACATTGCTTGTAAATGTATTTTTTTGTTGTTGTTGTTTTTTGTGTTTATGTGTGTTGGAGTTTATTTATTCAGGAAATCGCACCTTAAGAGTAAAAGTATGATGTATGTACAAAGGTGCGTTGTCCCGCGACCGGTATGAACCAGTTGAAGCATCACCTCGCGCGCGCTTACATTCGTTCGTAAACTCTCTATTGAACTGTGACCCGTCTTTCCCACTGCATGCCCCATCAGTATGCCTATCAGGACTTCAAAAGCGAAGACTGTGTAGTAGGATCGGTGTTTGAGTAACAAGCACAGACTGTGGCGCCATGTGATGTTCCGTCTGTTAGCTGGATTTAGGTAGAGGTGAGGAGTGGGGGTTAAATTTACGTTGGCGCTATAACGAGCAGTATTTACTATACTCAAGTTATGAATGTAGCAGTCAAACTGTTTTGCGGATGGCGGTATAATGAGATTTTTAGCGACTTTGTATAGGTGTCAGATCCGTACCACGGCGAAAAGCTGGCGGTATGCGGGAATGGCGGTATAACGGGGGGCGGTATAGCGAGGTTTTACTGTATCTTTATTCCACTGAATGTTGTTCTGTTTCACTACTGCAATGTTTGCAATAGTAAAATGTTGTGGTCATTTCTGTTGGGGATTTTCCTACTTTTCACTGGAAGGCAACCTATATCCCTGTATGTTAACACTGTAGCATTTTATCTGATTTTTATGTCAAATCCATTACAGTTCTTGTCGGAATATGGTCCACGCTATGACATGAAAACTTCAGCTGGGAACAGGAGAGACAACAACACTAAAAAAGAGCTGCTCAATATCATAGAGAAGATTAGAAGTGAGTTGATGTGGTAGATTGATCTTTTTCTGTTGCGGCTGAAAGCAGTTTTCTTGATTCCCTTCAACACTGGCTTTATGAACAGTATTTTATCTGGATTGCTTATTGGTCAGTGTGGTAAACTGGATTCCTAATTGCACTTCCTACGAATAGTTTTTTAATAGATAAGATAATTTCTCTTTAACAGTTCTTTATAAATTTATGTACTTTTATAAATTTAGTCTTGTTTTCCTTTTTTTTGTTGGTTTTTCCTCAAAAGCTGCTCACTTCATGGTAAGAACCCATCAAACTTGTTAGCATCTCTCACATTTTAAATTTTTTTTTTAACATGCCTTGATTTATTTACAGAGAATGTCCAGAACATTGCAGATGAAAAGAATGTGGTGCTTCGGAGGGCTATTCGACCAGTTGAAGTCCAGATCATTTGATCAGTTTTCATGGACATCTGGTTGGCCTATGTTAAAAAGCACAATTAAATTTCAATTAGGATCAGGCAGAACCTTAAAGTTAAAGATTGGCATAACAGCAAATGCCTTGTCTTTCACTGGATGAACCCCCTGAGTAGCCTAAACGGAAAGGTTTAAGGTGACTCTTGGTGGAAATTCGGTTTGCCAATTTATTTACCATGCTCGTCAGAATGAGATAGAAATTTTCAGTACATGAGTTTTTTAAATTAGATTTGCGTCATTACATTTTCTGTGAAACAGATTCAATTTAAATGTTCCTTATCATACAGTCCTTTGGTTTTGTGAATTTTTTCCTTGCAAGGACCAATGCATCATGAAATTTTTCTTTTAATATTTGACATTGTCTTTCAAAAACTTAATTTTTGAAAACTGATCCCCCTTTTTTAAAATTATTTTACTTTTATGCACTTTAAGAATGATTTGATTGTTTTGTACACCAAAAAATGCTTTGCTTCACACAAAATAATACTAACTGCACCCATCCAAAGTTTTTTCGGTATTTCGTTTTTCTCTTGTATGTTGTAAATCAGAATTCACTCAGTGTCCCCAGAGTTTTTTTTGTGTTTGTTGGGGAGCATGGGGTACAGTTGATGAATGATTTTTGTTGGAGTTTTCTTTATGATTATCTTCGGTGTAGTTAATGCTTTCCTTTCCTGGGCAAGATTGATCCAACTGAATAGTATGTGTCTTAAATTAAACTGCTATGCTGTTGTACAGTTGACTTCAGAATGTGTTCAAATCACTCAGATATGCAAACAGCGTTTTCATGCCATGCAAGTTATTTACTTTTTCCTGTGCATCAGGGTATTGGGTATCAGTTTATATGTAATTTTTTTTGCCGTGAGATGCCTTAAAATTTTGTATGTAGGTTTGATTTGAAATTACATGTACTTTCTTTCTTAATAGACTTGATTTGTTTCTGAAGAATTCGAGTTGAACTGTACTTGACTTTGTTTTTGAACACATAGAAAGAACGCGAATCCTTCTGTGCACTAAGAACGTGAATCCTGCTGTGCACTGCAAAGGATATGTTCTGTCTCGCACCATGCAAAAGATTTGCATTACCAATATTCAGATTTTTTTGTTCTTGGTTGATCGTTTATTCATATGTGCTGAAGTAACTGAGATATAGTGTTAATGTATTGAGCCGTTTAATGGGCAGTTTTTTTCCATGCAAGTACATGTACCAAAGAAGTGATTCAGAACTAATGATCAAAAGATCTGCTTCACATTTCATGCCACTTTTATTGTTGTTTGTCATGTTTTAGGTTTTGTTTTTTGTGAGCTCATGATTAGTTGTTTAACAAGTCATTGGCATTCGTGTAATCAATAACTCATTGTTTATGTATTGTTCATGTTATTGCTGACTCAATTTTGTTTGTCTTTATACGATGATCATCCTTAAACTTTATGCAGTTTATCAGTAAATAAAAAGTGTCATTTGAAACATTGCAACAGCCTTTGTGAGAGGTCTGAATGTGCACATAAATCATTTTCTGACAATTTAAATTCTTAACAGCAAGCTCAATAGTGACCATGGAAGAGTTGTTAATGACAGAGATGTGATTAATGCTGAATTAATTTTCATAACAAGACAATAAAAGACTTATGGTAGATCAAGCAAGCACATAAACATTGGACATTTTAAATATGTAATTATAACAACCAAAAGCATGAAATTAAAATGGTTATGTTATTACACATCCAGATTGTGTTCAAACTACACAGCTACACACTGTTTTCATGTCATACATATTATTAATTTTCTCACTTGAGTCAGGATTTCAGTTTACACAATGTAGCACAGTAATTTATTACTGTGAGATCCCACCATTTCTTGTAAAGCAAGAGATTTTGAAAATATTGGAAGTACATGCAATTATCAAATTTTTAATAAGATAGTTTAACCCTTCGACTGTGATAATGTGCTGTGGATGTACATCGTACACTATTCAGCACACGGCAGGGAAAAACGTTTAGCAGTGAAGGTGCTAACAGAAAACAGACAGTTGGAGATATTAGTAATGCATGAATTTGTTTGTGGTATGAAATTGTGAAAACTTATTTGTACTGAGACTGTTAGTGCTGTTGTGTTAAACATTTTTGTTGATTTCTAAACATAACATAGCAGATACTTAATCCCGTATTGTAATGACCATGTGCCATAATAACTTGGTCATTTATTGGTCCCTAGAAAATCAGCAGGGCGTAACTTCATCTCAGTGCTCTGTAGGGAGTAGCCATTGAAGTGCTCAGGCCACAGATCCCACACTATACCATTCATGCTGGGCCCGGCGTAACGACTGCTTCCATACCACACACCATTCAGGTTCACCTGGCCAACAGACATACAAATGGTATTCATACATCATTAATGTAACAAATGTATCTTTACTGTATACATTAAAAGTACTTGCTAAGAATCCATGAAAAAATTATTTTGTCTTGGACCCACAGTACATGCTATCCTTTCTTAAGGAGGCTGAAATCTGCAAGTTAATTCTGAAAATTTTGACATTTTTACAAAATACACATCTCAAATATCATATCAAACCTGTACAGCTGAATATGCATTACACGCTGCTTTTCGGTTGTATTTTTTTCTTTGTGAATTTTGGTTGATCAAGTTCTGAAAATCAAGCTACTGTAAGGTACCCAAAAAAATAAAGCGTGAAGTGGCAGTTATACCAACATACTGTTAAACCCAATAATCAAACTCAAACTGTTTGCTCAGGAAAAACAGGCCAACAAACGTGACATAACAAACATTTAATGTCTAAAATTACTAAATTGAAGAAAACTGCTTGTCAGTAACAAGAGATTTAAGTCGCAACATTTGAAATCATAACACTTTTTAAATCAGTCTGAGAGGTAATTATAGCGAGCAGAATATTAGGCCAATTGTTAAATTCAAATTTGGTACATCAGCTCTCAAACAGCAACATGTATATTGCTCTCTGAATAATTCATTGACATGAAGTTTTAGTGTTAAAATATTAGTGTACAATTGGGGGGGGGGGGGGTGAGTATAGATGAAACATCCCAACAGTTGCAGCAATAACGAAATGCATATATATATAATATGGAATTTGAAGAATGAAATAAAATATTCAAGCCAACAACTCATTTCATTCAAATGTCTGGAGGAGAAACATCAATATGTGTTGATTTCAAGGCATTTCATGCAGTGCTGTCACAAAAAATGAGACATACAAGTACAACCATGTCCATTATGCGGGCCTGTAGAGGACTGCCAAGGTGAAGTATTTATCTAAAATCAGTTGCATTGGACATTATCATTGAAAAGTTGTAAATCAGTATGAAAAATAGTCTGAAGTGAAACTAGTTAACTGGAAATTCATGTTTCTTCACAGTGTAATGCACAAAAGGGTACCACATATACAGCTTGAGATATGGTATACATGTAGTACAATTCCAAAACATGAGAATTACAGTGAATTTGTCCTTGTGCACCACCAATTTAGCACGTGTGCATTAACTTTTAAAAAAAAAACTAATTCTTTTGAATACTGGAATAAACTGGGAGGAATGATGTTCTGAGAACAACCAGAGAAGCTAGATCTGATAAGAATTAAGATAGACAGTTCGGGCGTTTTGTGTTCGCATGTTTCGCGCATGCCAGCTAGCGGCGAATGCGCAGGAAACGAAGACAATGGCGTATTTTACATAGACAAACAGGAAAAATCCTGAGTTAATTGTTCAGCTATTCAGACCTTGGTTGAAATGCGCGTAGCTTACTTTGTAACTCTATTTTCTTTAGTGTTGCTGGGGTATTTGTTTGGATTTTTTAAATGAAGAATTTTAGAATTTTGTACACTTTACATAGCCGGGTGGCACTTTTCATGGGTGCTATATTTTTCAGTTACTGACCTGAAAGCATTTATTGAACCACCATCCTGAGGTGAAGGTCAGGGCACAGTCACCACCAGTGTCAAGGTCATTGTCACTATCATAGGTGGAGAACCTCATACTCTGCATGCGCATGTCATAGGACAAGGAATGGAAGGGGTCGCCAGCGTTCCCATGGTAACCACCAACCAGGATACGATATCCATCTGATTCATCCATTATCCTTGTGAAGCTTTGGAAATATAATATACATGTAATATGCAGTGTACCGGCATCAAAGTGGGTGAAAAATGGTCTGGCTTAGTATCATATCAGCTTCACTTAAGCATTATACATGTAATTGAGTTGTTGATTCAGTATTTACAAATCACTTCTGTGAAGTGATAAGTGGAAAAGTAGTTAATCTATGCCATGAAGATCCAGTTACTGCGAGCGAAAGATATACTGGTTAGCACAAATTAAAAAAATGTGTCTGCGTATCATCTATTGACAGCTGAGCACAGCCCGAACCTAATAAGGAATTTTAATCTTAGAGGTAGATATGAAAACAGTGGCGGATCAACTACGAATCTAATGAAGCTTAAGCTTCAGGGCCCCAAATCCCGGAGGGGCTGTGAAGAAACTTTTTTTAATGAGTGAATTTTGGCTGTTGCTCTACTGTTGATGGTTGCCAAGGGGCTCCATAACAGTTCCAGTTTCAGGGTCCAAAAAATGTAGCTCCGCCACTGATGAAAAGTGGACATATATTACTTGAAAATACATGTATGTCTTGTCAATTTGCCAGGGCACTATTTCGGCCAGATGCAACGCCCCACTATGATTTGTTATTTTATGGTTCTTTGTTCTTTCTTGTACTGCATTGTACAATATTCAATTATTCCACCATTTGAAACTACACTTATGCTCCCGATACGCGATAAATTAAATGTCATAAACTGTTAAACCCATTAAAATGATCGTAACAAAAATGTACACGCTGGGGGCAGTAGGCACACCCAGATAATAAAAGAGCAAGTGACTCACTGTTTAGTTGTGATGAAGTTAAACTTTGTCTTTAGAGATAACCGCAAATCGTGCCCACAATGATTGGCAAGTACATGTACATTCTTGCAAGGGAGAGTGAGAGAGAAAACATTTTGCAGTCGTGTGACATTTTACCTGAATTCAGCCCACTGCGTTTCATTCTCCCAATCGGTCAGCTCAATACGCATAACGTTATCACCGTATTTACACTCGAGCCAAAAAGTTAAGCAACCTTCACTAACAAGATTTGTGAACTCTTGCCATTCAATTATTGACTTTTTTGTTTTTGTATAAAAGAAAATTTTGTTTAAGTCATTAAGCCCCATTTTTGGGGTGGGTAAAATGAAATTGAATGTGATTTCAGACTTACATAACAATAAATTGATTCCAATGAACGTGTTTGAATTAATTGAAAAATAAAGTTGTCAGTTCTGAGCATAACCCAGGGTTGTTTAACTTTTTGGCTCGAGTGTAGTTAGAAGATGAATGTTTTCCAGCCCCAACCAGTGATCATGGCGATAGCTGCCAAAGCCATGTTTGTAACTGTTCCAGCCACGGAAAAAGTCATCAGAGCCTGCAGATATGAGGGAAGATATTTATTTAAAAACAAAACACCAAAAATGAAAACCAAAGTTTATGATTGTCATCTTTTAAAGTAAGGAAAGGATGTATAAATTACAGTACATACAAGCAGATTCATGATGAGAAACAAATGGCTGGATGATTTACACCTTTACAGATACATTAGAGAGTCTAGCTCGTTGTGCAAGTATCTCAGCTGAAATATTTCATAGCATGAAAATTATGAAACACATACTCCACTCGCACCTGACAGGAAAGGATACTTGGTACATGCCCTTTTAGGTTTTTGTTTTTAAACTTTCTCTCAGAGTACGTTAAAATGTCTTGCGCAATGCACATCTGACTGAAGTCATTTAGGAACTCTTTCAGACCATTGCTAATGTGAAAGTGGATTATCCTGTTCACTTTCAAAGTCTGCATATCATAGATGATAAGCACATTGTCAGACATAAATACATCATGTACATGTAGATAACCAGAAGCTTGGAAAACGCTGTCTTCTCAAGAACAGTGTTGAATCAGCCAATAATAGCCGTGGAAAACTTTAGGGATACAAAAACAAACTTCCATTCCAAATAAAGTAAATGCAACTACGCAAGTATTGTGAACATCAGAATCATTCTACATGTAGTTTTGCTGTGAGATATGAGAGAATGTATCCTTACCATCTCGCCGCCGCTGGAACACCGTCCAGCCTCCGCCATCAGTCTCCATGTCACAAAATGCCGCCATACGAGTCTGGTTATTGCTTGGGTCCGGCTGAAGATCATACACACCACTCACGTTGACCCCAGACTTCCTCAGAGCGGCACAGTCTAGGCCTGGACCTTGAGCAGTCAACACAATCAATGAATACTTTACACAGATAATGACTTGCGTCAGTTTAAATACGGTAGTTTTACATTTTAAATTTCATTCATAACGGATCGTCTTTGTATCCTCATCAGCTTAATGCCGAAATGAAACATGCTCCCTTATTTGCAACGCCCGGGAAATGGCATTGGCGCTGATCATTTTCAATGAGCATGACGAGTTGCATTCATCTAGAGATTAACAGTTCAATACCTCTTTATCAAATTTTTAGTTCATTCCTTTGCAGCATGAATATTTCCCCTGGCGGTAAGGTACAGAGTATAGAAATGGCTCATCATTAGGCTTTTTTGGAAATCTGCAATTTGATGTCCAAGTCAGCACAGGAGGCGCATATTACATGTACATGGTTATTCTGAAGACATAAATGAATCACTTTCGAAATACATGTATTATCATTGGGCATCTCCTCTCCTCTCCTCTCCTCCGAGTTTTCCATCGTCTGGAATACCCGCCTTGCCACATACAGTGTTGAATAGGACATAAATACTGTACAGTATAGCGTACCAATTTTTGCCTCATTACTAACGTCTGCAGCACGACCTTGAGCTACCGTCTGTCCAAGAGGAGTCACTCCAGTGAGAAGTGCATGAAGACGAAACACATCAGTCTTGACATCTTTCAGTTCGTTACCTGTCTGGAATAGCGTATTAATAAATGTCAAACTTGATTCTTGTGTCTACTGTTTCATTGTGCCTTCTCCTTCAAAATGTAATCCCCATTTGAAACATCATTTTTTCCCCCAATCTCCGTTCGTGATTTCTTTCATCAAATGTCAGATACTGTATTAGCATTCTGCCGACAGTCTTCAAATTATAACTGGCCTTTATTTCAGTTCAGCGCACCTGCTCCGAAGAATTAAGTGTGAAGCTAATATTATAATAACATTACATTTAAACAATATTGTCCCTTTTGAATACATGTAGTACAAAATTAGCCACACAAAATCAAGAAGATAATGTAGGACTCTGGGCCTGTCTTGAAGCTAAGACAAAATCTCGCCACAACTTAGGATTCAGTGTACATAGGTTAGGAGGAGCGGTGAGGGTCACAAAATGTAAAGGGGGGAGGGGGGTCCAGCACATGTTGTAATTACAATGTAACAGGTAATTCCACACAATACACTATTTCTATGGTGAGCCATAATTCCCACGGAATATAAGCTCAGTAATAAATTGATAACTCTCTGACCACACTTCATTATATTATGATACAGTAATTGAAAATCAAAATTCATGTAATACCGTCTTTCACAAGCATTCTGCCACAAGCGTGTCGTGCGATTTTTTTTTAGCGGGCTTGTTAGAGGGTAAGTCCTTCAGAGTCAAGTATTTTTTGACATTGTGAATTCCTTACCTGCACGGCATCTCTGACGTGTGTAGCGTTCATGACGTTCCATGCTTGCACCAACTGTTGTGTACGCACCAGTTCTTGATGCAAACTGCTCACCTCTGCACTCACACTGGCAAAGTCTGACTGAGCAGCTACAGCCAACTGACGGAGGAGATTGTCCAGCCTAGACCAATGCACAAGTTGAAAAACGTGACACAGGCAAACAGGGAATAATGATTCGTTAAAATTTAGTGCCGAGTTTTTAAAATGGGAGTCTCAGTCGTTTTCCACGGAAACAAGTTGATGCTATTAAGTCCATGATTATCACCCCTACACATTTGTACTGCAATGAGTGACAATAAATTTCTATCATATCAGCAAATGTTTTTTTTTTTTTAATTTCAGGATGCATTATGTTTATTTATAAACAAGCTTTGAAGCTGAAATAGCTTGGAAAATAGGCATACAACTGTGTTGGTATATATATAAAATTACTTTGACGTCTTGATCGAACAATGTCCATATACATGTACACGTATGTAATTATGAAAACAGAGATGACAGGGCAGTTAAACGGACGAAGTTATAGCTGATGTCATGAGGATGCGGCAGAAATACTAAAAACTAATTTCTGCTTGTGACCTTTGGCTTCTAGGCCGTCCACGCTTCTCCGTTAAAAAAATAATAATAATAGTAAAATATAAACACTGTATGTCGTAGGCTAAAGACCGATATTCGAAACAAAAAAATAAAGAAATTATACAATAAATTCCCCAAAAGAATTGGAAATGGAAGTGAAAACATTTAAACAGCGAAATATTTTTTGTGTGCATATTTTAAGTTTGTTCCAAGCCCTGCCGGAACCCTTTTGAAAATATTTTCCCAACAACTCTGTTTTTCACTTGTCTCTTTAGTTTTTACCTTCTTGCAATAGCCCCTGACATGTAGAATACAATGCTCACCTTGCTAATTCGGTAGCCGATTGTCGTTCAAAGCTGATCGTTTCCGATGCAAATTTGTTGAACACGGACTGATCGATGCCACTGAGCAGCGAATCGTCATGATCTCCGCTCTGCAAGTTACTCAGACTTTGTTGTGAAGAATCTGCGGAAGATCTTCTGGTCTTTGCATCGTCCATCTGAACACTGTTGGCAATCCTGTTGTTCGCCTGAGGCCTAGGCGCTTGTTTCCCGGTCATCCTGGAAGACTGAGCAAGATTTTGGTGTGAATTTAGTGATGCCGACAGAAGACCTTTACCGCTACTTTCTAACTCGTTGACGTTGTTGTTTGTACATTCTGTACCATCTTTACAACTATTTCTGACTCGGTGGACATTTGCCTTGCTGGCCATTTCATCTAAAGCTTGATATACGATTTGTTTGACCATATTTCTGTACATGCTCTTGATCCTAGATGACGTGGACGGTTTATGAGTGTTACTAACGGTTTGGTGAATCGATTTAGGGGTATCCTGATTCGCGAGTCTGTGATCTGGCCAGGTCTGAGCATACACATCCATTGCAATTTGCTGGCTTTGAACGGGCCTATTCTGATCAGAAAATATTTTCCTGGGTGAATTTTGGGCGGAGTTAGGTGAATTTCCATTGTTGCTATTGAAATTTATCCATGCACCGTCGCTGTCATGACGATATTGGTGGTAAGCACGATGTCCCCATTGTTTTTCTGTGTCATTCATTAAAGGTCTGCCGTCGGTTCCAAAGGGCTTTTCCACGCTGTACGGAGACTTTGTTGAAGGATCAACTTTTTGGGGAGGTTTTGGCGACACCGAAGAAGGATATACTGCAGAGAAAGGATACCACGGTAGTAAAATTCGTGGAGGACGCGAGGTCACGGGGGAGAGGTTCACAGTTTGCGTGCGGTTGTTTAGAAATTGCGGAATTAGCTTTGTCGATTCCATTGAATGCGAATCTTGATGTGGAACAGGATCACTTTCTGACATTATCTGATTATCCACTTCTCGGAAGAAATATTCTGGCTGCTCCTGAACAGGGCTGTTGGCCTGGAAGACGTCACCAAGTTTTGCCGAAACGTCGTAACTTTCTCATTATCATTAATATTTGCAATGAGAGAATCAAACCCAACAGAATCTGGGAAATCATTTGTGTCATTAGCAGCATGGAGTGCATCATTTATCTCAGCTGCCAACACGAACTGGTAAACCACAGCAAAGATACTTAGGCTTGTCCACACAAAGTTATTCATCTTGCCTTTGCTATGTTCACTGCGAAAGACGTCACAGTATTACTTTTCTACATGTGTAATGATATAGCTGTAGTTGCAAATTAACTATTATCTTTTCTGAGATTAATACAAATCATGAGAATTTCGGTCAAATACCATTCAGTAGTTATTCAAATTCAAATGAACACAAGGTTGACCATTCAGTCCAAAGTTACACGTGAACCACTGAGTCCGCACTGAACACATGATAGAGATACCACAGGTCAACAGACTCCGATACTGGAAGCACAAATTAAAGGAGAGTACAGTGCCTAATACCCGTGACGTATACTTCCTCGCTGATGTACAAACGTCACTGGATAAGATTGAAGTGTTTGGAAAACAAACAGGCAATGGGCTATCCCCTCCCTTGAAGAAGTGTTATCGTCGTGTTCCTGTTAGATCTTCTCATCAGTCTAACCAACTCATTTACTCTCCTTAGCACACTTTATCGCCATGTTTGGTCAGTCACATCCCTACTCAGGACTTTAATGTCCAGGCACCAATTCCCACCCAATCAGCAGGCATTTTGTGATAAGCTTTCAACTATTTGTCGATGTTAAGAATGGTCACTTTCTAATTTCAAACAACGTACTACTACTACTACTACAACCACTACTACTAATAATAATACTAATGATAATAATACTGTAATGAAACTAGACTAGAAGTGAACATGTACGCATCTAGAACTTCGTGACAACAAGACAAAATTAAGAAACTATGTAATGTCACAATTTTATTCTTGACAATAAATTACATTGGACGCATCCATTTGGGCCAAAGTTCAATATCTTAAATTATGTATTTAAGTTGTTGTTTTTTGCCGCAAAAAAGATATGACATCATCTCCCTTGAGGGTGCGAACATTTCATACCAAGTATAAAATTTAATACTAGAATACGTTCATAATATTCAGGAAACGGACCACTACGGGGGCGACACTGCAAGTATGTTGGGATCACCTTAGTAATATGACCCAAAACGTTGGAAGAGGGCAAAAGGTTAATTCCAGAGGTCAGTCAGAGATTGCATCGAAGGTGATCGCAACCTTTCTAAAAATAGAAAATGTCTTTGCAGTTCATCCTCTGGGTGTCAGACCAAACCTATCTGGCATCTGCTGTCGTAATACATGTAGGCCTATCTATTTCTGGCGAGCCTTGGCGTCTGCTTCAGCGCTCAACTGGCATAGCAGTGGTGCAAGAATGAAATATTGTACACTAGACCGGAATAAGCAATCATGTGCCCCCCCCCCTTCTCTCTCTCTCTCTCTCTCTCTCTCTGTCTCTCTCTCTCTCTCTCTCATATAATAAAAGTAATAAACTACAGTCTTGCTTCAGTACTCATGCGCACCACAACATTACGCACGAAACTGAACGCTTGATAAGGTTACTTTTTATGACATGCATGGTACTATATATTACGAAACAAACATGCAAAAATACAGATGTTACATAGCAATAAACATTTTTATTTTTTAAAAATACATGCTTGAAGTAAACAACTTTTAATTACAGCCATCATCTTCCTTATCTCAATTGCCACCTTCCTGCCAAATTTAAGGCCTGAAGAGTGTATAGTTTGGTCAGTGACTCATGCCAAAGGTTGCAAGTTACTGAAATATATAATAGATACGCTGGAAGTGCAAACGTACGCTCGATTTGGCAATTTTTTAGCCTCGGCATTCCCCTTTCCCCTATAATAATGTACGTTTTTACGTATACGTGGCCCGATGCCCCTTCCCCCTCTACCCCTCCCCCACCTTGTCCGAATGTACGGCCATGATAAGGCCTTGATGTTCTAAGAGTTTGTAATAATGGAACCCCCCCCCCCCCCCCCCGAAAAAAGTACCTACTTTATGGATGGCCCATAAGAGAGATCAAGAAACAGTTATCTTTCTTTCTTGGCCTGAGAAGAACTCTTAACTATTATGAAGAATGAGCTGACTGTCCTGTGGACACTGTGGCTTTATCGATCCAAATATTTGCCCGGCTGTTTGTCGACTTGGCAAATACTGTAAATATATTATGATTTTATCCATTTAGCCTGATTCGTTTCCTTTTGTTGTAACCTTATGTCTGAGAAGAGTGGTTTTTGAGCTTCCAGAGACATGACGTATGATGAAGTTAGAAGGGAAGGGAATCTATAATTATTAGGATGCGGCGAGTCGGTGGTGGATGGAATGGATGAATGGAAAGATAGGATGGATAGATAGATGGATGGATGGGTGGGTGGATGAAAGGGTGGATGGATGGGTGGATGGAAAGATAGGATGGATAGATAGATGGATAGACGGATGGATGGATGGATGGGTGGGTGGATGAAAGGGTGGATGGATGGGTGGATGGAAGGGTGGAAGGATAGATGGATGGATGGATGGAGGGAGGGATGGTTGAAAGGGTGGATGGATGGATGGATGGATGGGTGGATGGATGGATGGGTGTATCGGCCAGTGAGTGAATAGGGTGGATGAATGAGCGGGTGGATGAGTAGGATGGATGGATGGGTGATTGGGTGGAAGAATGGTGGGATATATGGATGGTTGGATGGATGGTTGGATAAGTGTACGAATGAAATGAAGGATGCAAAGAATGGATGATTGAGCGAATGAATAGGATGGATGGGTGAGTGATTAGGACGGGTGGACTGATGGATAATTGGAAAGGTGGATGGAAGGAAGGAAGGGTGAATAAACTGAATGAATAGATGAGTGGATGAATGGATGGATGAAAGACTGGGTGGGTGGATGGAAGAAGGGTGATCTTTCTGGCTAATGGGTCGATGAATGAATGGACTGGCAGCTGGATCGATGACTGTAAAAGAATGAGTAAAAAGTTGTTGAATCGTGGACAGACTAACAAAAGTGCAGAGATGAATACACGCTCAAAGAGAGCTAAATCTCTATTGAAGACAGCGCCAAACTCTGTTTGTTTCTATTTCCGCCAGCAATAAACAAACGGTGGACCCCAGGCGCAAATATTGACAGAGCTTCAGTCAGAGAACAAGATTTACGTGCCTCGTCAAAGGCCAAGATCGATGCCAAATTATTGACTAATTTATCCTGGTATCATTGAGGAAAAAAAAACGTGTTCTGCTTATTCATTCATCATAATAATTAAAATGCCCATAGCCCAACTGAGTCAAGTCTGTTTTGCCTGGGTCTTGTGGACTTCAGAGTTGGGCAGGATCGTATGCATTAGTGAGACTGAAACAAGTCTGTATCTCTAGATGATACAAAGGAATTTCAAGTCTGAGTCAAAACCGACGCAAAACAGACTTGACTCAGTGCCCCATTAGCCTAATAGTTGTACCAACAGCTTGAGTCAACGAACGCTGTCTCGAGGGCAAAAATTCACGGAGATGGGGGAAGGGGCTTATTTTGTCCCTTTTGATCTTTAAAAAAAAAAATTATTCTCTTCAAGTAATAAAGCAAGAACGAAAACTACATAAAATGAAGAGAAAATGAACGAACAAACAGAGGAGGGAAATGAAAAGAAGAGGGAGGTGACAAAAAAGAAAAAAGTATCTTTTCACAAAGAGAAGATCAGAATCATGTCAAAGATATAAAGTTGAAGACACCAAAAATTAACATGTCTTGCTGGATTTGTAATCACCGGATAACTACGCAAATGTTTCAGTCTTAACCGTCTAACTTCCCCCGGTATTCCTTTAGTCTCTGTCCTAATGTTCCAGCACACAGGCGCCAACACCGTAATCCATGGCTTTAGATGAGCGGCGAGTCGCGGTTCCAAACCTGTAGCGCGTAAGCTTGATGAACCGTATCGTTTATTTCTCCACCACTGCATTGTGTAAGGCGAACGTGAGGATTTTATTGATTTGCGCTTATTTGATATCTATGTCGAAAGGTACCAAGGAAGGCAAGTGGTCTAAATTATTTATTGTATCTTTGTGGTTGCTCCGTATGAAAGCATGGGTCTCGACAGAGCGATTTGACACACCTGTGTTTCAAAGGTAGTGCAGAGGGAGGGCCGGACCAAACGTTTATTACTTCTTTGGAAAGCATGTGTGTACTCGATGTGTACTCGATCCAACCATGCGGATTTTCTGTTTCTGTTGATATCACAGTGAGTTTTTGCGATACAATTATTATGTAACATTTTCGACTCGTCGGACCATCAGTCCTAGATCAGGCCGCTGCGGAGTTGAACAACTAGTAATGAGCTGCTTCGTTTGCTCAGAAACGTCGTCAACGTGTCATTACCACGCGCATGTCATAAAATTGTCGCCTTCAGCTCGCCGATATTTTAGAATAACGAATAGATTGTCTGAATGCTGAGCTTCTCTTTTGCCATTATTCTGCTCTCTGGAAGGGTAGACTTGTTTATATAATATGTAGCCTACCCCAAAAGAGGTAGGTAGTATTTTGATGAAAGTTATGTCTGTTTGATAGAATGGGTGGCAACGTGTATGTCAACAGTGCATGATCGTGCCCGCTGCCCAAGCAAGCCCTTTTATTATCAGTCCATGCGCGATAACACAGACAGCAACTGCGGATTTTTTTTTTTTCACGCGGGATTGTTTAGGACCCAATATTTCACTGATTCCCTGTGCATGAAGGTTGTATCTAACAGTTCTCTTCGGTTACAAAGAGATACCTAAAATTCATGTTCAAGATTACGCGTACTTAGGCCGATTGGCACGTCAGGGTCTTCAAGCCGAGTCTTGCCTTCTTTCCTCCTTACTCGATCCTGTAACAGTAGTTGTGACATGCATCATCTACTACGGCCCTCCCTCTCCCCACCTCTCCCCCCCCCCCCATGACTCCTTCTTAGCCCTAGTAACCCTCTTTGTCCTGGTCCTTAGCTAGAAGACAGTGAAAAAAAGTGGGTGGGGCGGATTAGATATCGTTATTGCGAAATTATACGTTCCGGCTATTTAGAACAAGACCATAGTTTGCAGGCTGTGTTCATTATTATGTCCCGTTAGGATGCATCCTGTTCGACTTGATAGGGGTGGGGATGGGAGAACTATCTAAACCTGTTAATTCACTTCAACAGTGATAATGGCATACACTTCTTTCCCGCTTTCTTTACCCTGTAGCCAGTTCTAAGTGAACTTTAGCACACTTTTCAATAGAAATTCAGAGAATTTGGCTATTGAATCAGCTCCTTATTATTCATTTTGAGGGCATGTGTGTCATTTCTCGCAAGACCTTTCTTCAGTTTCTTTTCTCGCATGCTATAATAAATGATATATTGTATTATGTTTATTTGAACATTTGTTTAATTCTTGTTTATATGTTGTTCGATCATGAACTCTTCCCTTGTCTTTTAAATTCGTTCTCTCTCTCTCTCTCCCTCTCTCTCTCTCTCTCTCCCTCCCTCTCTCTCTCTCTCTCTCTCTGTCTCTCTCTCTCTCCGCCCTCTCTCTCTCCCCGCTTTATCTCTCTCCTTCTCTATCTCCCCCTCTCTCCTTCTCTCTCTTTCTCCGTCTCTGTGTGTTTGTCTGTCTCTTTCTCTCCCCGTTTAGATGAAAGTCTATTTTGTTCTATTTAGACCCTTTTCCTTCTTCACAGGCATAAAAAACTGAGTCACAGAAATGACGAATAAAAAATGTTTATAATGAAATAAAATTAAAGAAAAAAATGAAATGAAATTTTAAAAAAAAATCAAATTAAATTAAATAACAAAGGAAATTAAATGAAACAGTCAAAACGGAAATTTAAAAAAAAATGAAATCAAATGAAATGGAGTCAAGAATGAAATAAAATAAAACTTGAAATCAAATTTTTAAAAAGTAAAGAATGAAATTGAAAGAAAAAAATTTGGGAATTAAATTATGGAAGAAAAAAAATCAGAGAATGAAATGAAATGAAATAATATATAGAAATGAATGAAGTGAAAGAAGAAAAAAAAAGAAAAGTAAACGGAGAAGACAAACAAAATCTCCGCATACTCGTACACAAACAATCATAAACTCGATAAAGTTGAAGCAATCAATTACTTCGGGGGAAGGGGCGATTTATGGGACAAAACAACCAGCCTTGTTCTACCAACACTTGCGGCAATGCCTGTCTGCCTGAAGGAAAATAGTGTTTCCACGTGTTACGTAATCGGCACATGAACACAATCTCTCTATTTCACTACTTAAAGGGTTTTGGACGTGTCCGTTACCTTTTTCCGTTTCTGTACTATATGAAAACGCAGCTTAAGACATTTTTAATAAATCCCTTTGCCAGCATTGTATACGGTCTCACAAAGTATATGTAAAATGTTCTCCCTTTTCACACTCCCGCATTCATCTCCCTTTTCTTTTCAGTATTTTTTATCCAAACTTGTTTTTCATCTCACGGCAGGTGCATAATACAGTACTGGTTTATCCTGTCTGCTGGCTGTAACTTAACACGCGATCTGTAGATGAGATGCATAATACTATCATGTTTGTATGATTGTAAACCATGCATGACAACTTTGACACAGTAAGAATTTTTCCTAAGCAAGTTTGAGTCATATCTTTTTCGTTCATTTGTTATCTTGACCCAGGAATGTCAGGGCATCCTATTTACTCTGTGGGAGATTCTAAGAGGTTTTGTATAGAGTTGTGGGTTAAAAAGTACCGTACGGTAATTGTAAAAGATGATCAGGCTGAAATGAGTTAATTTATTTATTCCTTTTTGTTCGATGAAGTCGAAGCAGGGAGACGTTCTTTTTCTACTGCTTTCTGTCATTGTTGCTGATCTGATCCAGTTTTTTTTTTAACATTCTTGTTTTCATAACTGTTGTCCGATGTTTTTAGATTACTGGTTCGCAATCTTACTTTCGCGGGGACTTTAGCTATGGGCTATTTCGTTTCCTAGTTTTGGTTCCCTTTAATTGTTGTTGTTTTTCTTGTTTCTTTCCTCTGGCTTCATTCTTCTTCTACCTTGCTCATAGAGCCCACAAAAGAACTTTTTTAGCCATAAAAAGAGCCGTTTTGCCATGAGATGCACTGTTGCGATAACCGGTTGAGGTCCTTTTGTTTCTGGGGGGCCTCAGCCTAATGGGGGCCACAATATGAAGCGTGTATTGGTACTGATGCACTGATTCATTGGAATGGATTAATTAAATACAATACGAATACACGAAAGTAAAACTTCAAACATTGGCATGTATAGTAAATACACTTCCATATTTTATCTGACATGCACGTTATCAGGACCGGTGACTGGGGTGATCAAAATAAATAAAAGATGTGCAACCCGAACTCCCATAGTGTCCATTGCCTAGCTTGACATTCCAGTAATCGCCCTGGTTCTGTTATCCGGTTAGTCCGCGAGGATTAGGTCTGATCTGTTTACTGTGTTGCCATGAAGTGACCATCCAAGCAGACACACACTGAAGGAATTTCTATTTAGGTTCAACTGGCAAGGACAGGTATTGTGCTCGTCTGCAGTTTTCACCAGAAGTGGCTGAGACAGGAATGCTACGTATCACCCATAGAACGATGCCAACAGTAAGCTTGACCAAAGGACACTAGAATAGATTAACAGTTATGTGAGAGGATGAACGACTTTCTATTTTTAGTGTGCTTTCATGGTAACTCTGGTGCGTGAGTGAGGGACGGCCACTCATAGTAGTTTATCATTATGGACACTTGGCCGAGCACCATTAATTGGATTATTTCCCTTGTAATACTAGCGCGGGACCCGTTATTCACATCACGGTGAAAAGCGCGCATTTTGATTGGTCAGTTGGAAATGTACCGGGCTTCCAACTCTTATATCATGGCTTTAAGTTTCTTACAACTCGCTCCTTCGTTGTTATCCACCGACAGAAAGACGGGAACCCGAATTCATTTTTGAGAGTAGACAATACCCTATCGGTACAAAATAGGCACTCATGATAACGTTTGTTATCAATGGAGATACGTCGTATTAATGGACGAAAGTATCCCGCACAAAATTGTCGAATGTTGTTAGTCCTGACACTTTGAAAATTTATATTAAAACTACTACCGAGTTTCTGGTATAAGTAGTCAGTTAGAATTTTAGCAGCAAGTTTCTACTTTATAATGGTACTAATTTTGTTGTACTTTGATGCACATATCCTATTGAAATAATTAATAAGAGGGTCTCGGATTTAAAGCAAACTATGAGTTAGACGCATGTTATCCCCGATAAATCCAACCTGGGTCAAATTTATTCAATTATTGCTGGAGGGGACGTTAGAGTAATTTCTGCAGTTTACTGGGATACCTAATTGACTTTTGTGTGCACCCTTTTAACCGTACTGTAAATTCGATTGTGTTAGGACCCTAACCGGTTATGTTGTTCGGCTGGACTCAATGTCCGAGCCTTTCACTTGTGCAACACGGGCTACGTAATAGCTCTCTCGGACGTCCGCGCGGGCTCATAAATAAGATGCGGTTCGAGTGGTCAACACACTCCATCATAGACGCAGGAGACAAGAGCCGACAGCGCAGTGAACCCAGCCCAGCAACCCGGGCCCGTAGCAGCTCAGAGGCTTGCCGACGCTTGCCATCGCCACCCCGCCCCATAAGGCATGTAGCGGTAGCACAGGACCCGGAGAAACTTTGGCTTATGGCTGGTTGGGCTTCTTTTTCTTGGCTTCTTTTTCCTTTTTTTTGTTTGGTAGTGATACCGTTGTTAGGCTTTTTGAATAAATAAGATTGCCAGCAGAACCCTGTGTTTGTTAATCCTGTGTATCCTTAAGGGAGTTACTATTGAACCCACGCAGTAACCACATTAGCCACTCGTAGTTCATCCAACATTTTCTGGTGTCAGAAGTGGGATACTTCGGTCCATTAGTTCATCCAACATTTTCTGGTGTCAAGAAGTGGGATACACAGAAGGGTTAGTTTGTAAGTCTAGAAGGCCCAACCATGCCACGAACAACAGGAAGCCGAAGTTCAGATGAGGAACAACCCCCCGCACCACCGCCAATGCCAACACAGCCCTACATTATAATGGCAGCAGAGCAGCCGAGGATCGACACATTCTACGGCGACATGGGGAGAGGAGGTGCAGAGAGGTTTGAGGGACAGCTCCGGGCCTGTTGGTCCAGCAGGCCAGAACTCTCCGAGGACCACCGCCTCACCATCCTTCTAAACAGCGTCGGCCCCGAGGTGAGGGCGGAACTCAAGTGCCACCCCCGGGAGGTGCAGCGAGATCCTGAGAGAGCTCTCCAGTGTATACTGGAGGCTTTCGGAGAACACCGGTCACCCAGCGACCTGTTCATAGCCCTGAGCCAGTGCCGCCAACGACCAGGGGAGACGGTGAGGGGTTTCTCCCATCGGCTGAGGGATATGTTCGACGCCCTTACCAAGCGCCAGTCTGCCCTGAGGGAGCCCATATATGAAGAGAGCATCCTGAGGGACATCTTCATGGGGGCCCTCTCAAGCGAATCGCTCACGGCCCAGCTCCGTGAATACAGGTTCCAGCATCCAGATGCCACCTTCCTGGACATCCGGAACACTGCCATCCGCTGGTATGACGACAGGGGACACCCCGACAGCCACGTCCAAGCCATTGCGACCAGGGCTGACAACAGGCCACCCCAACACTCCGCCGCCGCCACTGCTAACACCAGCGACCGGGCCATCGCTGATCTCAACGGCAGGCTGGAGAAAATGGAAGCTCTCCTGTCTCGGTTGGCTGAGGAGGAGCCACTCAGCCACCGGAGAAGAAGGACGAGGGGGCAACGAACTGAGAAGGGACCAGGAGCCTGTTTCCAGTGTGGACGACAGGGACACTTCGCAAAGGACTGCCGCCGCTATCAACGCAAGCCACAGGGGGAAGGGCGACCCCTGTAGACCAGAGTCCGGCTACAGATGGGTCAAGTGAGGACTCATTCACACGACGAGCGGTTGGGGAGCTCCCTGTCAGGACGGTACAGTTGAATGGAATACCAGTCACTGGGACCATCGATACCGGATCACAAGTCACGACTGTCACCTCGGCGATCTACCAGCGGCACTTCAAGGGAAAATTGCAGAGGCCCACTCAACACTACCAACTGACCGCGGCGAATGGACTCAGCATTCCATATGAGGGGTACATGGTTGCTGATGTGACAGTGGATGGACAGACAGCCCAAGATCGAATAGTCTTCGTCCTGAGCGGGGACGGTCCTGCCCTGAATTCGTGCCTGATAGGGATGAACGTCCTAAACCATCTGGATGTAACCTTGCCCTCACCAAACTCCTCACAACAGCAGCACCCCTACGCTAGAGCCCCCAAGCAAGCCACGGTGATACCAGCTCGCACCGTCAAGACAGTAGTAGCAACAGGAGGCAATACCCGAAACCAAGAGACGGTAATTTTAGAAGCGATAGTAGATGGTCCACGCCGAGGCTTGGCTGTTCTGACAACCTATGTGACTCCAATAGATGGGAAGCTGAAGGTTCTAGTCATGAATGAGACGGATGAAGATGTTGTTTTGCCAGCCCGTGCCCCTCTGGGAAAGATATACCCTGCCAGTCCTGCTGTACATGTCAACCACGTCAACTGCGAGTCGCCGAGGTCCCCCGTTAATCACCCACCAAGACAAGGCCCCACACCTGAGGCTCTACAAAAGCTTACCGAGATGGTTTCAATCCCAACCCTAAACAACCACGAGCAAACCACGCTAAGGGACTTACTGGTCACACACCAAGATGTCTTTGCCTGGACGGACGCTGAACTGGGATATACGGATAGAGTGCAACATAATATAGTAGTGACGGATGACACGCCAGTCTCCCAGCCATACCGAAGGATCCCGCCATCTCAGTTGAAGGAAGTGCAAGAACATATTGAGGACCTCTTGCGTCGTGGCGTGATCCAACCAAGTAGTAGCCCCTATGCCTCACCCATTGTTGTTTGCCGCAAGAAGTCAGGCGAGCTGAGACTCTGTGTCGACTACCGCCAGCTGAACAACATAACCAGGAAGGACGCATTCCCACTTCCCAGGATTGACGAGTGTTTAGACATACTAGGTGGCTCAAAATTCTTCTCAACCCTAGACCTCGCCAGTGGTTACCATCAAGTTGCTATGTCGGAAGAATCTCGAGAGAAGACTGCTTTCATCTGCCCCTTTGGCCTGTACGAATACAATAGGATGCCCTTTGGTCTGTGCAACGCCCCGGCCACCTTCCAGCGATTGATGCAGTCCACAATGAGTGACTTCATATTCAAGATACTGCTGGTCTACCTGGACGACCTGTTAGTCTTTTCGCCAACCCTTACCGAACATCTGGAGAGACTGGAGTCTGTCTTCACTCGACTTCGCACCATTGGCGTCAGGTTAAATCCCAACAAGTGCTCATTTGCCCGCTCTTCAGTACCCTTCCTAGGACACACTATCTCGAATGAGGGGATCTCTACTGATGAAGACAAGGTCCGCGCCATAACGGAATATCCTATGCCGAAGACCATGAGAGACCTAAGGACTTTTCTGGGGATGGTGGGCTATTACCGTCGTTTCATAAAGCATTTCGCCAGAATGGCCCGCCCCCTCCATGAAGTCATCAGCAAGGCAAACCAGCAGAACCAAGGCAGCTACAAGAAGCACCAAAAACTGGGTGAGCTATGGACGACTGAATGCCGACAAGCCTTCCTGGAACTGCGAGATGCCCTCTACAGCGACGCAGTAATGTTGGCCTACCCTGATTTCGACAAGCCTTTCGTCTTGGAAGTAGATGCTAGCCATGAAGGTCTAGGTGCTGTCCTCAGCCAGGAGAAGGACGGACGACGACGTGTAATCTCTTACGCAAGCAGAGGATTGAGGCCCAACGAGAGGAAGATGCGTGGATACAGTTCATACAAGCTGGAACTACTAGCAATGAAGTGGGCCATAACCGAGAAATACCGGGGATATTTGATGGGCAACTGCTTCACCGTATACACCGATAACAACCCCCTAAGTCATATTCTGTCTTCCAAACGCAGTGCAGTGGAACAACGCTGGATAGCTGAACTCGCAATGTTCAACTTTGATATCAAGTACCGCTCGGGGAAGGAAAATGCGAATGCTGATGCTCTGTCCCGACACCCCCTTCCGGCACCACCCGACGAGGACGCTGATGAATTGGTAACTATTGCTTCCGCCTGCCTGCAGTCTACCACACACCTCCCATTGGAAGTTGCCACCACGGTTGGAGAAGTGTTTGTGAACCATCTGCACCTGTCTCCTGCCAAAGCCCTTATTCCCTCCCTCAATAACGAAGACCTAGCAGCTGCCCAAGAAGATGATCCAGCCATCCAAGTTGTCTACCGAGCAGTAAGGGCGCAACAAAAACCCACAGCCATAGAGCGCAAAGACCTAACTAGTGACACCCTCGCCATACTGAAACAGTGGCACAAGCTTTCCATCCACGACAGCATACTAGTGCGGAAGATTCTCGACCCAGTCCACGGAGAAGTAAAACAGGTAGTCTTACCATCCAAATATCGTGAAACTGCTATTAGGTTTGCACACGACGGCACCGGACATCAAGGCCCCGAGCGAACACTCGCCCATATACGACAACGGACCTATTGGCCAGACCAAACCAGTATGGTTCAACAGTATTGCCAACAGTGCGAGCGGTGCCAGCGGTCTAAGCATCCCCCTGTCCGTGTCGCCAAACCCACTGGTCATCTTGTGGCCACTCACCCCTTGCAAATTGTGGCCATGGACTTCGCAAAAATTGAGCCCACTACTGATGGCTACGAGAACATACTGGTCATGACAGATGTTTTCACCAAGTGGACAGTAGCAGTGCCAACCAAGGACCAGACAGCAGCGACAGTTGTTCGCCACCTCATTCACTCGTGGATTGTCCACTATGGGGTTCCAGAGAGGCTACATTCCGACCAGGGACGGCAGTTCGAGGCTGAAGTGGTACGCCAGCTCTGCAGCCACTATGGCATCACCAAGTCCCGCACCACCGCTTATCATCCACAAGGCAACGGCCAGTGCGAACGATTCAACCGCACTATGTTCAGTCTACTGTCCACCTTACTCCCAGAACAGAGGTTAAGATGGCGAGAATACCTGCCGGAATTAACTTTCTGTTACAATGCCACCCCCCATTCTTCCACTGGAGTGTCCCCTTACGAGCTCTTGTTTGGCAGGAAACCACGTCTGCCATTAGATGTCTATCTGGGCGACGAGACACCAGCCTCCACTTCGGTAGGCGACTACGTCCAGCGGCATATACAACGGCTTAACGAACTGAGGGCGAAGGTAGCGAGGAAGGTGGAGTCCACGCACCCTCTGCAGGACGCACGAAGGACGACCCCCCACAACGCCGCCCATCTTCAGCCGGGCGACCATGTCCTTGTCAAGCACCACTATCCTGGTCGACACAAGATCCAGGACCCGTACCCCGGTCCTGTGCACACCGTCCTGTCTGTTCCCCCGCCTCATGGTGGTTACTTTACCATCAGAAACCCAGATGGAGATGCCTCTGCGGTCAACGGAGACCTCTTGCGGTTATTTCACCCCCCAGTGGTCAACACACATCCACAGCACCCGCCTCCACTGCCTGCGTCGACCGATGTCTGGTACTTCCCGGCTCACCACCCTTGCCAGCCACCTGCAGCCCGACCGGACCCGCAACCTGGGATGACAACTTCCCAGCGCCTACCTCCTGTGCGACGGTCCAGCCGCCCACACAGACAACCCCAGAGATTGGACCTCTGACTCTTATTAGTGATTAACATTAGACATTGACTGTGAGTGCAGAAAGAGCAGGGGAGCGCATCCATCAAGACCCCCCCCCGAGTTTCCATCAGGCCAGATGATAGACCACCGAATCCAAGGGAGCTCCGCCTCAAGATTTTAAGTTAGAGAGTATGCCCGTGTTAGCTTTCTCCACAGCTTAATTACAATTACTTTTATGCCTATGTTGACCTTACCTTTTTCATTGCACTAGTGCCCTTATAGCATATTGTCTTTTTTTGTACTGTTCGATCCTACGTTAACCCTGATAGTGGTCTGGGACCACCGTTTCAGGTCTGGGACCTGTTGTTTTGTCCATATGATGTAACTTGCTACAGCCAGAGCTGAGACTGTTGTGTACATCTTCAGGATGCCAGTAGTAACTTAGCCGGTTCACGCCACCTGCTAGTAGTTATAAAGAGGATGGACCATTGTTGTACTTCGGTTCACCGTGTGTAATTTGCAATTGTTCTACTCTAAGTGATGGTATCATAGCCCCTTAGAGTTTGTTTATACCTTCAGTGGTCTTTTGTAAACCTTTGAATTGATGTATGTGTCACGTAAGGGACTACGTGACTTAGCAGGGGAGAATGTGAGAGGATGAACGACTTTCTATTTTTAGTGTGCTTTCATGGTAACTCTGGTGCGTGAGTGAGGGACGGCCACTCATAGTAGTTTATCATTATGGACACTTGGCCGAGCACCATTAATTGGATTATTTCCCTTGTAATACTAGCGCGGGACCCGTTATTCACATCACGGTGAAAAGCGCGCATTTTGATTGGTCAGTTGGAAATGTACCGGGCTTCCAACTCTTATATCATGGCTTTAAGTTTCTTACAACTCGCTCCTTCGTTGTTATCCACCGACAGAAAGACGGGAACCCGAATTCATTTTTGAGAGTAGACAATACCCTATCGGTACAAAATAGGCACTCATGATAACGTTTGTTATCAATGGAGATACGTCGTATTAATGGACGAAAGTATCCCGCACAAAATTGTCGAATGTTGTTAGTCCTGACACTTTGAAAATTTATATTAAAACTACTACCGAGTTTCTGGTATAAGTAGTCAGTTAGAATTTTAGCAGCAAGTTTCTACTTTATAATGGTACTAATTTTGTTGTACTTTGATGCACATATCCTATTGAAATAATTAATAAGAGGGTCTCGGATTTAAAGCAAACTATGAGTTAGACGCATGTTATCCCCGATAAATCCAACCTGGGTCAAATTTATTCAATTATTGCTGGAGGGGACGTTAGAGTAATTTCTGCAGTTTACTGGGATACCTAATTGACTTTTGTGTGCACCCTTTTAACCGTACTGTAAATTCGATTGTGTTAGGACCCTAACCGGTTATGTTGTTCGGCTGGACTCAATGTCCGAGCCTTTCACTTGTGCAACACGGGCTACGTAATAGCTCTCTCGGACGTCCGCGCGGGCTCATAAATAAGATGCGGTTCGAGTGGTCAACACACTCCATCATAGACGCAGGAGACAAGAGCCGACAGCGCAGTGAACCCAGCCCAGCAACCCGGGCCCGTAGCAGCTCAGAGGCTTGCCGACGCTTGCCATCGCCACCCCGCCCCATAAGGCATGTAGCGGTAGCACAGGACCCGGAGAAACTTTGGCTTATGGCTGGTTGGGCTTCTTTTTCTTGGCTTCTTTTTCCTTTTTTTTGTTTGGTAGTGATACCGTTGTTAGGCTTTTTGAATAAATAAGATTGCCAGCAGAACCCTGTGTTTGTTAATCCTGTGTATCCTTAAGGGAGTTACTATTGAACCCACGCAGTAACCACATTAGCCACTCGTAGTTCATCCAACAGTTATATTGCAAATTACATGGTATTCATTCACAATGACACTGTAACAGCACAATTTACTCAAATTTGACACTGATTAGAACAAAAATAATATAATCGCACGGGCAAACATACATTATACTTGTAAATTCCATTTTCATAAAACACAGGATAGACAGATACTTGTTGATATTTGAATGCATGCCACTATAACACATTCACTTTCCCTGAACGACTTCGCGAGGGCAGCACGAAGCATGGCAGTCTAAGTTGATATCAAGTTATTTCATACTATTTTTACAATGTCAGGTGACAGCACATTTGATATCGGCATTTCACAATGCCATCTTCCTGAATAAACAAACCAAGAGAAACTTGTCATACAGCAGCATGTTTAAGTTTTTATGTCTTTACTTCGTGTTGAGGCCTGTTGGATTAGATCTATATTGTCTTTTTAGCTTTAAGTTACCCGAGTTCAGTTTCTTTTCAACCATTCAAATTCATGGCAGCAGTCTACGGATCTGATATTAGTGATAATTGCTGATTTCAGACCTCATCAATCTTTGTCCCACAAGTAACAATAAACATTAAAATCCTGATTTATGAGCTGAATGGACTTTTGTATTTGATATTTGATCAGTTGTAAAAACAGAATGAATTTAATGTAAATTCTTGAGTTAGAGAGAGACAGACAGACAGACAGATAGACAGACAGACGGGCAGATAGAAATGGAGAGAGAGAGAGAGAAAAAGACTTCTGAAGCACGATTCAGTTAGCTGTCAGTAATGGTGTTATCGCTTGCCCTAATGGAATCTTGCAGTAGTGTTTGTACATCGAGAAAGCGGGGATCAGGGGTGAGCGAGGGCGGCGGGGGTCTTTAAGCCTGGCTTTATCCATAGTAGAAACGACATGTAGCTGACATCAGTTAGGCTACAGACCTGTTCATAACTGTCCCTCTTCTATTGGTTATGACAGATCAATTTTGGTGTGGAAAAAAAGGGGGGGGGGTGTTAGAGTAACACTGAAGCCACATCCAGCCAGCATCTCTTCCACAATCCTATGTAGATTTGCATAAGATTTCCGTGGGGTTGGCAAGGTTACCGCAGATGTGGATATCCGACACCAAACCGACGGAGAGGCTGTGTCTACATTGGAACAATGTCATTCCTAAATGCAAACTTCAGATTAATCCTACGTGGACAGATTCACATGGGGTTGCTGTTTGGGTAACATTTGTACATTATGATTCGATTCATTTTTAGAAAATGTGATGACGAACTTATTGTGGTTTTTTTTCATTTTCAGTGAGAGTTTGAGTTTAAATTTGGGTTTTACGGCTCGTCGGCACGATACTGGAAACATTGCGCCCTTCACGGTCTATTTGGGTACACTTTCTTTATTTGTGTTTCATTTTCAGAGCTGTTAAGTTTAATATAGAATTAAATACATCCCGTGAGATATAAAATTTGAAAAATGTTGGAAATTATCTGAAAATGCTAAAATAATTCGCTTGAGAGATATCACTCTTGTAGCCTGTCGTTTTCCTTGCACACAGCGTTATCGATCGCCAGAAATTCATTCTTGATACAAATTCCAGCGGGATCTAAAATTAAACGTGATAGAATTGGGTTACGCAAGATATGATTAATACTTGCTTTATATGGAACCCATGAGATCAGTGGCACATGACGAAATCCGCATTTCGAAAGATGAAATTTACCCTGGTCTTTGAAATGTGTTGTATTTGATCATGCATTCACAATACCTTTCGCCTTAGGCCTATTCCCATTATGTAAAGGCGCCCTGACAAACCATGCTTCAGCTACAAGACCAAGTATCGATTGTTAGAGCTTGGCACCACAGTGCCTTTTCTGAACTTGACCGACCTGAATTCAAGCGATCAAGCTAAAGTTACAGGTGTTCTTAACAAATGCAGTAGTAAGGTATTTTGTATATCTGTGTACCGCCAACGACAGCGTCAAAACAGTACCTTTAGTTCTCATTTTCTGTCGCCATGGATCGCTCACAAATTAATGTAATCACGCTTTATTATATAAATCTAAATTGTACAACAGACTGGAACGAAAAGGAATGAAAACTGCTCTGGAGGTTGAGAGTAGATACACGTAGGAAGAAAGAGGGGAGGAGGAGGGTATGTATAATTTTATCACCTTTTTTTTTTAAAATCTGGCTTGGCTGTCGCCACTCTCAGTATTGACACGGTCCGGTTCAGATCAGACACGCTGAGGTCGGCAGGGGCGGATCTGGAAGTGTGAGACCGTGAAAAGTCTCATGGAGGGAACATTTCACATGGAGCAAGTCTGATTGATCATTGCTACTGAGATAGGCGAAGGACAGTATGCACTGTGAAATGGGTTGGTGCCGTTTGACAAGCTGGCATCATGAGTGTTGTGACAGGAGAAAAGGAGAATATTAGGGTACTACTACTACTACTACTAATAATAATAATAGTAATGATAATAATAACTGAAAGAGAGGATTTATAAGGAGTCTCTGATTTTCATACTAGAGACTGCTAGATTACAAATGTTGGCCTGAAGATCATCAATATTCCACGAGGTACAATATTAAAATCTTCACGAACAGAGCACCCAAGATGACAACCCCCCACCTAAATTAACCACCTGTAAATCCAGTTCACTTGACTTGCACCCTCCATTGACTGTGGGGCAAATTCCACAGACTTGGAGACAAGATTGTCCTGTTTACCTTTCGAACACTTACGTTTAAATCAATGAGCAGATCGGCGTTACTGTTTTTCCCTTTCCCATCCCAAAAGTTAAACGTTGTCTGATTTGCTCCACTAACCACAAAGCTTGTCCTCAAAACTTTTAACGTCACACGATGGAGCACAGTGTGTTAACGTAGAGTGTTCCGACTTCAAGTTTTTGGCGACAGGATCACGGTCCAGTGACCGGGCTGTGGGTTGTTTACTTTCATTGGCCTAGCTGTCGTGAAGGTCTGCCTAGGTGAACAAAAGCTGGTGTAGACCTGTGGCCGGGTGGAACTATTTCAGGCACTGAAACATGGCGTATTTCGCAAGTACGAAATGATTCTTATAGCACTGAAATATACAGAAGATAAGATTTTTTTCATTTCATTGTGGGCAGTAGTTATTTAAATATGTCATTTGGTACGGTATACATTTTACATTTCGACTTCAGTTAGTTTTCACATAGATCTAGACCTGGTTAATTGCTGCGCGATTGTGGTGCTTTTCTGGACAGCTATCGAGATTGTGTGATTTTGTTTTTTCACGTTTTTTTTTCTTTTTCTGAGCGTCTCGGACCTTAATAGCACCTGTTAGTGCGGTACAGTTATTTATTTAGTGAGATCATTGTACAAGTCATGAAGAAAACTATCACGAGGTACAAAATATTAAGAAAATCACCCAATAATAATGATGATAATAATAAGCCTGATAATAAGTAGAAATGTCATTTCCTACCTTGTCTCTGAGTCTTTGGGAGAAGGAAGTAGGAGTACAGTGGAATATGACGTACCGGTACATGTATTCTTATTTTATTTTCATTCTGAAAACTGAGGAAGAAAATCTTCACTTGTTACCATTTTGTTATTACTGCTTAGATCTATTATTTTGATTACCACTACCATTACTACTACTATTACCAACACAATCATACTTCTACTACCACTATCACTGCTACTGCTGGTTACCACCACAACCACAACCACTACTTACACCGCCACCAGCACCACTACCACTACTACTTCTACCATTACTACTACTATTACCACCACAACCACTACTTCTACTACCTCTAGTACTACTTTTATTACTACCACTACTACTACTACTAGTACTATTACCACCACAACCTTACCATTACTAGCTACTACTACTACATGTACTACAACTGCTACTGCTACTACTGTTATCACACCACCCCTACTTCTGCTAGCACTACTACTGCAACAACAACTACTACCGCTACTTCTACTACTACCACCATCACTACTACCACTATTATTACCACCACAATCACCACCACCATTACTTCTACTACCAGTACTACTGCTATTATTACTACTACCACCACCACTATTACTACTACTTCTACCATTCTACTGCCACTGCTACTATTACTATTACAACTGCCACAGTTACTTACTACAACATGTATGGCTGCGGCTGTTCCTGCAACTGCCAGTATTGGGCTTATTATTGTTTAGTTATCGCAGTTACTGCCATTCAAATGCTAGAATTTTATCTAAATCTTATTAAAATGATGTCCCTGCTAGTCTGTGATGTAATATACAACTGAAGAGATAGATAGACTGATAGACAGTTTGAATTTGAGTGAGTTCGGGTTTTACAGTGCGTCGGTACGATAACGGCCATTTTGCGCCCTTCACGGTCTATTTGGGTGCAGGTTCTTTATTTTTGTTTCGTATCCATCACGTTTAAGTTTAACAACAGAATTAAATACAATCGCACAATGTTATCACATTTGTAAAGTTCTTAAAAGGTGTTTTGTATGGATCTGAAAAATGTTTTGTAAATGAGTATAAAAGTTTTAAAATCAACATGTAGATCTTAGCCCCTTCCAGAAAGGACAGGATGCGTTGCGGGTCCACGTTAGAAAATAATTCTTTCATGGATCCACAGGCACAGTGCCTTCTTCGGATATGCATAAAGTCTACACATTCAGCCAAAATGTGTTTTATTGATAGTTAGCCATTGCATGCCACACATTCGGGGGGATTTCCCCCCTTGGGTAAAAAACGGTGTGTGAGGTGGGTATGACCCAGGCGGAGTCTACTGGGGACAATTTTATCTATCCGATTCTGTTGAGAGGCATGGGTGCCTGTCCAAGTTGATCTTGGATAAGACAGACAGACAGATGAACGGAGGAATGGATGGATGGATGGATGGATGGATGGATGGATGGATGGATGGATGGATGGATGGATGGATGGATGGATGGATGGATGGATGGATGGATGGATGGATGGATGGATGGATGGATGGGCTGACAAGCATCTTAATCAACTAGCAGCTATAAGAAATTATATATTATATATTTACTTGAAAAAAAAAATGTACATGCTTTATTGTCTAGAATTTAATGTCGCTTTGTCCTACATTTCAGTGGATGCGTTGTATTCGTTCGAACAAAGGATGGGCTTGAATAGTGTAGACTTTCATCATGTCACGGATTTAGTAGTTTTCTCAACCATCAACGCCACTACCATCTACAACAACTACAAGAACCGTTCACCCCAGCATGAAAAAGAGCAGAGTTGGGGTTCTAGAAAAGAAACCCAGTAAAACACATTTATTGACAATTGATATGAGCAGACCAGAAAGTGGTGTGTCTACATTTGGAATAAACCCATCTGTAAGTTCAATAGACATGGCTAACTCAGGCCCAGGTAGGCCTACATTCGCAACCACTATCCCCGTCGGGGCAAGAGCAGCACGGAGCATCCCCTCAGAAGATGACGATGGAGATATTCCTGTATTCAGCATCAAGGGAGACGATGCGGAAACAAACTTAAATTCGGATTCTCTCGCTACTGATAATTATGATGATGACTCAAAGCTCTCAGCTTACCTTGGCAACCCCAGGATAAGGTTGGTATTTTTTTTATTTTGTTTTGTTAAACACTGGTGATTGTTTTTGGTTATTTGACAACAACAACAGCAACAAAATGCAAATTTGTCATTATCTCCTTCACCTTCTCTCTCTTCCTCTCTCTCCCTTTCTCGTTCTGTCTGTCTCTCTCTCTGTCATCTGTGTGGCTCTTTTCTTTCTCTTTTTCCATGTCTGTGTGAATGTGTGTGTGTGTTTGTCTCTTTCTGTCAATATTTATTTGTCTCTGTCTGCCTGTCCGACTGTCTGTCTGTCGGTCTGTCTCTGAGTCTCTCTCTGTCTGTCATATCTGTCTCTTTCTCTGTCATTGTGTATGTTTCTGTTTGGTGGTAATGGCAATTGGAAAATTTGTATCCCCTCCCCTCGTTCTTACACCACCAACCACGAGTGGTAATAAAAATCAAAACATCTCAAACCCTCGGAACCGCCATCACATCACGATCAGCAACATCACCAACACCACTGCCACCATAGGCACAATCACTACTGTCATCATCCTCAGCGCCATCACAACTACTAATACTATCACAAAAATGTTACCACCAACACTAGCACGGCCATTACGGCACCATCGTCACCATCATAGGCCTACATCTGCACAGCAGTATCACTGTTATGGCTTCATAATATAGGCTATCATGTGAAAAACGTCATTTATAAAGATATATATATGTAGCGAATAGCAAATAAATAGATGAATAGGTAAATAAATAAATAAAGCAAGTAAACAAGCAAGCAACAACTGCTCACCCCCCCCCCCGCCTCCAAAACCGCTCCCCGTTTTATCAGTGCTAAAGACAAATGTAATGTCAACCATCTCTCGAATATAACTGTTGCCATTACTGTATTGTCAAATGCTAATCGTATCAGAAAACTCATTATCAAACATCGAAAAACATCCCTCGTTATCTCCGCATTCCATAGCAACAGCACTAACGTGTCATGAAGACGACCGTTCACACAACAATCTCACTTTGTATAATGTGAAACAAAATTAATTAGATGACAGAGTAATGACAAACAATGCTATAATATAGATTTTTTTTAAAAACCTGGCCTAAGCTGATCTGGAATGAAATACCAGAGAACGCGGACGGTACCAATGCCAGTGGAAGAGAAAACCACAGCTTTAATGTTTGATCGATTGGCAAAAATTTTATTCTGTTTATGGAGAAATAGGAACACCGACAGCGAACGTACGAGAATTAAATAATATAATTTAATGAAAGAAAAATGAGGTTTTTGGTGGTTGAGGGTATAAAATCCGGGGATGGGGAAGAGCAGATAACCGTACTGAAGAGGGAGGTAGTGGGAAGAATGAGGAGGGCGATGGCGGTTGCACCACACTCTCTTGGTTCGTTGCTGAGTTACCACCAAGCATAACTCGGTCGTGACAAACCAGTGTTGTTATTGTTCCCCGTATCGATGAACCCTAAAGCCGTGGTTCTCAAACTTTTTCTTTTCGTGACCCACCTCACAGTCCAGGCAGTTCAGCCGCGACCCGACCCGCCCGTCAACGTTACAGCGCCACCATTACTTTGTCATTACGAATACCTAGGACCAACATCAAAATATAATGTTAAACAAATGTAGGACTCTTTAAGGCCGATTTGCTTGAAGTGTATTTTTTTTTGTTTACGTACAGTACGTATTCTCTTTCACGCATGCGTTTTCCTGAAGTCGTGCTTAGGCCTACTTTTCATTTGTACATGTTATGTCCCATGGTAATGCGCCTATTCAAATAGTAGGATGCATAATTATAATATTTTAAATCTACGCATGCCATTTGTACAAATGCAATTTTAGTCCATAATACGAGTATACGAATGTAAAACACATCAGAACTACGGATCTTGGAAAGGGGCTTTATCACTAATTGTAAAAATAAAATAAGATAAAATAATATTGCAGACTCAGAAACTGATAAAACAGGGCCCTGCTGACAGCTTTTAGACCCCTTGGTGAGTCGCGCCCCACATTTTGAGAAACGAAATTCCCAGTCAGTAAAAGTGTTAGTGACACCCTCAAAATCCGTCAGACCTGAATAAAAGGGTTATAAGAATAGCAGCTCACCTGGTTTGTCTGCAGCGAAGATAATGTAAGTTGATCCACAACATAATATTAACCCTTTGTCCGTACTATAGGATGCTGCGCATTGTTTTTGTTATGTATGATGTAGTTGATGCATTCTTGTCTTATGTTTAAACTTAAACTGAACTTCATTACATATACATGTATTATACTAAAAAAACATTAATCGTCAGAAGAGATAGAATGCAAAATGCCATGGTCATCACTGCACGACAGGGGCATCTAATCAAAATGTTATTTGCGTTCGCCCGAGTGTAATAGGTGTTACTGGCTGTTATATTACGGTTTACAATAAAGTTGGTCGGGTATAAATTGCAAAGAGAAAATATATCATTAATCCATGTTCTAATTACCCGTCTCTCTCACTTTGTTTCATTTTTTTATACACTGTCTTTTGATTAATTAGTATTTTTGTAATGAAAAAGAAATCATACACAAAACACACATAGATCTATAACTATGAGGTTGCATTAGGGCTTATAAAAGAAACAAAGAAAATGATTATTTTCTTTTACATTTCATAGTAGGCCTATAGTTTTCTCACACTTTAATTGATACTGATTTAAGGCGTTGCAAAGTGCAATATTGTTGTTGCCTTTTCTAGGTGTGTGTATATAGGCCTATGTGTATATGTGTCTTCTATGGTAAATCCTTCTGGTAGGCTTAGATTGCTTATAAAAGAAACAAAGAAAATGATTATTTTCTTTTACATTTCATAGTAGGCCTATAGTTTTCTCACACTTTAATTGATACTGATTTAATGCGTTGCAAAGTGCAATATTGTTGTTGCGTTTTCTAGGTGTGTGTATATATGTGTATATGTGTCTTCTATGGTAAATCCTTCTGGTAGGCTTAGATTGCTGCTTTCTGAACAGAGGCTGCACATGTCGGAGCTTACTAAGGCCACATTCCTTAACTTATTACTGTCTCTTGACGTTGCTTTGCTTGAGTGTCTGATAAAGCACATCCCCATAATTAAATAGGCAGATTAACACACCGAATGCAGACGTAAGCACCAGCACCGTATGTATTCAGCCTTATTGTGTTTAATTTGAAAGAACGCATGTTTAAGACGACCCTGCCTTTTTAAATGCAATCTTTTATGCTGAAACAAACACGGCATTACCTAAGAATCAACTGATAATGTTAGAAATATAAAGATGCGCACATTGCTGTTATTGTAACCGTGGGATGGGATAAGTATGTCTGTGGTAAAATTCGGTACAAGCCTTACATTTATGATGATAATTATGGTAGATCGTATTGTTGCAAGTTGGTAATCAGTTGTTTAGAGATATTAAAACTGTTATAATAAAGCTGTACCTAGGCCTACAGCTAGATCTGTATCATTCATAATGCAATGTGAGATGATAGTAGACCTAAGTCATCCAGCCGGGCGCTGTCCATGACGACGTGACTTATTTATTGTTCAGAAGTACGTACAGTTTTTTAATCTGAAATAAAATATTGAAGCAAGGCATTTTGCCGTGGATAATCAATGCGGTCGCGTATCGAATAATTTTTGTTTTGTATAGAGAAAATAAACGACAGGGATAAGCTCCAGAATTTTAAGTTTTGCACCACGTGCCTGTATTCACCAATCGTTGTTATGCTTCCTAGTGATTGTTTACATTCGAGTACAAGAGAGTTACAGTTGAGGTTGTTGGACTAAGCCCATTGAACTATGGCCGATTTAAGATATTGGAACTAAGACTGAAGGAAATTCTGTTATAAAACACAAGTCTGGCATAAAAATCAGAACACCACAACCGTTTCATTTGAAATAATTTGGGGAAACATCAAAGATAACGTGTGGTAGTCATAGACCTAGATCTAGATCTAGATTTCTTTTCCGCCGATTTGTTAGTTATTGATTGCTCCAGTGAACTGCGCGTGTAGTGTAGGCATACATAAATTGTGAAGTAGTTTTATAGACCAAGATCTAAACAACAGGCAAGAGGGAGCGACACTTGCGTGAGTGTGAAATATACAAATTACACGCTCCTTCTTGACCCCGTGCAAGGAGGATACAACAAATAACAGCAGAAGAAAGTGTTGTGACAAAAAAACTTAGAAAAACATTCACTGAATGATTCAGACCCATGTAGGCCTACTACTACTGCAATACCAAATATTGCGCAATGCAGCGAACTGATAAACAATAGTCAATAGATTAGTCCATCTAAGATGAGGCAATCTACTAGATCCAGATCTAGTAAAGAAATTTTGGTGAACTAAAGCCAAAGGTGTCATTGTTATAGATCTACTTTTTATAATCACTAGGCTAAATCAGAAATAGGAAGTGAATTTATAATCACCGAAGAAAATAACTGTTAGTGCTAGTGTTGCCCAAATTGACGTTTGACAGGCACTGAACCTGAACTCTTACAGCATTGGAAATATTGTGTGAATTAAGTAACCAGAATGGCTGATGGACTTGATTTTGATTATGATGGCCATTACAGACGTCAATCAGGCGATGCAAGAGAGGGAGTGATGGAACTGACCAACTTAGTAACAAACCCTGGGGGTACTCCAGGCGATCTTCCAGTGGTTGGCCCAGGATTGAAACCCAGTGAAAGTACAGAAGCACTGAATCTCTCATTGCACCAGGTAATGTTGACTTCATCTGTTATTTAGTAAGTAGGCTTAATTCATGTGTTTCTACCCTTTTTGTCATTAATGATTATTATGCAGTCACTGAAAACTGTGCAAGGAAAATACCAACGAAGTGCTTATTCGCAGACGTGTGTAGTTGTTTTTGTCGTTGGTTGTCATTGAGTAAAATTTGCACGGTACTGTTTGTTTGGCACTGACATACACTTAGTCCCAATGGATGAAATAATTAACGGACTCATAAAAATGAAGTCATTTTAAATATTTTTTGTGTGTACAAATGCACAGTTGTTAAATCCCTTGGCAAGGGAGGTGTTAAGCTTAGGAAGGTAAAGACGGACAAGGTCTTTTTTTTATATTATTATTATTTCACTCGCGAGTGGCATACCCTTATTCACTATAATACATAGGTTCAATCTTTCAAAAGCCTTGCAAACTAATCCAGTGTCTTAAATCGTAATGTACATGAAATGTATATCTTTCTACAAATAACATATCAAAGAATGATACTCACTAACAAGAAATACTGTTAATGTAACATGATCCATTGAATTTTGCCTCAACATGCTATAGATCTAATTACCTTTTACAATGCACTACTTTTGTCTCAGTGGACTTACTCTGTCGGCCTACACAACTGTCAAGGCTATTTCACTAAAGCTTTCTGTCCAGTTTTACTTGAATATTTGAAAAGATTTAACACGTTTTTTTATATATAGTTGATACACATACATTGCTGCTTATAAATTCTAGAATGATTTGTAGGCATACGCTGCCATTTTTACACTCCCTCTCATATCTTTGCAATTTCCAAGATGATGATGATGATTCTGATATCGATATTTCTCTATATTTTCAAGAGTAAAGAACATGATTTTGTGTTCTTATTGTTATCATTATTACTGGTTAGCATTGTGTAATGTTTCAAGTGGATCTGGACAGGTGGAGTTCATCAGTAGCAAACATTTAGTGGCTATTTAGTTTTATGTCTCCTGGATGATGGAATTGCACAGACTGTCAGTTGAATTATCATTATGTTTTTTTTTTTTCTGTGTGTTCTTTTCTGGCCTTTTCTCTCTACATCATTGTAACAAAAAATACAATGCATGCTTTACTCATGGCCAACCAACTATCAAAATAATAATAATAATAATATCATCAACACACACGAGTGAAATTAATGTTGAAGTCTAATCATGTCAGTTTGAATGGATACTCAACTCTTTTGTATACCAATGCATTTTAATGCATGTTTGTTCTTTCTAAAATGTATCATGATTTACAGGAGTCGAGAATGTATGTATGTACACCAAAGTAAACTAAGGCTGTAATAAACTGTTATTATTTATTTTCTCTAAATTGCATTATGACTTGTTAGTGTCAAGAATGTGTTCATGTTTGTATTAATATGATATCTGATGACAGTGATGAAGAACAGGCTGAAATAAACTGTGGTCTTGACTTGTTTTTTAAAAAAAAGTAGGGGGTATAATCTGGACTGGGGGAGTATAGTCTGGCCTAGCCCAAAGTAACCCCGGGGTATAAACTGGCCTAGCCCAGAATATACCCCGGGGTATATTCTGGGCTAGGCCAGTTTAACCCTGGGTATATTCTGGGCGGGGGGATATTTTGGCCTGTTACACCGGGACCACACGAGAACAGGAAAGGGCGGGTAATTGTTAATTGTAATGCCCGGCGCTATCCCATGACCACTTTCACTGTGTCGGCCGGTTGTAGCCAAGTGTGTTCATTGTGTGTAGCGCAATCTCCTGTTGGTTTTGTTTACAGCGTGGTATCCCCTTTCGGATTGTATTCGCATGGATTTACAGTGATTTTCACCAGATTTGTGGGTTTTTTTTAAAATACAATTTTCAAAACTGTGTGGATGATTCGTTTTTTTCCCCATTCATTTATTAAATCTAAACAGTTTGTTTTGTCGTATGTAACACGGCCTAGCCTTTGCCAGATCTAGAGTCTAGATCTAGCACTCCTTTCTTGTAGGTTTCAGACTATCGCGATTTTTATTCCGGTGTCCAAGGCCAAGGACTGATTCACTGAACGGTAGATCTAGTAGTGTAGTGCGTAGGCCCTGACTGTTTGAAGTTTCTTTCCTTTGTGGCGTGGTCTATTATAATCGTAGTCCTATGGCTCCAAAGCAACCTTCAAAACAATGCTTTCTTAAAGCATACAAAAAGTCATATGCATTTACTACAGAATGCACTACAAAAGGAAAAGATTCTGTGTACTATGCACGATGTACTCTATGTGATACAGATATCTACATTGGAGCATCGGGAGCTCGTGATATTAAAAGGCACCAGAAATCAATCAGGCACACAGAAAAAGAAAAGTTTCATCAGAAGTCAGCGGGATCTCTGGATAGATTTGTCAAACCCCATAATACGGAAGAGTTAGAGAGAGAGAGGAATCTTATAGAGGCTACTACAAAAGCTGAAGCTAAGATGGTCAGTCTCATAGCAGACTTGAATCTCTCAATCAATGCAGCTGACTCTTTGACTGCTGCGGTCAAAGAAATGTTCCCTGACTCCAAAATTGCAGCGAAGTTTTCATGTGGAAGAACCAAGGCTACAGCAATGTTGAAAGACTTAGCTAAGAAACACAAGGACCTGCTTGTCAATAGAATGAAAACTGGCCCATTCTCCTTGGCAACAGATGGATCCAATGACCAAAATTCAAAGCTCTACCCAATTGTTGTGAGGACTTTAAATGTGGTGACCTATGAAGTGCATTCAGAGGTTGTCTCCTTGCCTGTACTTGATGGCTCTGGAACAGGAGAGAACATTTTCAACTTGTTGGATGGCTTGCTTCAAGAATTTAACATACCATGGAGCTACTGCATCTCTTTTGGGTGTGACAATGCCAGTGTCATGACTGGCATTCACAAAGGAGTATTCCCTTTCATTAAGAAGAAGAATCCAGAATGCTTCTTATCAGGGTGCGCTCTACATTTAGTACACTTGGCTGCAGAAAAGGCTGCTGATAAAATGCCATCGTCTCCTGCTGATCTTCTGGTAGACATCTTTTATTATATGAAGAAAAGCAGTGTCCGCCAGAGTAATCTAGCAAAGTACCAAGAATACTATGGCCAAGAACAACGTGGTGTTCTCAAACATGTAAGCACACGGTGGCTCAGTATTGGCAGATGCTTGGATAGACTCATTGGGGACTGGTCAGCTTTGAGAGATTTCTTCCGAGAGGAAAAAGATAACACAAAACGAGGAACAGCTGCAAACAAAAAAGCTTCTGCTATTTATGACCAGCTGAACTCCCACACCTCTCGTCTGTGTGCCCTGTTCCTAAAGTTCTCTGTCAGGATATTTGAGCCCTTCCTAACAAAGCATCAATCAGAGGCACCACAAATACAGAACCTCCATGGAAACATTAACAAATTGATGAGAGAGGTACTGTTGAAATTTGTGAAACCTAGTGCCATGGTCTCAAAGCTTCCCTTTGATGTTGAATACAAACTGTCCTACAATGTGAAGGATCATAAAGATGTGCAAGTTGGATCTGAAGTAGAAGCCTTCATCAAAGAGAAGAAAATCACTGGAAAAAAGCAAGAGGATTTTTATAAAGCTGTGATCAGTTATTACCAATATGTATGTGACTATTTAAAGGACAACTTGCCTCATGACAATACAATGCTTAAGAAGATGGCATCAGTCAATCCTGCTACATTTGTTGACAGTGGAGCTATAGACAGCTTGAAAGGCATCATGGCCAAATGGCCAGTCCTTATACCACAAGGCTGAAATCAAGATGCTGTTGTAAATGAACTGAACAATCTTCAGTTGATGCTGCTGGAAAAAGAACTGCCACTGCCTTCTGATGACCTTTCTAAATTTTGGGGCAACCTGGCCAAGCAGGAAGAGAATGTCAGACAGGCATGCCTGTTCATTTTAGGCATACTTATAGTTCCTCACTCCTCAGCCAGCTGTGAGAGAGTGTTTTCATGCATCAGGAAAATCAAGACAGACCAGCGCTCTCTCATGGGAGGCCCTCATTATATGCAAACACATGCCAGGAACAGCCTTGACCAGGAACTTCTCTCCTGAAATGTTGGCATATTTGAAGGGCTCCTGCAGTGGGCACCTTGCCCATCAACAAGACTGAGCTAAGAAAAGTGTATGGGTAGCAGGACATGAAAGTAGCTGTCAAAGGGAGTTGAGATGTCCCTTTCCCTCTGTTAGTCTCATATTCAGGACATTGTCAGTTTTTCAAGTAAGTGAAGTAATGTTGCTTTCTGGTACATTCTTGTTTTTGTGATGTGTGAATTGTCTTTCCAGTGTGTTTAAACGGCTAGCAACGTCAAGAAATAAGCATTCCATTTTGAAAATAAGCAAAATTCCCCTGGTTTGGCCCAAAAAATAAGCAAAGAGCAATTGTGAGGTTGGCAAGTCTGTTACTAGTGTGCTCCAGATTACTTCTTTTATTTATTCCTGTTCATTTTATTTATAAATAAACTAAGCAGGGTCTCTCTAATGCTACCGAGGACATGATAACCGATATAAGTATCGCTGAAAAAAAAAGACAACATGGTGCATCATTACTTTTAAGAAACACTGTACGTTGCTCCAAATTGAGCCATCGTACCAAGTGAAGAGTCTAATTATTCAACAAAACAATCCAGAATTGTGATCTGAAGGAGCTCTTCCTAAATAAAATCACAAAACCAAAATCCATCTGATCTGCGAATAAGATTCTGATCTTGTTCGCAGACGTCTGTGAATAAGATTCAGATCTTATCCGCAGACGTCTGCAAATAAGCGTGGTCAAATACCAAATGTGGATCATCTCTCTTGTCATATTATTGAAATGTAACTATGGAATTCAGGATTTTACCCCCATTATGCTTAAATTTAAGTGTGTAACTCTGTGTGTGAGTTTTTTTTTAAAGTCTTTTTTTTTTTGTGTACATGTGTCCATATTTATGTGTGTGAAAGTATCTGAAAAGTTTGAGCTCGATCCTAAGATTGAAAACGATGGATGTTCAGCAAGCAGTTTAAAGCATAAATCCACATTATTTGTTTTCCTCTTTAGTGTGCCAGAGATGGAGATGAGTACAACATGAAAATTCTCTTAAAGTCCCTCGGCACACATTTGCGGAAAAAGATCAACCAGTACGATGAAGATGATCTTACACCTCTCCATTATGCAGCTCGATATAATCATCTCAGTGTGGTTAAGCTTTTAGTGGAAGCAGGAGCTGGTAAGTTAGCTAAGTATTCAACAGACTGAATTCTGATCATTTCATTTTCATGTGAGCTGTTGTGCTTAAATTACATTCATCTGTTTCCCAATTATTCTACACATAATTTGCAATTATGTTACCTGTTTTAATACAAGAATAAGAGAGTCTTAGTAGTTGAGATGCAATATTGCTCTTTGGATGTAAGATAAAATCATTATAACAGGGTTATACTAGCTTTTAATAAATAGCAGTACACCAGTTTGGAAGAGAACTTTGATAGTGCCAGATTTGTGGTTAGCCTGAGAAAAATTGATAAAATTGTGATCCAGTTTATGTTTTCATTGTGCAGATGTGCAGGCCTTAGGGGAGGATGATATTACACCCCTGCATCATGCTGCTCGGTATAGGCGTGAGAAAAGCAAAAAGATAAGGGATACCCCTTCAGACGAAGCAGATGAAGATGTAAGTATCTTGAGGCTGTTGTCTGAGCCACAGAAAAAGTCTTCATTTATGTTACGTGATGCATGCATTTTCAGGGAATTCTGTTTTTTCCTGTATTCTTTCGTCAAATTTGAAGAAAGTGTTATCTTCATTGAAGATACATTCCTAAAGAACCCATATATTTAACAGCCTAATTTTGATGGACATGTCTTACCTTTCAACCAGAATATTTTTGGTTGTTTTTTTTCCCCCATTAACTTTTTATTAAGAATGTCAAAAGTAAATATCTCCCTTCTCCCCACACAGATGTAATGCTACAAACTTAATCAAAAGCCACAAATATGCTTGACTTTACAATGTATTTGAAGTACTCATAGATGCATGGGAAAGTAGCTGGATTTTAAAAAAATATTTATTATTTAATACCATCTGTGAAACAGTAAAAATGTTTTATGACACTGAGTACTTGCTGCACTTTATTTATGCACTGTGGAAAAATGGAGACTTAATTTTTATTGCATGATTGGAGCATGCATATTGGGCCAATGATTTGTATTATATTTTCCATCATTTGCCTTTTATGCTAATACTTTTTTCTTCAGTTTGAAGTGCGGACTTATTTGTAAATATATTTGTAAATGTGCATCTCATCTTGAATTCTAGGAATGTATACCTTAATGCAGGTCTTCATTCATCATTCTCGGTTTACCAGTTCTGCACAACAACTGTGCGGTTGGGATAGTTGTTAGGGTTTCAAAAAATTATCTTCTGATTGCCCGTCTATATTTTTGTTCCCTTTCCAACACGCACAAAGGTTTTTGTGCCTCCTCCTGACACAGAAGTTCCTGAGAATGAGGGAGAAAATGAACTCAGGATTGAAGAAAATAGGGTGAGAAAGAATAGGAAATCAACCTCCTTAGATCGAATTGGAGAGTCGGACACCGAAGTTATCACTCAGGTCTATTTCTTAATCTTCATTTCCTTGGTGTCACAGTTGTTGTTTTGATCTGCTCCTTCTGTTATGACGGAAGGTCAGTCCTAGGTGTTGTACTGACATAGTTGGATAGGGATGGGGATTTTCTGGATCTTTCTTGAATCTCTTTCTCTCAGCTTGGGGAAGAGGATAGACCATTCCTGTTCCTTTGCGCTTTATCTCTACATCTTGTCTTCGCCACTCTGCATTAAAGTTCCCAGATTTGTTTTTCAGTAGGAGTCCCCATCCTTGATATGGACAACTGTCTGCGTGTCATTTACCTGACCATATTCCTCTGCACTTTTGGCAATTTAAAGTAGAGAGTTTCTGTGGATTGTCAGTTCATTTGTTGTAATCACAGTAGTAGATTATAGAAAGTGTTCCTGTGGTTTATGAATTTGGAGTGTTCCTTGTGTTGTGGAAAGAACCAACTTCAGTGTTGTGTGTTAATTTATGTGATAGAGTAGAAATGAATAGTCAAAGACACATTACCTTCTGCTTCTCGTTCATCTTTCTTCTAATTGTAAAATATGACTCAAATAAATAGGATTAACATCACTAAAATCCATAATGGCCTGAGATGGTATGAGATTGTGCAAAAGAATTTCACATTTCAAGGAGAATAACAAAAACAGGTCTTTGTGTCAAGCGTTTTCATATTGTCATGGAATGAGAATGGCCAGCTCAAGTTCAGGTTAAAGTTTATTGTAAACCTGACAGCCAATTCAAAATAGACACAAGAATCATGCAAACAAGCTTTGAAAAGACATAAAAAAAACAACAACCTGAAGGTATTCAATCATTCTCTCTCTGCTTCTTGCTGCTTGGTGAAGAAACAGGCCGTAGAAAAACTTCACCATTACACATGCAGATGACTGAAAGTAGTTTTCCTTGAGTGACAACTCCATTTTTATGCTATGTGAAAAATCATCTAATCAACTGCATTGAACTGGTTTCAGTTTTAATTTTGTTAATAGTGAAGGCTGGCAATTACTGGTCTTTTGTTTTTTCCTGTGAAATTCTTTTCTCTATCTTTCTCACAACCTTGAAAACTTTTGATCAAATTTATGCAATTTTTTCCAGTTTCATAAAATTAAAATCTGATTGTCTTATTAAATTATGACATATTTATGTACTTCTTGTTGTCGATTTTGTAGAGCTATCCGAACTTTTGGTGTATGATGACATTGTACAAGAAAAATAGATTTTAGTTTCTTCATCAGTAAGTCAGTATTTCTCATTGTTTGAGTTAGATGTTCTAGTCTTTTTTTTTTCTTTTTTTTCTTTTAAAATTTTGTTTTGATTTTTATAGTTTGAATGTTTTAAGCGGAGAAAGACTATGAAACTGAAAAAAATAATGTTGCTGTATGCCTAATATCAGGCTAATTTATAGACATATGGTATCATGTCTTGTAACATCTGCTTTGCACTTTGATCAGACAAAGGCGGCCAAACGTAATGCAGACTCACTGAGAGCTGCCATGGAAAGAGAAAAATCTGCGCAGGTCAAGTTTTGTACAAAAAAAACCCAAACCTCCTTTTGTTAATTTCACAGGCGTTCATTTGACGTGTGAGTCACATTCTAACATTAATATGAGACTCAGTCTTATTTCATAGTTAAATAGATTTGCGAAAGTGCACACCTCCAAAGATCAGACAGGAAGAGCAATTAGTAACTTGTTTCTGTGAGGAAAATTGACACAGAACCAATTTTCCCTTTTTTTTTTTTAACAAGTGCATGTATCAGAGAAATAAAGAAAAGAGGCAATGAAGATGCTTGTGAAAATTAGTCGGTACATACATTCTGATAAATTGCAATCATTGCAATCTGCAGTACAATGCGATGGCTAGCATATATTGTTAAGAGTAGCATTCATTGAGCTGATTGACTGCTTTTTAAATTTATCAATTTCCAAACTGTAAGTGACACAGTATCAGAACAACTAACGAAAACCTAGGTCTTAATGTAATTTAGTATTATGTACCAGACATTAAAGTTTACATTTGATGATCTGCAGTGTGAGACATTCAGTCTGAGATTGATACAGAAATTCTTGTACACTCGATTATGTGGTTGCACATAATTATGTCAGATGATTAATATTAAGGGCAGTTTCTTTGTCTGTCATAAAGACTATCTGAAAGTCAAGTCATTGAAAGCAAGAATGTTCAATGAATACAAAAGAAAAGAGCAGATATGTCAAATGGTTTTTCTCACTTTCCCTTTCTTTGCGGTAAAAAAGAAAGTCGTAAGTGCAGAATGATGGGCAGCTTTGATGAGAATGTGATTTTGGAATAAAGCATGGAAACTTTCATACATGGGTGAAAGTTGGCTGGGAAGATAGGCACAACTGGAATTTTAACTGCAATCCTCTTGCGTGGCCGGTACATGGTATTTGTTCTACAGAATACTAACAATGAAACATGTAATTGTGTTGGGTACAGTGTGAGCAGGATTTTTATCGCTATGGACAACTGCTTTTAGGAAAAGTAATTTGATTTTAGGTTCACCCAGGTATTCATTATGAATTTGATGCTTGTCATGTAGTTTTGAAGAGTGGTGGTTTGTTGTGATGCTCAGTGAGTAAAGGCAAGATGCATCCTTAAACTTGCCAGTGTGGAAATTTGCAAGTTTGATATCTGTAACAACTTTCTTTGAAAGGTGAAAAAGATATCAAATATTTTGTGAAAGTTAATGGATTTGAGTGTGTTTTGATAAAAAAAGCCAAAGTTGGTTTATTGCTCATTTGAATGTCATTGTGTGGAACACTCCACCCTTTTGTTTTGGTAAAAATGAAATCCTGACTTCACTTGTGTTAAACTACTAAGCCTACTTTTGGCACAAAGCCTATTATGGTTATTTTAAATAATTCACACATTTGGCCAGAATTATTCCCTTTTCCTTATGGTGTTTGCAAATCGATTGTGAATAATCCTGTATTCACAACCCAGTCACATTCTCACTTGGATGGTTTTTCTATATCCACTGTTTACATACAACATTTTAAACATAAGACAGTCTGTCATCAGTGTTGTCTAAATGAATTCACTCTTGGGCACTAAAAGAAATTGATGCCTTTGGTTATTTGTTTTAAAAACCGTTTGGTTTGTGCAAAATTGGGTACAAGTGAAAATTAAGCTAATTTAATAGTATTAACTATTGCAATTTACAATAAATGTTTTCTTTCTTGCACATATGAGCACAAATTTTTTAATGTTACTGTAGGAATTTGAGTCCTAACTATCCCATCAATGTGTGAGTAAAAATATTGTGCAATGGCTGTTTGACTGCACATTTTGATTATTTTTTTAATGGTTGTTTAATGGTTTTTTATTTGGTAAATAATATGATGTGTTTTACACATGTTATTGTTAACCTACATGTTTGTTAATAATTTTGTGATGCACTGTAAACGTTTTTGTTGTCATTTGATCCCTTATCACATGATGTAAGATCTGTCGTAGAAATTATTTTCGCTAGTGAATATAACTTGAGTCTGCATTTGTTTAAAACTAAATGGAGAACTGTAATGAAAAGAAAAGGATTGATACAAAAAGGTGACTTTATGTGTTTAGAAAGGATTCCATGAATGTGATGAATCTGATAACATCTGATCAGAAGTTTTGAAAACTAGGAATTGTTATTGTTTAAGTAGGTTCAGATAATTCAGATAATCCTTCAAAGAAAGTCTTTATGTTGCATTACTAATCAGTTACAATACTTTTTTCTTTTAAAACAAAGGATAAATTTCTTTCAGGTTCTTTTGTTCGTGTCTTGAGAAAGTAAGGCGTACACAACTTTGATAATACATAATTATGTGTTTAATCTGCATACTAGCATGCAGATCGCTGAATGGCAGTAAAGTGCACTGACTGATACACATTAAATAAACAATTTTATCACTTTACTTTAATTTGTGCAGAATTTCTCATATTGCTGAATGGTAGCAAAGTGTTCTTGAATGAAAGATTTTATCATAGTGATTTTAATTGAGGCATGGTTTCTCATTATGTTTTGTTTGGCTTGAATTTGCTATGGAGTAAATGCAGGTGTTTCTCTTCCCATATAATGTGATGGTCATTTGCAATGACCTTTATTACCAACATAAAAATGTTGATTATTTGACTACTTGTTAATTATGGCCTTTCATCCTTCACAGTTGGGAGCCAATGGATTGCCAACTATTATTGACCAGTTTGATCAAGACTTGGAGGGCAGCATCGTTTCTTTCCTGGTCAGTAAAGGGGCCAACATTAATGCCCCAGACATCTACGGACAGACACCACTGCATTTTGCAGCTATGAGAGGTAATGAAGTGGCTTGCAGGGACCTGTTGTCTTTCAGAAACAGGATTAGAATTGAGGTAAGTTCAACCTTCATGCTATGAACATCAGTTCACCAAAGATTGCACATATTGTTTACATTTGCCTCCCACGGTAACATTTTTTCCCCCTTTTTTGCTTGCATAGCTGATCAATACCATACACATCTAGGCGCATTTCCTATGCATAATTCAAGATCTATATCATATATGTAGGCAAATTAAAGTATATTATATGTTAAATTATTAAAGTTTTGTTTCAGTTTTGCATATTTATGAGTTCAGAAGTTCTTGTTTGCTTGAAATGACACTTGAAAGTAATTAGGTGATTAAAAGATATGAGTGAAAAAGAAGTGGCAAAGTATATTGTTAAAGAGTTTTCCTTTTTTTGTTTTTGTATTCAGTTTGTGAGAATCATTTGGAAAAGTCAGGTTTTTCATCACCATTTCCTAAGACGTATGGAAAAGTAGAGTGTTATATAGGTTTTTTGGGACAACTTGTTTGAAGTTTATAGCATTATTGAAATTAACTGTATGTCAAGACTAATTTCTTGTCTATTTCCTATTGTTGTCTGATCATATGAATCTGTAAAATAAAACCTTGTCAGGCATGCGACAAGCAAGGCATCACACCACTTCACACTGCTGCCCTGCACAACCAAGTGGAGATTGCTCACATGTTGATTGAAGTTGGAGCTAACCTGATGTGTAGAGACAAGGAATTGTCCACCCCACTTCACCATGCAGCCATGGAAGGTAACATTGATCTGGTGCAGATGCTGTTTGAGGCTGGAGCTAAAACTAATGAGGCATGGGTCATGTTGTCTGAGGTGAGTAGAACTGTATGCTATAATGTTCATTTGTTACAAAATGCCCAAAAGTTTGGAAGCGCTGCTTGATAGTGTATTCTGTAAAGTCGTGATTTAGAAAATTCTAAACCCATTTATCGGCCATATGAATCTCAAAAGTCTGTAAATCTTTTCCCTGTCTTTAAGGAGACTGGTTGGTCGCTGACTCAGAGAATACACACATGTGATTTTTAAAATTGAGTTTTGATCACCAGTGTGAGGCGTAGAACAAAATTTTCTGTCATACTTTTTAATTCTATTTGAAGATAGTGCCCCCCCCCCCCCCCCCCTTTTTTTTTTGGCTTTAAATGTCAGAACACTTTCTTCTGTTCAACTCAGTAAAAAGTCAGTTGTGGCTCAAAGTCAACAAGAGTATTAAACATAGCGAACTTCAAGACCTTTTATAATATGCCGCATATACCTTTGTGTCTTTCTGTGCATAATATGATATTTTGTAGATTTTAAGGCTCTGCAGTTAAAAAGTCTTTCATGGTTTCATTGGAATCCGTACTCACTTAATAGCGTTTAATCCGTTCTTTATTTTAATTAATCTGATTAAAATTTGCATCTCATGCATCTGGACATTTCAGTTACAACTGTCCATTCCATTGATGAAATGAATTTTGCTTTTCCAGATGGTCAGTGCCACAGATGTTGAATCCAGCACACCCTTGCATGTTGCAGTGGATAATGGCCATTATGAAGTTGCCAAGCTTCTGTTGGAAAAACGTATGTATGAGCACTGTCTTTACTTCACAGAACGCACAGACCAGATTTACTTTGGAGAGATACGGATTAGGACATATTTATTTTGATAAATTTGTCAAACTGCTTTTTCTCATGGCACTGGGGTGTGAAGGCAACAGGATCTGGTCTGCAGTCAGAGAAAGAACAATGCTGAATGAGATTTAGTGACTCCTTGACAATGTAAACTGCTGGATGTAACTTTATAACATGAGAACCATCTGTATGGAGACTCACTGTTTTTGTTTTTCTGCACACCCCTAAAACAATAGGAGCATGTCTGTAAATAAAATGAACAAGACAGTTCACATGCACACTCTGTGATCACGTTGGGTGTTGCTTGTTTTGATATGAATGGTCCTCCAGTAAGGTCCTACTAAATAGACAGCTGTGGACTGCAATCCTTTTGAATTAAATTTTTCTTGGATAAATTTACAGACATAGCTTCTCGTTAGTGTTTACACATGACCGACACTTGTTACAGCCCACTTCAGATCAGCTTTGTGTATTTCTTATAATTGTTGTTCAGAAAGGAATACTATTTATTTATTTATATATTTTGCACACCAACTTGATTTATAAGACTTCTGTCTTTCTGGCCAATGTGGCACTCTGATACTGTTCTGGAAAAAAATGTGGTGACTTGGTCATCCACAAGACTTCACTTTTTTCATAGTGTAATTATAATAGAAAATTTATTTCACATAAACTCACATATTTTGCATACGTGTATTAGGCATATTTTTCATTGTGAGTGGTTGTTATCTCTCAGGTGCTGAGGTGAATAAACCACGAAAGCATTTCATGTATCCCTTGCACCTTGCGGCGCAGTCAGGAGATATCCGTATAGCTCGGCTGTTAGTGGAAAATCAGGCTCGTATTGATGCCATCAATGATGAGCAAGCCACAGCTCTCCATAGAGCAGCTGCCCTGAATCACACTGAAGTTGCCAAATTCCTAGTAGACAGGTCAGTCAGAATGTCCTATGTTTGATGCAAGTTTTACATGATGTTTGGAAAGTGAATTGTCACAAAAGTAGTTTTAAACAGATCAGTTTGTGGGATTTTAAAACAAATCTGCTAAATTCCTACTTGACAGCTGAGTAGGCTGTAAACAGTTTGTCTGTGTAAGATTTTTCTTGAATGAAACAAGAAATGCATTTATTACCTATTGTGATGAGTATGTTGACACTGATATATATAATTACTTTTTGGTTCCATGCAATTCTTAAATGAATGTGTATAAATATTTTATCCTGTGAATGTGTAGAATCATTCAGTGACCTGTCAAATTTATGGATTTTCATTGTGAACGATTTGAATATCCATCAAGAATATTGCTCACATCTTCAGGGGAGCTCGCATTAATCGAAAGGATAAAGACAATTACACCCCACTGTTGCTGGCAGCAACATATGGCAATGTTGAAACTGTGGAACTGTTGCTGCAGAAAGGTGCTGATTACACCGCTGTGGACAAATATGACAAGACGGCAATTTTCTTAGCGGCAGAGGAAAATCAGATTGAAGTTTTGTCTGTAAGTCTTATATACAGAAGTAGTTGTTGATTTTTTTTGTTTATGCTTCTTACCTTTTTATTGCAAAGAAGTCCAGTACTGGGTTTTGTCTTGTGTTCTTTCAGATATTATCTTATTTCAAATGGCATTGGAAAGAATGTTGTTGTTCAGACCTATACATTGCAGGTTTTGTGCTAGAGTTGTGAATGTAATACTTGGTTCCATGGTACACATGGATGTTTCCTGCTTTTGTCCAAATTTATGGACCTACAGAAAAGTCTAGATCTCACATTTTTTGGGATATTTTTGGTAGTGGTTTTGCTGCAGGAATTAACAGCTGACCAAGAAAAAAAAAAAGGCCAAACTGCCATGAATCGCATCAAAGACTTTTATTGAAGAGAAGCTCATCAAGATGAGTCACCTTCAGATAGCCTAGTGTTCATCCTGTCTGTGAGAACATGATTCAGCCATTATCACAGACATGGTAACTATTAAGAATGTTATGATATTCTGGTGTTTTTCTGTCTGCCAGAAACTCTTGTCCTACCCACAAGTGAAACGACTGATTAATGACAGTGACTGCTATGATAACGACCCACTTCACATTGCAGCAGAGAAAGGGTTTCTGGAAATCGTACAGGTAGGCCAATTTACGCTAGATTGTAGGCAGGGGCTGTCTTAATATATTATGGGCCCCTGGACAAAGCAAATAGGCTGTGGCCCACCCCCTGAGCGACTGCTCATAAATTTGCATGCTTGGGGCCCTTAAACCCTTGGAGCCCTTGGACAACTGCCCAGTGTGCCCATGTGTTAACCTTCACCTTGCAAAGGGCGTACAAATACGGCGTCGTCTTTCCATGCTTTCACTCTGCACGGGCGTACAAATACGGCAAGGTCAGCCGACCGCGCAAGCCGTATTTTCACGCGTCGGGTCACTGTCCTCTTTGAGACATAACGACCGCCTTATTGCTCACTGTATCTCTTCTGAATCAAAGGCATTGTGACAAGGACATGTTGAGCAGTGAACCACTGGTCAGAATCACAAAGACTAAGCTTTCAAAGGCTCTCCCCACACTATCAAAAGGTGTAATATCAACATGCAAACTGTTGCTCAACAAATTTGCAATATTATCTCATTTTCTCACAAGCTGACCATCATTTAGAGTTGTTTTTATCTACGAACCAATCAGAAACAAGCTCTGAAATGATCTTTGCCCCAAAATGCCCACACTGGTTCATTAGTATGTGTCAATCAGGATGAAACCTTTTGTTTAGGGCTTGGGGGGGTGTGTGGCTAGTTATCATGCTTCGTTCTCACGAAAACTACAGCTGTCAGTTTGGTATCGTAAATCAGATAATTGATTAGAGATTTACAGACAAAGGTTTTGCTGGTTCATTCATTATCAAGCATGATAAGGCATAGCAGCGAATGTTTTCATACCGATCAGACACAAACCAAACCACGTGGACAGCGATAGTGTGGTCATCGCACATCGGCAAAGGTCAGTGCAACCCAGATAAGATTCTCCTTGAGTAAAGTCACTGACCGGACAGCAGGCTTTGAGTTGTCGCGCGGAGGGTGTGGGTTAAGGTGGCCTTACGGCAGATGTTCAGCAACAGCAGCAAGTTTAACAAACACGGGAAGGCAAAGGAAAACAGCACAGATTGCCCTCATTTGGGATATAATCAAACAAATTGCTGACCATTTCATTACAGTCCTTTAGTTCAAATACTAGTGCACATTCATCTCAGTTTTGATGACACTAGTAATTTTGCTAAAATATGGAGCTACCCTTTGTGAGCATCTACCCCATGAAATATTGGTGGTTCTGTTGAATGCATAATGGCTGAAACATGTCATGTCGTCAGTGATGTTACTTTGTATGCTTTTGTTTGTTTCTCCATGGCAAATGGAAAACGACTTTTTGTAATAGATATTTGGTAGGTGATTGAAGATAATATTCCTTATCACAGTTAAAGATGGAATCGTATTTGCTTAGGTTGGAAGTCAGATATTGATTGATATTAATGCAGTGTATCCAGAATTTATTTCTAAATTTACGACACATTAATGATACTAACAGTACAAAGAAAACAAGTCCTCAGTCTTCTGTGTTTGTGTGTATATGTTTATTTCAGGGTTCCTGCGCACCCCTGGAATTTAAAATTTTTATAAAAACCACTGGAAAACCCTTGGAAAAAGTGAATTACCCCTGGAATAGTCCTGAAATTTGCCCCGTATGAAAAAAAAACACAAAAAAAGCGGGAGAATCGGAGTTACCGTTTGTTTGTTTTTCTCCTATTTTCCGACCTTTAAAAGTAGCCGTGGAATTTAACATTTTATCCTTGGAAAACTCCTGGACAAAATTTCTTAAAGAGGTGCAGGAACCCTGTTATTTAAAGAACTCTAGACAGTTGTAACTTTTAAAGTATCCTTAAACATGAGTGCCAGGCTTCACTGTGACAGAGCTGGCTCTTACATAAATACACTGTACAAAAGTGCTGTTGTTGTGTACAGTTCATGCATGAAATTTACTTGCCATCACTTCTCAGTGTCTTCTGAAACATGGAGCTGATCTTGATGACAAAAATGAAGAGGAGCAGACCCCTCTTCATCTGGCATCTAAATTTGGCAGGACCAAGTAAGTTTTAGAAGATTTGATATTGTTCCCCACCAGGTTGATAAAGATTTAACTGTGGTTGGTTTACTCTTATACGCTGTGAAATTGAGTTTTTTTGTTCATCTTGGCTTGACTTTTAAAATTATGCGATAAACATTTAAGAATAGTTTTTGGGTACACATTTGGCAGTCTTTATTTTTGTAGTTGAAGAAGGCTTGCCAGTTGGATTTTCTGTTGTTCATAGAAGATGTTTGGATCTGAAGGCTGTTGAGGATAATTGGAAATATCTGTATACTATTGGTGAAGAGGTGGAAGGAGGACTGGTTGTGAGGAGATATTAGTACTTTTTAGCAAGTAAAATTCTTAGTGTCATTGAAAAGAATGTGATGAGAGCTAAGCTTTATTGAAATGTTCACTAATGATTTGGCCAGTTATGTCTAGTTGTTGTGTTCAGTATTTGGGTAATATAAGTTGGAATTGCTTTCAAATATGTCATAAATTTTAAAATTTGCATGGTTAATTTACTGTTTGTAGCATAGTGAGAGAGCTGATCAAGCAGGACAAGACCATTGTGAATGATGAAGATGAAAATTCCAACACTGCACTTCATTTAGCAGGCCAGTATGGACACAACAAAGTGGCTAAACTATTGCTGGATTTAGGAGCTGATGTGTCGGCCAGGTAGGTAAATGTGGGGATTGGCAGATTTTGGAGTGTGAAACTTGTACAAACCCTAGGAATAGAAAAGTGGATGTATCTTTTGTTTCTGTTTTTCATGTTCAAAGGCCTACATTAATTTTCCTTTCCTAGAAAGCACAGTAGTGATCTGCCTGAATTTGTTGAAAATTATCTTATAATTAAATTTTTATGAAGGTATGTCTTTTTAAATTTTGTTATGAATGATAACCTTGTATTTATATTAAAGCTTAGGTGATCTGTTCATAAAATTTGCTGGAACTGATTATTTCACAGAGAAATAATTGTAGATTCACGGAGATGCTCCCTGAAGGCAGTGATCCAGACAACAGTTCTTCTTCTTCTTTCGTTCACCAATCTAAATCTGCAGATTTGTTCTTTTAATAAAATCTACGGTTTTCTGCAGTTCTGGCAGAGCACCATAGAGTTTGATATTCAGGTCGGTGGGTTGGGGCCAATATGTTTCTCGCAGTGCTGAGAGGAGTGTGCAGTTCTGCAATATATGCTCCGTGTTTTGAGGAGACTGGCTGCACTCGCATATGGCAGATGTTCCTATTTTGAACTTGGTGAACATGTGGTGGTGGAGCCTATTGTGACCAGTTCTTAGTCTGAACAACAGTACTTGATCCTCTCTGTTCAGGAGATGATATTTATCCTGTTGGTTTATTTGCTGCCGTCTGTTGTTTTTGATGAGGTTTTTCTTCTCATAGTAGTTTAGGAGGCACTGTGGCTGCTCCAGGCCGGAGCCTTCCTTGGCCAGTTGGTCTGCCTTCTCATTGCCTGGGACTCCACAATGTGATGGTATCCACTGTAGGACTATCCTGCTTCTATTTCCAAGCTGTGTAAAACATTTCTTCAGGTCGTTAAGCTTGCCAGCTTGAAGGGCCTCAAGGACTGATCTTGCATCTGTGAGGAAGACGATGTTGCTGTCCTCTACTTGAAGCTCTGTGGCAGCTGTCATGAGGGCTTTGGCTTCTGATCCATAATTATTGCAGAAGGTTCCGGTTGGCATGCTAATTGCCGTTCTTGTTGAGTCTGGATACTCTATATACACTCCGGCACCTCCGTTTGTTACAGCATTCTCAGCAGAGCCATCTGTGTAGACTCGAACCCATGATTCGCTTGGATACTTGTCATCAAGTAGGCCGAGTACAGCAGTTCTTCTTTCTACTTCACTTTGTTCTCCCTTGTTGAAGACACCATCAACGTCTGTGTGTATCTGGACTTGGGTCTCTGTCTCCTCCGTCCAAGGGGTCTGTTCAGGTACAGATGTCAGGGGGTGGGCAATCTGGGGAAGGTGTGATAGCTGTCTTCTTATTCGCTTTGCCTTGTGAATAAAGCTCGTACGTTTCAGCCTTCCCCTTGCCAGGTCTCCTAGCTTCTCTTTCATTGGGTGATTCTCTATGCTGTTGAATTTCTCTGCCTGGATTGCCACCCTGGTTTCTCTTCGTTCTGCAAGTGTTGCTATCTGGGTGATCTTCTCCATCTCCACAATGGGTGTTGACTTCATTGCTCCTGTGATGATGCGCAAAGCCTGGTTCTGAACTTTGTTTAACATCTGAAGGGCTGAGTTGGACGCTGAACTCCAGGCTGTTGAACCATATTCGAGGTGAGGGCGAATCCCTTGCTGATACACATTCTTGAGAATTCTTTCTGTCGCTCCCCATGATGTGCCGCTCAGTTTCCTCAATATGGCTAGCTTTCTTCTAGCTTTTGTCTCTGCCCTCTCGATGTGATTCCTCCATGAGAGCCTGGTGTCGAATGTGACTCCTAGATAGGTTGGTGCTTTGTCTTCCTTGAGTGATGTCCCATTGAGCTTGATGGCTCCAGCAGTCTGTTTTGGAGACAGGGTGAAAAGAGTAGTGGACGACTTCTCTTCGTTGACTGTGACACACCACTTATTCGTCCATGCTAAGAGGATGTCAGTGGCTCTTTGTAGTCTTCTTGTGGCAACTGTGGCATGTTCTTCCGTACACCACATAACTAGGTCATCTGCATATAGAGCTGTACGTATTCCGCAGGGTAGTTCTTGAACTAGATCATTTATGAAGATCAGGAATAAGGTGGGTGATATTACTCCTCCCTGTGGCACACCGTGTCTCAGCAGTACCTTCTTGCTGTGACATCCATCCAGCTGGACTCTTGCTCTTCTGTTGTGTAGAAGGCTCTTGGTCCACTTGTACATGCTACCAGTCACTTTGTTGTCTCGCAGCTTCCTGAGTAGTCCGTCTTTCCAGACTTTGTCAAAGGCCTTTCGAAGGTCGATCCACACTGCTAATACTTGTTTCTTGTCTTGGAAGGCATCTTCAATGTCCTGTGACAGATAGGTTGCTTGATCCTCTGTGGAATAACACTGACGGAACCCTGCTTGCTGATCAGCCAGTAGGTGGTTGCTTTCCAGGTACCACTTCATTCTGTGGTTGACGATCCGTTCCATGGTCTTGCAGAGGCAGCTTGTCAAGCTTATTGGTCGATAGTTTCTTGCTGTTCCTTTGTCCTTTCCATTTTTGGGTATTGGGACCATGATTGCTTCTCGCCAGATCTGTGGTACTTCTCCAGTTTTCCAGCTGACGTTGAAGATCTCTAGTAATTTATTCAGAGCTCCGGATCCGAGTTTCTTGATCATCTCATTTGGTATTCCATCTGCACCTGGTGACTTCCGCAGTTTTAGTTTGCTAATGGCAAGGTCTAGTTCTTGCCGTGTGATCTTTGTGTTCATGACTTCTGGCTGGTCTCCTTCGTTTCTGTCCGGGGCCTTGTCATTTCTTGCCTCCTTTAACTTGCTTGTACTTACCTCTATGTTACAGTCCTTAGCAAACACATCTGCAAAAACATTCGCTGCTGTTTTCTTGGTTAGGGTCTTGCCATTCTCTTGCAAAGTGACTCTGATGTTACTATCTGTTCCTTCATCATTTAGAGCTTTAACCAGGTTCCATAGTTCCCTGCCGTCTTTTTCAAAGTTGAGGGAGGCTGTTTTCTCTTTCCAGCTCTTGCGTCGTGCCTGGAGCTTTCCTCTTTGAAATCTTGCCTTAGCTTGCTGGAGGGCGTTGTGTTGCTGTTGTCCTGGGTTGTTTTCAGCCTGTATTCGTGCCTTTTCTACTTCTTGGTGGAGTTCGTCAAGATCCTTGTTCCAGTATGGTTTGTAGTTCTTTCGTGCTCCACGAGGTATTGTTTCCTTGGCAGCTTGAAGAATAGATGAGTTGAACTCTTGCACAATCGTGTTGATGTTTTTCCCTGTTGAAATTATACTTGTGGCAAGCACGCTTGTTCTGTGTCTGAACATCATCCAATTGGCCTTCTTGTAGTTCCATCTGGCAAGGGTGCTGCTGTTCTTTATTAGCTCGTTTTCCACCATGATGAAAACAGGGCGATGGTCACTTCCTCCAAGTTGTTTCCCCACAGTCCTTTTGATCTTCCAGTCCAGGTCTGGTGTATAGAAGGCTATATCCGGTGTTGAGGTGGTATGCCAGCATCTTGAGTAAAATGTAGGTGGGTCTGTGGGCTGATTTATGAGAAGCAGTCCTAACTCATCCTGCCATGTTTCAACCTCCTCACCTCTCTTGTCCATGTGTTCATAGCCCCAGCTTTGGGAGTGGCTGTTGAAGTCTCCACATGCTATTAGCCTACCTCTAAAGGGAATTGTATCCAGGGACATGGATCGGTCGTTTGGGCAGTAATAATTGAGGATGTGGAATTCCGTCTGATCTGTCCTGATGTGTAGTAGATGATATTCTGCTCCCTCCATTAGCACTTGAATCCGGCTTGCTCTGATGTTGTTTCTCACCAAGGTTAGAATTCCTCCTTTTCTTCTGTCTGTCCGGTCGTTTCTAAAGCACTGGTATCCTCTTACCTTGAAAGCAACGTCTTTGCTGAGGTGGGTTTCTTGGATGCAGCAGATACTTACTTTCTCCTCAAAAAGGATGTTTTCTAGCTCTAACTTCTTGCTGTATCCATCTTTCTTGCTGTTGACTCCTTCAGCATTCCAGTTCATTATCTTTAAAGGTTGCTCCTTATCTTTGATGGTTTGGCCAGTAGCATTCCTCTCCTGCCCCCCGGCTCCCCGGGGCAGTCGAGAGGGACCTCCAGTAGCTTGGGTGGGCCCCTTCGAGGCTGGGGGGCCCGGCACTGCCGCTGCCTGGGGGGTCTTCACAGGGCGAGCACCATGACGATAACTAACTGCAGACTTAGACATAATAGTGAAAAGGGTGCGTGATATCTAGGTTAGGCGCCCTACTCTGGCCAGATACCTCCGTCTTCAGCTTATTTTGCTAGAGCAGAGTTTGCTCATGCTCGGCGAGATGGCTCGGCCACATTTGTTTCACACCCCTGGTGGTGTTACTAAAGCCCCCTCACCGGCGGCAAGGAGTGACCTCGAGGGGGCCAGACAACAGTAAAATATAAGTTTTGCTCTATATTCCAGAAACTACAATCAATGGACCCCACTAGATCTGGCTGCTTCAAAAGGCTGGACAAAAACTTGCCAGGTACTTCTGGAGGAAGATGCCCCAGTAGATCCAACAGACAAAAATAAGGTACATGTATGACATAGTCTGTCTTCCTCTTTGTTCAAGACCAGTCAAATACTGGGGTTCGAGAAGAATAATTTGGTTTTGCCTGACAGGCTCTGTGCATAGGTTTTACTCTGTGGTAAGCTTGGTGTAAAGTTGTCTTAGGATTTTTCAGATATATTCAATGTGGCATATTTAATTTAGTGTATTCACATTTGCCAGTGTATTGTGTGGTGTCTTTTGCCTGGCCAACAGTAATACTTCAGTTTTTGAGGCCCTTGTACATTTTTTTGCTTTTATGCTGACAAAAATTTCTTCATTTTGAGGTTTGAGTGGGAAATCAACTTTAAATTTTGCCTGGATAGTGGACTTGAAAGAGCTGTTCATAAATGACAGTTGCTAGGAGAAGATAGTATTTTACATAGAAAGCTATAGCTGAACAGTGGACACAAACTCAGCATACTCTCAGTTCGGCTTTGTAATGAGATTAACAGCAGCCTTAATGTACAGTATCTTACTGTCTGGCCATTTACACAGAGTTCACAAAGGTCCTTAAAAGTCCATAAAATCCTTAATTTTCATTAAAAAAACCCAAGTACTCAAAAAGTCCTTAAATTCTGAAAATGATGCCAAAGTCCTTAAAAAGTCCTTAAAATTTGTGTTTCAGTTGAAACATTTGAGATTCAAATCTTCCAGTTGCACACTGGATAATTGATACTTTGAAAAACTGAACTTTTCAGAGTGAATTTACTATGTTTGGACTCTGGATACAGGAACATCCCGTTTCGATGAGTGCTGCACACCACTTGTTTAGTTGTAATATTTCTTGGTCACAGGCACAAAGGTCCTTAATTCGTTTACTGTGAGTCCTTAGGAAGTCCTTAAAAAGTCCTTAAAATTAGTTTTCAAGACTTTGTATGAACCCTATTTACATCTACATCATGGTCTCTGGTATTAAGATATTATTCAAGTTATTACAAGACATGCGGGAAACTCTGAACCAGTAAATTTAAAATTGTTTTGTTGTCATGGATCATCCAATTTGCTTATATTGTCTCCGTTCCCTAGGGCTGTAGTTACTCAAAAAATCAATTTTTATGTAGCTTCAAGTACATTCAAAGTCACATCGAATGATCGTGATTCCAGACCCTAAGCTGAAAAATAATCGCATAGCAAACTTTCAGAAATTCATGGTGACTGGACCAGTTGTGATAATATAAAACAGCTTTTTGCTTCTCCTGAAAATTGGCAAAAACTGTTTACTCCAGTTTGAGGAAATGGTGATGGTATGCACTTGAAATATTCAGACGCTTGACATATTGTTATTTACTGTCATCTTTCAGACCACACCCCTTCATTTGGCTTCTGGATTTGGCCATGCTAACGTAGTTGAGTTACTGTTGGACTGGGAGGCTGATGTCACACTTCAGGACGATGAGGGCAGGAATTGCCTGGACAGAGCAATAGAAAACTTTCACCCGTAAGTGGATTTGCCACAGCTGTCATTTATTTCTTGATGATCCTGAGAAACAAGTGCTGGCCCTGTCACAAAACTGCATCAGTGTATTTGCACACGTATATTTTAAAAACACCATAGAAAATCTGTCTGTAGGATTTCAACAAGGCTTGAAGCAAAGTCAAAATATGGCAAAAGAAAAAGTTGTTGAATGCAGCAAAGCCTCACATAAGAAATAATATGATTTCTTTATTTGTTCAATTTTCTGTTCCGTGACATTTTTTCAAGATTAAGTGATCGAAAGCTTGATTTGTCTTTCGTTTTCTTTTGTGTTTTATTGTATCATTTCTGTATTATTTCTTACACAGGGTTTTGCTGCATATAACTTTTCTTTTGCCATATTTTGACTTTGCACTCTAGTAGATAATTTTTTAATTTTTTGGGGGGCAAGACGAAAGCAAATTTCTCATCTGGCATATTCTGATTCTGATGCTCAAATTGTTAGGTACTGAACATTTTGTTTATAAATAATGAACCTTGTTTCAATTGACACAAAAACAAATGTATTTCTCCTCCCCCCGCGCCCCTGTATACGTTGAAGCAGTGTTGATCAGTGTTTGCTTTAAACTTTGTGTAATTAAATATAGAAGATATGTGTACAGATGTCTATATCCATATCTCATGACCTTGATATATTGATTTAAATGAGATTTTCAGCACTTTTCCTTTCAGTTTTAAACTTGCTTATTTATACAGAATGTTGTGCCATGCGGTTGTACCTGACATATATATTGCTTTGTTGGTGTTGTCATGTGACAGTAGTGGTGTGTGTATCATGAATTTATTCATTGCAGGAATGTTGCCATGGTGATTATCAATTCAAGCGTATGGAAAGATGCCCTTAGAAATGCCACACGTGACCCTGTGACAGGCTATATAGATACACCAGTGCGCAAGCTGATCAAGAAAATGCCAGGTTTGATTGCAACTTGGTTTGGGGTGTGTTTTCGGAGGAGGGGACATCATATCTGTTGAGAGAATTTTGTCTTCTTGATTTTATTGAACAATCTGATCTAAAACTCAGTATAAGGCATTTTAACAAGGAATGACCTTTGTATGAAACAGGCTAGTGTAAAGTTTCTCCTAGAACATATCACAGCACTTATTCACCATAAGAAACAAAACAACCAAATTCGTTAGGAGACTGTCTTTGTCCATTTTGTTGAAATGTAAAAGCAGGTCTGTCACTCTGGCCTGGATATCGTGACACAGAGCATCCACCAGTATTGGTGTTCTTTGGTTTGGGTCTTTCACCCTAGTCAGTTGGGACTGCGAGGCTGTGGAGTAGCCTACAGGCAGCCGGTCAGGCAATATGACTGTCCCTCTGGCATCCTCCTGCACCTGGATACATTTGCAGTCGTCTTGACCCTGTCTTGCCACTTGGATAAGTTGTGTCCAGGCGAGAGAGTGAGTCTGATGTTTGCGCAGCTCTTTCTCACTAAAAACAAATTCTTTGCGCCAGTCTTAACACTCACCTCGTCTTCTTTCATCTTTGTCTCGTCTTCTTTCCTCTCAAAATTCCAACGGCGATGGGCGAGTGCGGTGGCAGCAGGTTTGGATAGACTGGAAGCTGTTAGCACAGACCTACACGTTGGTGGCTGTGGGCTATGGTCGCTTCATCGTCGATTGAAGTGGAGGCGTGGGGAGGCAGCACCCACAGTAGCTGAGCAGCCTTATTTAAGGATAGCACTGCTCACCTCAACTGAGGAAGTGGCTAGAAAAGGTGCCCTAAAGAAAGCCCACTTCACATCACCCTGACTGGTATACCGCGACCAGTGGGGATCCCTTTTTGCGGTCGAAACAAAAAGAAATTCAGCTTACTCAGGCTAGGAGCCTGGAATATACGCACACTACAGGACAACTCAAACAACCCGGAAAGACGCACTGCACTTATTGCCATTGAGCTCAGCAGGTACAACCTGGACATAGTGGCACTCAGTGAGACCAGACTCCCTGATAGTGGCCAACTCAAAGAGTTCAGTGGTGGATACACCTTCTTCTGGAAAGGCAAGGGTGCAGTCGAACCGAGACAGCATGGTGTTGGGTTTGCAATTAAAAATGACCTTGTCAGAAACTTGCAGTCCATGCCAATTGAAATAAATGACAGGCTAATGACACTCAGGATCCCAGTTGGGAAAAGCCAGTCAGCCACCCTCATTAGCGCATATGCGCCCACCATGACAAACCCAGATGAAGCCAAAGACAAGTTCTATTCTGATCTAGAATCTGTCATATGCTCTGTCCCGGCAGCTGATAAGCTGATTCTCTTGGGGGACTTCAGTGCTAGGGTTGGCTCCGAAATCTCAGCGTGGCCAAATGTTTTGGGCCCTCACGGAGTTGGTTCATGCAATAACAATGGGTTGCGCTTACTTACTTTGTGCGCTGAATTTGGCCTGTTCATTACCAACACAAATTTTAGTCTCCCCGTGAGAAACAGAACGTCATGGATGCATCCCCGCTCAAAGCATTGGCATCTCATAGACTATGTCATTGTGAGGAAGACTGACAGAAAGGATGTCCTTGTAACAAAGGCGATGTGTGGTGCCGAGTGTGGAACTGACCACAGACTCATTGTTTGCAAGCTCAGACTAACATTGAGGCGCAATAGACGCCCTCAAGGGAAAGCGCCACCTAAACGCCTAAATGTTTCAAAACTCTGCTCAGCTGAGAAACAGAGCGAGCTCTCATCAGAACTCTCCTCAAAATTGGATTGCGTGACTTTTGACCCTGAGAACATTGAACAGAGCTGGACTGACCTAAATACGACTGTACACTCTTGCGCCAGCAGCACAGTTGGTTTTCCTGTCCGCAAGCACCAGGACTGGTTCAATGATAATGATAATGAAATCAAAGTGCTCATCAAAGAAAAAAATAGTCTCATCCAAGTTCACTGCAGTGACCCCTCTTCCACAGCAAAAGCTGATGCACTGCGTGCATGTAAGGGTGTACTCCAGAAGAAGCTGAGGAAAATGAAAAATGACTGGCTTGAAGAGCGAGTAAGAGAAACTCAGAAATATGCCGACACAAACAACACTAGAAAGTTCTTTGAGAGCCTCCGAGCTGTGTTTGGACCATCCCGCTCTGGCACTACGCCACTTCTTGCGTCGGATGGTTCAACACGCATTGTTGAATTGAATGCCATAATTCAGCGTTGGGCAGAACATTTCGGAGGTGTGCTAAATCGGCCATCAAATATAAATACTGAGTCCATTGACCGCCTCCCTCAGACTCCTATTAATGCAGCTCTTGCCAAGCCATTCACAGCAAATGAGACCCGGACTGCCACAAATCAGATGTCCTTTAACAAATCACCAGGCGTGGATTCAATTCCTGCTGAGGTGTATGCCTTCGGTGGAGAAAAGCTTATTGAAAGGTTGACCGAATTGTTCAATCATATGTTGAAAGCAGGGAAGCTGCCACAGGACTTCAAAGATGCTTCAATCATCCATCTGTACAAAAACAAAGGGGACAGCCAAGTCTGTGACAACCATCGGGGAATCTCTCTACTTTCAATTGCTGGCAAAATATTGGCAAGAATGCTTCTGAATCGCCTTCTTGATCACCTCTCGTCAAATGACTTGCTTCCCGAGAGCCAATGTGGCTTTCGTAAAGAGAGGGGAACGGCGGATATGATTTTTGCTGCCAGACAGATTCAGGAAAAATGCATGGAACAAAATAAAGCGCTGTATATCACATTTGTTGACCTCACAAAAGCATTTGACACAGTGTGTCGTGAAGGCCTCTGGAAAACCTTGGCGAAGTTTTGGGTGTCCACCCGAATTCATCACAATAGTGCGCCAGTTTCATGATGGCATGCAAGCTGCAGTCAAAAGCAATGGCAGTGTTTCAGAGCCCTTTGCTGTCACAAATGGGGTAAAACAGGGTTGTGTCTTAGCCCCAACTCTGTTCAGCATCATGTTCTCTGCAATGCTACAAGAAGCCTTTAGCTCTCCTCCTCAAGGGGTAAGCATCAAGTACCGAACTGATGGCAGTCTATTCAACCTCAGGAGACTTCAGGCAAAAACCAAAACCAAAAGTACTCAAGTCTGTGACCTACTATTTGCTGATGATTGTGCACTTCTGGCACACGATGAGGATAGCATGCAAAACTGTGTTGATAAGTTCTCTAGTGCCTGTGACAACTTTGGCCTCACAATAAGCACAAAGAAGACGGAAGTGCTCCATCAGCCTACTCCAGACGACAAGTATCCTGTGACCCCAAATATCAAAGTCCATGACAGTCTTCTGAAGGTGTCGGAGAACTTCACCTATCTTGGCAGTGCACTGTCTTCTGCGGCTCGTGTTGATACTGAAATTCTCTCAAGAATCAGCAAAGCCAGCTCTGCATTTGGCAGGCTTCGAAAGAGAGTGTGGGATGTTGCCGGCATTCGCACAGACACTAAGCTGAAAGTGTACAATGCTGTGGTCCTTCCCACCCTAATCTATGGGGCTGAAACCTGGACAGTGTACCAATCGCATGCCAGAAAGCTAAATCACTTTCATCTGGCCTGCCTTAGAAAGATCCTAAGGATCAAATGGCAGGATAAAATTCCAGACACTGAGGTCCTCAATCGTGCCAAGGAATTGAGCATCTTCTGCCACCTGAAAAAAATTCAGCTACGTTGTGCAGGACATGTTGTCAGAATGCCCGACTCCAGACTCCCTAAGCAAATCTTCTTCTCTGAGCTCTCCAATGGAACGAGGAATGTTGGGGCCCCAAAGAGACGTTACAAAGACACTCTCAAGCAATCACTGAAGGCCTTTGCCATTGATGTGAGTGAGTGGGAAAAGCTCTCGCTTGATCGTGCAAATTGGAGGGCGGCCCTTACCAGAGGCAGCAAAGCATGGGAAGCTGACAGAGTCCAGCAGGCTATCAAAAAAAGAGAACGGCGCAAGAAAAGGCCCAGTGGTACTGAACCAACGGAGCACTCTTGTCATTTATGCGGAAGGGTCTGCAGGGCAAAAATAGGACTTATCAGTCACATGAGAAGCCATAAGTCATGAAAGAACAGTCTTTCCATTCTGTCCTCTGTGTCCTTTAGTTCTCTTTATTGTCCATGTGTTGAAATTCTCAACAATTTCTGTTCTTTATTCCTCTGGTGTTGTTAAGGTCATCATCATACCTGATGGACGAACTATTATAAAAGCAGGTCTGGAGAATAAATGTGACATTTGGAATTCTGATGCTGTACAGTGTTTAGTCAGAAAATTGTTGATCAAAATCAGTGATGGCAGTCAGATAGTGCAGAATTGTCACATTGCCTGCAAGCATTTTTAAAAAAAAGTCTTATTTTTCTTTTTGAACCTTGAGCAAAAGTAATGCTGAGTGGTAGCAACCAGACTTGAAACTTTAATGTTTGGTTTGGTTTGATGACAGGAAACAGCATCCTAGCTCATGGGCATCCCCATAAAAGTGCTCCTCTCCCTGCTCCAGAATCCACTCAAAGGTTTTCCTACTTATGCTCCCAGTGGCCAGCAGGTTCCATATTTGTCGGGTTCATCCAGCCTTGTCGCATATCCTTCCTTCACCCAATCTGTACCCTGCCTCAATCATTCTATAATGGGGGACACCAATTATACAGTACCAATCATGTGTGCATTTTACTTTAGCGTATTGTAGTATAAAAGCAGAAGACTGGAAATGAAGTCATATATCTCACTGGGTGCATCTAGGACTGCTGATGGTGTTCCAAGGTAAATTGTTCAGAAAAGTTTACTTTCATACAATTTTCAGAGGTGGCACAGCGTGTCTTTGACAGATGTCTTAGCTATGGTCAGGAGAAAAATCCAGAGCGACTGGACTATGAGATCACATTTGATTATGAGTTCCTTGATGATGTGTATGCTAGATGGATTCAGGAGGGACTGAAACGCCATGATCGTGAAACAGGCAGTGATTATGCTTCATCCTCAGGTAAGTGTCTAAATTATCATTATTGTTATTTCATTTCATGAATCACCTGTCTAATCCGTTGGCATTGAAACCTCCTTGTATTTGATTAGTCAAAGTAACTGCAATACCCAGAAAATGGCTATATAAAGAAAATTACTTAACCCTTTCAATACTGAAACAGCATTACTGTTAACTCTTTACAACTCTGCCAATTACAGGTTTTGTTTCACCATTAACTAGCTTCTACCCGCAGATCAATACCCTAATTTAGATTCATACTTTCCATTCAAAATAACTGAGATAAGTAGATCTCAAAACAAACTGGATTTGAGAAAATCTGGCCTTCACAGCATCAGTAGTCAAAGGGTTAAGAAGAAATCAGCAATCCTGAACATTTCGAGGGCCACATGGTAAACTGTCCTAACTCCGTTTTTACAAATTTGTCGAGAAAGGCAAAACAAAAACCTGATTAACTTTCTTTCAGACCTAATAGTGAGGATATTTTTAAAAATGTTGTTTAACTCTTTCCCTACGGGCCAGATTCCTCATCAGGACAGAGCAACGCCTGGGTTTACACGCCATACTGTACTGTGCATTTGTAAACGAAGGTCGCCTTATTACACAACAGCTGTCCAAACTATACATATATCACACACATGGTATTGCTGGACATCGTAGGACAAAGGAAGCATTACCAAGAATTCAGTTTTAAAGGTTCATCATCATGGGATATTTATTTCCAATGCAGTGGTCAAGGAATACCTTTACAACGTCACAATGCAGGCTGCGTTGTACCGGCGGCCGCTAGGGAAGCGTGCGATGCAGTGTGCGTTGTACCATAGGGAAAGAGTTAAGCATTAGTTTTCAGAATTTAATCCCCAACTTATAAACGAGCTGCGGGCTGTGAAGAGCTACAAACATGCCAGATGTCTCAATTTTAGAAAAAGCGTATTAGCATGTTATATCTGTCTCTATGCCATATAGGCTCTTCTATCAGCTCGATACATGGATAGTTCAACCTATACTCACCGACCGTTGAGATTTATAAAATACCATGGAATGTTTGAAGCTGAGGCAGGTGGAAGAGATGATGTACAGATAGATAGATAGATCGATAGATAGATAGATAGAAAGATAGACAATAAGTTATAAGCGCATAGAGCATTTTAAATGGATATGCGCTATACAAATGCTATACATTATTATTATTAGATGTGACAGTTTATTATGTGGCCCTAGATTTGGTCATACATGGGAAGCTATGTACCATGGGCTCTTTAATAAAAGAGGCCTTTGCATTAAACCTTTCCCAGCGGTGGAGTGATGTGTTTTTATCTTCTTGAAGATAAAGAAATACCACAGAAGATTTGTGAGTTAAATTATCAGCATATACTTGTAAGTTTAATTGTTTAGATGTGAAGAGTCTTATGCATGTTTTTTATTTTTAAAATTTTGTATACTTCTTTAATCCCATTTGGGAAGTTTGCCTTAATGTCTTTGCAGACCAGTTACAACTGGAGCAGACATGTCATCGCCACAGTGCAGTACTGATTTTTGGGGGAGATGAGAGGGATAAATTTTATTTAATTTTGCCCGGGCAATGACCTGTTTGGTCTGCTCTTTTTGATTTCCAACTGCCAAGGTTTCATCCTTATCTGAGAAGTCTAGGTGCTCATTCCTACCTACCATAGGATCAGGGTCAGGAAAACATGAGAAAAATCCCAAATTTCCATTATGCCTGCACCAACCGTGATTCGAACTGCGATACCTTTGGTATGAGAGGCGGGCACCTTGTCCCTAGCCCCCCCCCCCCCCACCCCACCACATAGCATGGTGGAAAAAAAATACTTTGACACTTTTATACATATTTTATTTTATGTATTTCCGAAGGGAGTTCCTATGGAGAGGATGATGATGATGACCGACTACCACCTGATGCCCAGCCTTACTCAAGAGACACAAATGTGCTCAAGAAAAATCACCCACTTTACATTATGGTATGGAGTATATTAATCTTGCAAAGGGCTGGTTTGGTCATGACACAGTGCAAATCATTTACATACTTGCAGATGGACAACTTTTTTTTGATAGATTTTGTGCGAACTCTATAGGGAATTGCTTCCTGTTGATTAAGAAGGGGTTAAGACCTACAGTGTTTCAATTTATATAACTGAAAATATAGTTAAGCAGTAGATTTCAAGTAAACAATTTTTTTTCAACTTCCTTTAAATTTGATCCTTCACACTCATGAGGTTTCGGTCTAATAATAGCTATTGTGCTTCTGTGTGTATGTTTTTCTCACTACAGATTCCAATAAAATGAGAGAAATGATATCGGCATCATTTGTATTACTGCTTGAAAATGTCAAACAGGATCCAAAATTTTTAAAGCCTTTTAAGTTTTAAAGACTTATTTACACAGCGACAGGGGTGATAGCAGCTCAGGTTAAACCTGATTTAGGTTTATTGTTTGACTGTCGTTGGAAACCAAGCAAAGTATGAAGTGTTACAGAAACGATACAATGAAATGCAGAGGAAAAGGGAAAGCAAATGAAGCTTTTGGTACATTAACCTACATCAGAAAAAAGAAAATGTAACAGAATGGAAAATTGAACCTTTAAAACAATTAAACAAAGAAACAAATTTTGATGAATTGTTGAACCAGCACTAGTACTCAGCTGCAAGGCCAGATTTGGATTTTCAGAGTGCAGCGTGTCCGCCAATGTATGGAGGCTCAAAGTGATGTATTAGCTAGATATCAAGATTGTCACGAGCAGCGTTAGGGTCTTGGGGAGCATTCGACTGCACGAGAGGCAGCTAACTCACACTCGGACACAACCACACAAGAAAAGTATTAAACAACTAGAGTATCTATATATGTCAGGCCGGTCAGGCCATGTTTTACATAAATATTAATAAACAAAACAAAAGACAATAGAGGTATATTCAAAGCAATAAATTCTAATTACTAACTTAATCTATGATATTCATGTAATTATGGTTCCTTATTGGATGTACTGCAATCAATAGCAAATAGGTATATTATACGAAACTAGATATCAATTTAAAGTGACAGTTGAGTCGCCACTGGCCAGTCGCCAGGCAAACTCTCCCTAAATCATATGGGCTTGAATGTTAGGAGAGCCCAGTACGTTCCAAGCCTACAGAAGCACACTTCGGCTTGTAGGTAATTACGCAGTTGCAAAAAACTATTTATATATATGCACAATCATTATTCAATTCATCAACAATGTGCCATATTACTTCAATCATACTATGGAAATAATTCTATAACACAGGCCACTCGTCGTCGAGTGCCAGCTGGGGTTTCCTTAGACTTCCTATGAGGCTGTTGTTCTCTCTCTATCTCTGATCTTCTATTATGCTTGAACAAATAAGATATATTACCATTGGTCACGCCTACTGGTAGGCGCGAACATCAAAATAGCGCAGCGTGGGCTTTCAAAGGTCAGCCCACTCAGACCTTTCTTTCTAGAGCTCAGTCAGTCCGTTAGCAAGGACTTCTAGTCTTCAAATCACAGTTCAGGTACTGGCCAACCGGAGATACTTCACGACACGATGCTTCTGCTCGTCTGTATTCAATAAATCTGAACGTTACACGATGTTTTATACTATCTAACTACCCAGCAGTGCTAGTCCGCTGGCCCAATTAGTTCAGCTATCTCATTGGCCGAAACCTCCCACCATTTTAATTGTAGTAATATGTCTGCACTATTCTACCAGCCAGTTAACGTGCAAAAACTTGTCTAGTCATACTTAACAATGTCAACTATCCCCACCTTGTTTCACCCCTACTCCATTACTTATTAATCACGAACATTAAAACCGACAAGCGTGACTCTAACAGTTTAACTTTACATTTATTTACTCACCAACTATAATTCGCGAGGGCCGTTCAAGGCCACCAGCCAATTTCTCATGGCCCTGGTAAAACAACAACAACTCACTCTCTGCGTGAGTTTTAATAACATCCGAATCATGACAAAGATGAAGGCGCAAAATGGTGCCTCCGACCACAAGACATGATTGGTGCGCAACATGGGGAGCTGCAGATAAAGAAAAAGCAAAGGAAAAAAAAAAGAGATAAAGGAAAAAAGGTGTCAGTCTTAAGTGTTTCCTGAAAAATAAATAAGATACTTGATGATGGCACAGATAACATTAGATATTTAAGTTCTGACCATACTGATATAAGTTTGATATTTTCATGTTTGCTTTGTCTTGCAGATTCTGTCAGAGAGAGAAAATCTGCTGGCACATCCCCTTGTCACATCCATGCTTCAGCATAAATGGAACACATTTGGCAGCTTCTTCTACTACCTGTCGTTTTTTATCTACGTCATCTTTCTCACTTTCCTCACTGGATACATGGTCATCTCAAAACCACCACACGATTTGTAAGTTAACATATCTGGTTTTAACTTACACAGATCATTGTTACCTCAGTGTCAGGGTCAGGCTTTGGCTCAGCAGGTTTTACCTGAGCAGAAAGGCTGTTGTTACTCGTACGCACATACCCTAAGCGTTTTGCGCTAGGAGCGCATATATATATATACGTACCTATCCCTAACCCCATCCTTATCCTTAACCCTAAAACCTATCGAATCCCTTACCTTATCCCTTGCCCCCTCAGCCAAAAAACAGGAGGACAACAAAAAGAAAATAGGAAAGAATAATTAATTACAGCTGTTGTATGTTGGGGGGAGCTTTCTAGCTCTGGACTCACAAAAAGGCTTTAAAATACATACCCCCAACACAAAATACTTGGGGTACATATGTACAGGTAACAATATTTAAACAGAAAAATGCTTGAAAAAGCTTTCAGTTTAAGACTGCTTGAACACTGCACAGTCTTATCATTTTATTCTATGGAGGAAATAGTCATGACACTGTTTGCCGTACTAATGGTGTTGTGTACAAAATTTCATTTTAAAGTTGTAATACACAAAATGTTTTTTAAAGGGATAAAGCCTGTGAGGAAGACGGGAGAGATAGATACAGAATTTGCTCCTATTAGGCCTTTCTCTGTCCTTTCTCCTTTCTTCATACACTCCTTCTTGGCGCCTGCCAATAATGAAGTCTGAAGACACCAGCGATGGCAGACAGAAAAAGGAACCGACAACCAATAGCAGCAGTCAAGAATAGGGGGCCAACACCCTTTCGCTAAATGCCCCGAGAAACAAAGCACTTTTCATTTGATCACACAATTAAAAGAAAAAACATAATAAGAAAAACTGAAACAGAGAAAATCAATTTATAGAGTTTTAATGTCCACAATTTCCCCCTTGCAACTGATATAGTGATTTTGTCATAGTTGGATAGAGTGATTTTGCCATAGTTTGTGATTTGCAGCTTTTTTTTCAAACTTTGGTAGAGATGAGATTGAGGAATCAAGCATGAATGTTAGAGGATAAAGGCAATAATCACATTTAGTGACTAGATGTTTTCTCCCTAAGATCTTGACGTCTCTGGGTTAGTGTGAAGGGAAAGGCATTCAACACAGATGACCATTGTTCATATATATTTTAAATTATTAATGTTTTAAAAAATTGCACCCAGTGCTCTGTTTCTAAGATACTTCAGGAATGCTTTGTGTACTGTGTTATTTTGACACCTTACAATCGGAAGCTGGCGAACTGGTACAGTTGCAGAAATATTTAAATATTTTTCAGTGTTTCTTGCATCATTTCAGAATGGAAGGTACACAAAAATTTTCTGTGAGATCCTGGATCACATTATAAATAGCATTCAGAATTTAGAAACTGCAGAAAAGCAGAATAAGAAAGTAAGATGTTGAAGAGGGCAAGAGAGCATAGGCGTTGTACTTTTTCTGTCTTTCTTTTTTTTTGTTTTCGTTCTTTCCTTCCTTTCTTTCTTTTTTTTCTTTCCTTCTTTCTTTTTTTTTCTTTCCTTCTTTCTTTTTTTTTTTCTTTCCTTCTTTTTTTTCTTTCCTTTTTCTTTCTTTCTCTTTCTCTTCTTTCTTCTTTTTTCTTTCTTTTGGCTGTGGTAATATGTAACATAGAAATTATACAGGAGGAGGAAGAAATTTTGAAAGGGACGTGGGTTTTTCACATGTGACCAATTCCCTAAACTGTGGTCCAGTGAACCATTTTGACTTTGTGTTTATAATAATAATAATAATGTATAGCATTTATATAAAATTTGTTTCAGTGCTGACTCCTCATCAAAGATCAAAGACAATGATTGCAGCAATGTCTCTGAGCGTCAGTCTCTCTTTGCTAGCATTGGTACTTATGTGATCATTGCACTGGCAGGCTTCAATCTGCTAAAAGAGGTAGGCTTTTTTTTTCTGTGCTTCAACAGAATATGTTCTTGTTTTTTTTGTGTGCATGTCATTTATTGGTGGGAGTAAACAAGACCAAAATACGTTCTTAACCCTTTGGTGCAGCGCTGCGCTGAAGCTGTTCATTCCCAGTATATGTGGGGCATGCGGCCGCAGTATTCCCCATGTACTTACAGTTTTGCCGTTATTTTAAAAAATTACAAGTTTTGACAAATTGAAGCATTTTGAACTCATCTTCTATCAAAGAAAAGAGCAGCTTAAACTGTCTCCCATGCTAACATTAGTACTTGCTGGGAATACACTTTCAGCGACATTACTTGCTTCTGCAAGTATAAGAGGGGTTGCCCTCTGCATAGGGAAGGTAAAACACTGAAAAGGATAGCATGTGATTGTCATGGCGTGAAGTGGTAGGGTGGAGGGCGAATAGCAGTTCTTAAGAGTTAATGTGTACCACTTTTTTGGATGTAAGAAATCTGTACATACAGTGGCTGAACATACATATAAAGACTTCACTGGAAATATGTACCAACAGACTGATAATGTCTCTCTTAAGCCTTTTGACGAAATAGTATAAAAACCACAGAAAAACCATATAACGTTTTCTTTTTGCCATAGTTTGACCTCCCTTAAGCCTTATGTGGTTTGTACAGCATGGAAGTATATTATTATTATTATTATTATTATTATTATTATTATTATTTTATATAGCACATATCCAATTTTAAAATGCTCTATGCGCTTTACAGAAGAAACCTGTCAACCACAGAGCAGAATGGAAGGCTGGCGAAGCGCTCAACACACTACACTGCTTCTTTCTCTCTCCCTGTCTCGCTCACTCTCTCTCTCTATCTCAGAGCGAATTGTGACGCAGCCAGTTAGGCGCAGTACACAACTCACAACAGTTCACAACTCACAACTCACAATACAAATAATATTTGAATATTTATTAATAATAATATATATTCAATAATGAATAGTAAATTTTGTTATTGCTGGTGGGGGGATGATATGGATAAATTTTAATCTATTAATTTCAATTTTGCCCGGGCAGCGGCCTGTTCGGCCTGCTCTTTACGATTTCCAACTGCCAAGGTGTCTTTAACGTGCACACAGGCCCTCCGAATTTTTTCGTCCTTATCCGAGAAGACTAGGTACTCGATCCTAGCCCCCAATAGGATCAGGGACTTGAAAATATGAGAAAAAATCCTAATTTCCAACATGCCTGCACTTCTAAACCCGGGACCCTTGGCATGAGAGGCGAGCACCTTGCTTCTAGACCACCTTGTCCCCAAATTATAAATATATAAAGGGGGATCGGGGAGGGAGACAGTGAAAAAGTTGTTACTATTTCATTTTAAAGGGCTTGGGGGTTGCACTTTGTGAAGGTAGGCACCATTGTATATATGTATTCTGTAATTATTATTGTCATTACCTATCTTGACCATCTGAAAGAGAAAGGCAAACAGGAGATGACAAATAGCTGAAATAAGAATAAGAAAGGGATATGATGAGGAGTCACACTTGGTAAATTGTGGAAAAAAAAAAAAAAAAAGGAGTCAAAAGTTTTAAAAATGTGGCAAAAAAGAAAAAATCCATGAGGAGTTTTAAAATGTGAGAAAAAAAACAACACACCATCCTGAGGAGTCACAAGTGTTAAAATGTTATAAAAAAAGGAGAAAGGTTGTACATTGTAAAGCCCTGCCGTAGAAATAAACAGTAAATAAACTATACAATAAATTCAACAACAAAAAACAAAAGAATGGAAAGGAAAAAATGAAAATATAAGATAAAATAAGTTTTCTGTTACCAAAGACATTTTGTCAGGTTAAAAGAATATATGTATGTGTATGTATGCATGTTTTCTTTAGATATAACCTGAAAACACCAAATGTTATTTTTCAGTAATCAATAGTTTCGTTTAGAAAATTCATGAGTAAAACATCTCAGAAATGATTAAAAATCCTATGAAAGATGTTTTCAACAAATAATGTATGACAGCATACACGGTGAAACTTACTTTTTTGTTGAAATTTGATATTGCAACCAAATTTCATTTATTTATTCAAAATTGTTGCGGTGAAAAGAACATCTACAAAGAGAGACAAAACTCAAAGTCATGGAGTCTTCAGTGTTTATATTCGTCAGAATTTGTGTTGATCATATTTCATCTTTGATCTTGTCTTGACAGTTACTGCAAATTTATCAAGCCAAGCTGGGATATTTGGGATGGACGAACTTGATTGAGTGGATTGTGTATGTGACATCCTTACTGTTGGTCATCAGTTTCAACGATTGCCAGAGGGAGTCGGGCTATCGCTATGTACGTCAGCTGAGATTCAGTAATAAATGTCTCACTCTGTCCCAATCCATCAGCCAATGGGAAACAAATGAGATGTCACGCTACCTAACCAGTTTGTGTGCTTCCATTTTATTTGTGTTGATGTGGTTTGTTTAACTCGAATTAATTTTAATGTTTTGTGCAAATCTGTCTGTGTAAATTACGATTCCTTAAATCAGTGGGCAGTGTTTCTGATTAATTTGCATAGCCACCAGCCAGCAGATCAAAAAGATATTTGCTTTGTTTTTTGGGATTTCAAATATGTTAGTTTATTTTCTTGGGTAAGAGGATTTTCTCTGTTAAGGTAAGGAGGGTAATATTTTAGACGGGGGGGGGGGGGATATTTTAAGCCCCTTGGTTTTCTTTTTCCTGGCATGGGAGCTGGTGCCATAGATGCAAGCTCGAGCCCTGCCTGAGTCACTCATTTTTCTTCTTTCTGTCAATCCCACTTAAATTTTTTTCTAAGTACAAGGCATACACTTTTAAATGCCGCACCTTTTCTCCGATTTGTTACTTTCATCGTGTTTACCTGCGTTTTTCTTTTTTTCTCTTGTTTTCCTCAGTCTTCTTTTTGTTTCACGCTTGCTTGTGTTACTCCAGTGATGTAATGTTTGGTTTAAAAGTTTTGTGTTTCTGCTTTTGCAGGAATGGCAGTGGCATCTGGGTGCAATAGCCCTGTTCCTGGCCTGGGTCGACCTGGTGCTGTTCATACAGAAATTTCCTCAGTTTGGCATCTACGTGGTCATGTTCACTGACATTCTACGCACATTCTCCAAATTCTTTGTCGTCTTCTTCCTCTTCATTATTGCTTTTGCGCTGGCATTCTATGTGCTGTTCTCTAATCAGGTTTGTCTGCAGTAACATCAGTTGCAGTAGTGTATGAACATAATGTTGTACCATTGAGGTTGGAACACAAATAATGTCTGAGCATAGTGATGTGCCTTTGAAGTTGGAATACAATCAGTATACAAACATGATGAAAGACCTTTGAAGTTTGAACACAATTAATGTACAAACATGATGAAATACTTTTGAAGTTGGAACACAATTAATGTATAAGCATGATGAAGTACCTTTGGAGTTTGAACACAATTAATGTACAAACGTGATGAAGTACCTTTGAAGTTGGAGTATAATTAATGTATAAACATGATAAAGTAAGTTTTTGAATTGGAACAGAAATAATGTATAAATGTGATGAAATGTGTGGCCGCCTGACAAAATGAGGCGCATCGCGGCACCACCCGATTCGAGAAAATCGTTAAAAGGCATCATAGGCTCAATTTTATATATCTTGAGTTTTCAGTATTTTTGAAAAGTTTAACCTCTTTACAATTCTTTTTCCAGAGACAATGCTCGTTGAGAACGGTAAATGTCTCAAAATCGAGTCACCATCAACAATTTGTATTTCTAAACTGAAACTTTAAAAGCGTTTTTCTCAAAACTAAGGTTGCGTCACTTCCTGTCTTTGAGGGGCCATAATTTTTATCTTCTCAGATAATTAAGTTATGGCAATAATTTTTTTTACCGCATGAAAGGGCTTTGAATAACCTATTTGGTGATACCAATATCTCCATACCACCAAAATGCGAGAAGTGCCTCATTTTGTCAGGCGGCTGCACAAATATCTTTGAAGTCAGAATGTAAATAATATATGGAACATATTGAAGTACTGGGAACACAAATTATGTATGAACACACTGAAATACCTTGGAATGTAACAATGTATGAACAAAAAAAAACCTTTATAATTAGAACACAATTATTGGTTTGGTAAAAAAACAACAACATTCTAGCGGGAGAGTATTTTTCTATATGCTAAATCAGCTGTGCTGTAGGTTAATTTTTGCCAGCCGAGATCCAGTTGTGGAAATTGTGATGTTGAAAATTGTGGGGTAATTAATGTAGAACAGTGATGATATGTGAACTATTTGCACTTTCTAAAAAGATACCGAGATTGTCATGTAACTGAAAACCATCAGCGAGTCGCAGAAAATAATTTGTTCCACAACCGTGCTTTTCAGTGAAATTTTTATTTTTCTCGTCCTCAGATGTAGATTCTCCCATTCAGAATGTTCTGAATCTCGCAGACTGATTTAAAATTGGCAAATAATTATGCAAGACTTAAATATTTATTATAAAAAGTTGTTTGTTGACACAGTTGGAAAATTTCAAAATAATAAATGCTGGGTACCACTGAAAATGTCACTTTTTAATCCAGTGGCCATCAGAGCTTGAGCCCTAGGAAGCCTGTTGACATTGCAAAGAATTTATAGGTTTTCAGCACGTTTTATCGGTAAGGAGGGTATTCCCAAAATGTGGTGAAGTAGGTAGTTAAGTGCTTTACAGGTCACTTAGAACAGGGCACATGAAATTTAACATAGCTGCCAACCAGTACATAAAATACGTATTTAGTACGTTTTTTGGGTTCCACCAGTACGTAAAATACGTATTTAGTACGTATTTTTGGTTCCGGTATGTCAATACGTTTTTGTGGTGAAAAGTACATTTTTGAAGAATTTCCCCACTTATACGAGAAAAACACATAGAGTAGCTGAGAAAACAAAACCGCAACTTCGTATCTGAGCCTACCGCTAATAGCGCTGGACTTAGCGATTCAATGGCTGCAACCGTAAAATGCAGCTCTACCATACCGTGTCCTGCCGTCCTGTCTATGCCCAAGCTTATGATAACTTTTGTTTCCCCGCCACGGCCCCACTCAACCAAGCAACCGTAATGTTGCATAGTAAGTTATCACGGCATACCATGGAGCTATTATTAGTACCTCCATGCGGCATACCCTTTCGCCAGTGTCTGTGCGCTTCGACCGTTCATTGAGCTCGAGTACGTAAGCACGTGTAGGTCACGCGTATTGTATTGTAAACGATGGCGGTCAGTGAGTAAGAATAATGAACACATTTTGTGAAGAGGTTTCATTTTATTTTGCTTATGTCTTTTTTTTTTTTTCAGTTTTACATAGCTTACAATCATCTTTGGTGGTGGTAACTCCCGGTAGATCTAGATCTAGGTCTTTTAGAATCTTGAACGTAATTGGCGATCACAGATTAACTAGGCCTAGGCTCAGGCGTATGGGTGTTTCAGCGACATTAGAAATCGAAATCTAGAGCCCGTGAGCTGATAAACAGTAGAAAAAGTTCTAGAACTAGAACAATATGGACATGGCTTGTGAAGTGGCTTCAGTTCTAGATCTATTATATCTGTCATAATTTATGCGTAACATGATTTGCGATAATGGATAGATTTATTTTATTTTTAATCGGAAGTCTTTTCTATCCAACTCATGAGTCATTAAGTCGTGTGTAGACATTTAGTGCAAAATGTTCAGAGGAATTTCCTTTTGCATTATCATCAAACTTATCCAATAAATGCATTGTGAGTCATAAGTCACATTATCGTGACTTCCAAGTTCACCAGTTTCACAAGTCACATGGAGGCGAGCCTGACATTGTGATTGTTCAGAACTGCCAGAACAAGTTAGTATGAAAGAGTTATACAATTCTGAGGACAGCTCATATCATAATAGTCAGTTCTTTCTTTAGAAACAAATAGTGGTGATAACAACACATGTATTGAAGCAAAATGTTTGTTTTCTAACCTTATGCTGTGTTACATTAGGCCTATGGAAAGAGAATAATATTCCATAATGTGACAAAGTGAGGAAATGATGATTTTTCAATTTGGGGTGGGGGGTGGGGCTGTCGGTGTCTGGTCCGATATCATTAGTCTGTTTTTAGGTTTTTGAAAGTTGGCAGCTATGTGAAAAGGTGATGAGGGAATGTGTCATCTGGACAGTTGCGTAGTGGGCAAGTAGGGTGGATATCTGATGGGACTCGGCTCAAAGTGTTAAACAATGGAATGCTGGGCATCAGAGAGGTTATGCAGTTAGAGCTGACACTTGACTATACTACACACCATATGGTTGACCATTTCTTCTCATCTTTATTTATCTTCAGGATTCATTTAATAGTGTCCCCAAATCACTGCTTAAAACCTCAATCATGATGATTGGAGAGTTTGAATATACTGATATCTTCATTAGTTCCAATGCTGGGAGTGAGGTCCTCTATCCGGCGGCATCTTATATCATCTTTGTCATCTTCCTCATCATCATGAGCATTCTGATCATGAACTTACTGGTAAGGAAATGTCAGATATTATTATGTTAAGGTTTGTTTCCTATTGCAGCATTTTTTTTTTGGCTTTAGAGCGATAGAGGATGATATTATAGAAATGTGGGCTCTTATCTTCCTGAAGAGATATTAGTCCTTTCACTTTAACAGCCAACCGTTCTGTCTGTGGTGCATGCTTAAACTGAAACAGTTGGAAACAGATGGACAAGTTAAAAGGCAGCAACTGATAAATGTATCTATTATATATTTCAGTAACTTGCAACCTTTGGCATGAGTCACTGACCAAACTATACACTCTTCAGGCCTTAAATTTGGCAGGAAGGTGGTAACTGAGATAAGGAAGATGATGGCTATAATTAAAAGTTATTTACTTCAAGCCTGTATTTTAAAAAAATAACAATGTTTATTGCTATGTAACATCTGTATTTTTGCATTGTTTCGTTTTACATAATTATATTTCACAAAATTTCCACCGCAGAAGGCTTTTTTTTTAGACCACCTATACTAACCCAATTTTACATGTTCATTTCAAATACCGCAGAGGGTGCATGGAAGTTTTTATTATTTTGATTAGTTTTGTTCTTGAATTTATAGAAAATGCATTGTTTCATCGTGCTGTCGTTTTCCTCCTCCTTCTTGGCTCCATTCTGTTATAGTTCCATGCATGTCATAAAAGTAACCATATCAAGCTTGGTGAGCTGTGTCCTGGCATGCATTAGTTCTGGAGTAGGACTGCAGATTACTATTTTTATTGTAAGAGAGAGAGAGAGATATATACATATAGAGAGAGAGCACACGATTGTTTATTCTGGGCAATGCCCGGTACGTCATGTAGTATTTTTATAATTCTCAGTTTTGGTTAGTGAAAAAAGATAACATTTACACAGATTCAAAAAAGAATAGAACAAAAAAAAACGTAGGATCACAGTAGGGCATGATGTATAAGCCTTTTTTTTTTTTCCATTAATAATAAGATACTTCATTTTTAAAACTCATTATATAGTTATCTTGCTATTTCTCGCTGACACAGGCCTTTGCAAAATACAACTTTTATTGTCACTTCACTTCAAGTAACTGGAACGGTCTATTCACAACATATGGTAATTCCATCTCTAAAGTTTGCATGTTTGATTTGTTTTTTCGTATCTTTTTTTTTTGGTAATATGAAAGGAGTAGGGAAGAGTTCCTTATGTCCTGACCATCCAGTCAAGATACCTTAACAGTGCCCTAAACCCTGTCCTTATCCCTATCCCTAAACCAAATCTCATCTCTAACCCGATCCCTTCAACAGGAAAAGAAAGCTTTAGGGTTGAGGAAAGAATAAAAAGTATGTTGACGGATTGGACTGGATGTACAGATCTCTTTCTTAGGATTTAAGGAATGAGGTCATCAGTACTGACATGTAATATTGTCCACACTGGCATGTGATACTGTCCACTCCAGGTTGGTCTGGCTGTAGATGACATCAAGGCAGTCCAGGAACAAGCAGCTCTGAAACGCATGGCCATGCAAGTGGAGCTGGCACTGGATGTGGAAAGAATCATACCTAGTTTCATACGCAAGAAAGCCTTTTGCAGACGCAAGACCATTCAGCCTAACAAGTTGTACAGAAATCCAATCCGTCGTGCCTTAACCAGTTCCTATCTCAGTCCAGAATCTCTTCAACGAGCTCTTAACCCAGAACTGGTAAATATAAAGCTATTTTAATTATTGCATTTTCTTTTATTAAATGCTGGTGCTTTTTTTGTAATTTCTTTGTGTAGCTGCTATCAAATTCTCTCTTAAACATGAAACAGAAAGTCTGCAGAAGATAATCTTAAGTGTTCTATGACCTAAATTTTGTTGGAATATTTCACAGAAGTTTAAAAAAAAATTTTTTTAAGAACACCAGTGATTATCTTATTTTACGAACAAGTAAAGACAAAAGGTACCACTTCAGACCAAAGGAAATTCCCATGAAAGATTAGGGGAGATGCAAAAGGCCATCCACAAAGTTCAGTGAGTTTCAGATAAATAGAACAGTGTAAAGTGTGCATGTGTGCGCACTGAGAACTTTGTTCAGTTAACCCACAGGTGGTATCCGACTTCAAAACAACTGGCACGAAGTGATGGGTTCATGCATTTGTGGAAAAACGTACTACAGCCTTTATAGGCGAAATCAACGACAACAAAGCAATGTCAAAAAAATACTTCTCTATCATTTCAAGTCTTCAAATCTAAATTTAAAAAAACCCTCTGCAGGTGAAATGGAAGGTACCATCACTCAGATCCAGGCTGTATGAGTGGCGGTTGTTCTTGCTTAAAAAATTGTGCAAGTTCCTTTCATATATAAGATATCACCAAGACTTCTGAAACCAGTTTTGCTGAAATCATTGCATAATATTTGTTGTGTTTGTTCTTTTCCAGGAAGAGATTGAGAAAGTGAAGGAAAGCCAAGATAAACTCTCGTCCGAGGTGAAGAAACTCAAAAGAGCAACCAAGGACATCAAAGAGCAGAACCAGAAGCTGGAGTCGATGCTGCGAGCCATCGTCAGGTCTCAGAATATTCACTGGGAAGAGGAAGATTACCAAGAGGATGAAGATGAAGTTGTCCCTGATGAGGAGGATGGAGTCTTGTAATCTTGATATTTTTATTGAATTAGATATTTTTGTTTTGTTTTTTGCTTTTCTTTAACCACAATTTGTATAAATGTAATCTCGAGGGTTTTAAAGTGGTATGAATTGAACTGGGTGCCATCTCAGAGTGGTAAATTGAGGGTAAGTTTTACTCCGAGTCAGATATTTTTTAATCATTTATGGAGGACAAAAAGAAGGGGTTTGTAGTGGGGAATTTTAAAACTGGTCAACAAGTGTGATAATTGAAGATAAATTATATTAATGAACAACAGTTTTGAATATAAAATTAATTATGATTGGGACCCACTGTTTGCATAAAGGCATGCTGTGCAGCCACCATAGAGAGGTGCAGATTCTGAAATTTATTTCATTTTTGTTGATGCTGTGTATAAATTTTAATTTCATAGTTGCACAGATTTATGATGTAAGGAAATGACTTTCAAGATCGCTGGATACATTATATGTATGTGTAAACTGTATTTTTTAAGGTTTCCCTTGAGATCAGGGTATATGCAAGCTGAAAGTCTTAAGTTTTGCTGAAAAGCTGAAGTGAATGGTCATTCAAGCATTCAGATGGTTAAGGAATGTCATAATTATCAGAATACCATATTACTTGTAAGCTTTTTACCAATAAATGTCACACTCACATATTTAAACATTTTACAATAAGTTGGTTGACTAAGCTTCTCACTGTTTTTATTTTAATTTCCTGTCATCACCTTTATCCTTTTGATAATTATACACTGACAATTTTGTAAATGGGAAACTTTGTTGTGACAGGACATCGTGGAACATTTGCAAATGATTCCTTTCAAGCCTACAAGATTATGACTGTGCTTTCCTCATGACCTCCACAGTTAAAGTTAAGACTGACAAAGTGTAACAATAAAATGATACATTGATACTTTGATTGATCTGATTTTCATAACTAAATTTCATAGATCTGTCAATCTTACAATTGAATGCATTGTGATAGTGTAAAAAGCAAATGAATTTCATTATTCAACCATGGAAGCATTTTCCCACAGTTTCCTCAAAAGATGTCATACACCCATTGATGCAGGGAATTTTAGCACAACAAAATATGCCTTAACACCACAAAAAGATTATTTAGCATGTGATGTATTAGACGTCATTTCTGCTCAGAGATCACAAACATTGTTTTCCCCAAATTATGCAGAAGGCCTGTCATGATGAATTGAGAGCTTGGAGTTTGTGCTGTTTTTCGTATCACTGTAAAAAACTTACACATTTTAATTTTCACTGAAAATTCAGTCGTTCGTGTGTTTTTGTTTTGCATTGGAGAATTGGGTAACTCGAGTGAAGAGCAGATACTGACGAGGGATCGATTCAAACAAGAGCCGTGATTCAGACTTGAAGCGGTTTAGTATGCATGTCTTGTTGATAGGGACTGCAGTAATTTTTTTTGTTGGAACAAAAGATACTTGATTAATATGTAAGAATCAGTGGCGCATCCACAGACACTAAATTCACATTAACAGTGTTTACAAATATCATTGCTTGTTAAATGCTAACATTTGAATGTATAATTGCCAGTCATAATCTTAACAAAATCATTTTTGTTTGCTGTTTGTTTAATATTTTATATGGGCGAAAGTTTTATGCAAGCATTTATTGTTGTTGTTGTGTTAAATATCTTATTTACTGCATCTGTGTATTTCTTGAAGACAAACTTTTTATAAACATTTTACTTTTGAAAAGTTGATATTGCATACTTAAGACATTTGTACATTTAGAGGGATATAACTATGAAGAATATAACTACGTTTTTTGTATTTTTGTTATCTATTGACGTGACGTAGCAACATTTGTCAGTTTGAATTGAAATGATACACATTGGTCAAACTTTTTGATGTCTTGTGCATTTCCATTTGATATTCATTTTTAAGATTTAAAACTGCATGCATTGCTCATGGAAAAATCAATCACCTTGACGTGAGTAGAGATAAGAAGGACCGAGGATGGAGGATATCAAGAAGGAGAGGGTGAAAGAAATTAGAGGAGATAAAAAATGACATTTTTTATTTCAGGTGGGAAATCAACAGAAAGTAGAACTTTTTTCTGTGCTGTAAAATCATTCTTTACTATTTTTTTAATTTGCAAGCTTGGCTTCAGGGAGGCGTGTCTTTGACCGCCTATTGTTGAAGGTTTAACAAAATTGTGATAACAGTAAAACACAGAGTTTTTTTAACAGACAGCTTTTTGCTCCTCATTTTTGTCCAAGTTTTTTTTTTTTCCATTTTCATGGGTTGGCAGTTGGAATCTCATTGAAACTAGTCTTAGAGTTAAGTTTCAACAAGGTTCCAGCAGCTGACCAACAATATGTATCTTGAAGCTCAAAATGTTAAGTCCGGAACATAGAGATGTTATTGTTGGTATAAAATGTTACTTCCATTGGATATGATGAAAGATAATTAGATGGTTATGGGTAAATGAAATCACACATTTCTAGTTTGCCCTTATTTTCTATTTTCTGAAGTACGGTATCAATAAACAGGTTTATTAGTGATTGCAAAGACCAGTTTCCATAAACCTACTCTATTCTTTCTTAGCAAGTGGTGACTGTAGTCTTACAGCAGAAAATGTCAAATGAGTTTATGAAATACCGATTTATCATTTTATCAATATAGTTACATGAATTTGTTGTAAATTTTGTTATCACATGCAGTATGTCCTTTGAGAGCAGTCATCAGAAAATGTCTTGTTGCTCAACTTAAGCATTGTATTTCTGCAAAGTTAATGTCTGTAGAAAGTTTTATAAACAATGATGAATCTATGATGAACAACAGGATAGGTGGTCCACGCTTTGAGTGTTATCTCCATATCGCTCACAGAATCACACAGAAAGGTTCTTTTTGTATCAAGCAAAAAACAAAAAAAAATATTTGTCTTGTGTACTTGTCTTTTTATTTTCAGCATTCCCACCCAATATTGTGTTGCTTTTTTTTTTTCTTTGTCTTGTTAGACATCAAAATATAATGTTTTTATTCAACCATTTTTTTCCTGGTTAGAAAAGACTTTACATATGTTGCCTTGTTGTGGAGACAGTGTGTGAAAATATGGCATGTTTTACCTTCCATATTTAGACAGAAAGGGCTCACATCCATTTTATTATTATTCATTGACAGCTCAAAGCTTAGTTTGAGAGGACCCAGCCTTTACAGATTATGGTTAAGCTTTTATTTTTTACATATATAATATTAGTAAACTTCAAAATGCAAATGATTTCATTCATGATGTTACTTACTCTTTGCTTAATTTCTGTGCAGGTAAAATGTATCTGCAACTTTTACACTTCCCCAGCTTTGATGCTTCTTTTTTTTTTTTTAATTGGATTGTACAAACATAATGTGGTAGAAGATAGTTAAGGACAGTAATGTTATTTCACTTTATGAGTATTTACATATAAAAATCACCTTGCAAGTGAAATTGCAGTTATCAGTACCGAATATAAATGGAACTCAAGTAAATTGGCAGAAGGTTTTCCATACTTTGGACATTTATAAACTTTTCATCATGTTTTAACAAGATTAATTATTTGTGTTCCACATACCAAAATTATACTTATAATTATATTACAATGTATGCAGAAGATGCTAACCCTCATAAATTGGATTTTTCTATATTGTAGCATATGTATAATTTAGTGTTGATATCAGTTTCATGTATGTTGGAGTGTTTTGTTTAAAAATATTGGTAATTCTCATGATTTCTTGTGCTTCTGAGTGAGACAATCAGTGGAGAGTGTTTTGAAATTTGAATTTGTCTTTTACTTAGCAATAATTGCACATATACTTAAAAAGGATGTGTTAACATTAACCTTCTTTAATATTCAAAAGCGGATATATTCAAAAGTGCATCCAAAAAATATGCCAGTTATCATTTTAGGTCTATGTGGTTATGGTATATGAATCTCTGGTGCATCATACTGAAGGATTAAAATGTTCCTCCTTCAAAATACTTCATATTTTTCTAAACAATTGTGAAATAAAAATATTTATTTTGATGAAAACAAAGCTAGAGGTGTCTTCCTGTTCCTGACAGTTGAGAAATAATATGCATGATCCATTTTTATATATATATAGATATATATATATATATATATATATATATATATATATATATATATATATATATATATACGTGTGTGTAGCCTGGAGGAACAAAATCCCTGTCCATAAGTTATAAGAGGTAGATGTTTATTTCCAAATATCACATATCTTTTTCATTAGAAAGTCAAGATATAAAAAAAGTTTAATTGGTCTTAAAAACACAAACTTATGCACAATTTTTATACAGTCATGGTGAGTCATGACAGGTTCATGCTCGGGTGCTCATTGTAATATGCATGGTGATCTCAGAGACTTAGTGACAGTGACACATGTAACCTTTGTGATTTTTAGTTATGTTAAAAGCATCTCAATAAAAAAAATGTCCATCCAGCATTCTTTTAATTTTAGATCAGTTTTACATTTTTGATGCAAATTTCTGCCTAGTTTTGTCTCTACTTATTGTTACTGTACAGTGAACTAAAGGCTGTGATTTTTTTTATATATTTGCAGTGTTACTTTCTTTGATCTAATGCCAGTATGGATTCTGACCATGTAAGTGTGAAATGGAAAGAGTACTGAACACCAGATAAATATGCCAACTTTTTTCACTGTATACATAATATCATGGAGAAGATGGGACAATAAATTAGCATTGCAATTTCTACCAAATTAATAATTAATCACACATTCCAATTTGGCTCTTTTGGTTCTCAGAATAGAAAGGAACGTACATGATGCTTCCAGCAGCATTGGGGTTAACATGTGGATTATTAGCTTTGGGTTTAAGTGGCAATAACTCTCTATTTCTCTGTTTAAATGGTAGTTTTGAAGACAAGGCTCAAGCATGGAATTAAGAAGGCCATTATTTCAGATTCTCAGATTGATTGATTGTGAAGTTTTTGTTCTCTTCATTGAGGATTTCATAGCCACTTGAGTTAGGAGAAAGCATGTCGACATGATATTAGTCATGTTGTGCTAGGTGAAAACAATATGATTGACAGCATGTAACAGAATGACAGGAAAAAGGAGACCCTACCAGACACGCCCACCAAAAGCCCGTGATATATAGCAACACGTATATAATCAGCATTTGTAAACACAAATACCTGAAAAGAAAATGCAAACTACCCACACTGTACTCATGTCCCCATTGTTGCCTTTATAGCTAAATTTGCTAAATACCTCCTAGTACTTTTATTGTTGTGTAACCTGTCACCTTTTACCCCATACAGTGTTGTGTAAGACTGCTTTTACAACTTTAAATCATTGTTACCATGTTCAAGGTATTTTTACTAACATTTACCAAGTGTAAACATTAAGTTTTTAATGGTCTGAAGAAAGGGATTGAAATTATTGGAAATAATTTTTCAAAACATAATTACAACTAATGAATTAAAATTGCAGGCATAAGGTTCTTACTTTCTCAATTTTAGCTGATAAAAAGTGTTTTATATACAATGTTCACACATTGTTGAATTATAAGTATTCAAGTATCAGGAGAGAATATTATGAAATTTGAATTTGACATGTTAATACTTGTAAGCTGTATGCATTATTACACAGCTGATGAAAATATTATTTATAACGTGAAACAACATTTTACAGTTGTCAAACAATATGTAATTTAAATTCTAAGGCAACAGTACGAAATCAATTAAAAGGAATCACAGCACCCTTTTTAACAGATATTTATTAAAAAATTTTTTTTTTGAACGCCCAATTTTAAATTAAAGCAAAGTTTCAGTTTTTTATCTTGTCTTGAAAGAAAAGTATGTATCATGAAAAATAATTCCACTTTGAACATTACCTGTGTGCATTTAGACTATTCTGTATCCTTTACATTACGTTTTTCATTTCAAAGTGCCTTTTAACGAAAGAACACTTCTCAGTATTGTAAAATCCTTAATGACAATCCGCTGTCTGTATAATCTGTCCCACCCATTTTTGTCCCCTTCCCTCCCAGCTGCTGACTTACATACCCCATATCTGTACTCTGGTAACAAAGCATTTCAATGTATAGATTTAAAAACTTTTAAGGGAGAGCCAAAAATGAAACACTTCTCCTGTGTTTGTGGGACTGATGTACCCTCTTTCATTGTTCGAATACATTTTCTTAAGAATGCTAATTTTTAGAAATTGTTATGCCTAAAGCTGTGGCTGCCATTTCAAGATCCAAAGACAGTCATTTTCAGTGATTTTGTGAGTGAGCTAATAATTTGTGCCAACTTTTTAAAATTGTTATACATATATGTAGCTGCCTGACAAAATGAGGCGCATTTTCGCACTACCCGATTCGAGAAAATTGTTAAAAGGCATCATTGGCTCAATTTTATAGATTTTGAGTTTTCAGTATTTTTGAAAAGTTTAACCTCTTTACGATTCATTTTCCAAATGACAACGCTTGTTGAGAATGGTAAATGCATCAAAATTGACTTTTAATCGAGTCACCATCAATAATTTTGTATTCCTAAGCTGAAACTTTAAAAGCACTTTTCTCAAAACTATGGTTGTGTCACTTCCTGTCATTGAGAGGCCATATTTTGTCAGCTAATTAGGTTACAGCAATAATTTTTTTACTGAATGAAAGGGCTTTGAATAACTTATCTGGTGATACCAATATCTATACCTCCAACATGCGAGAAGTGCCTCATTTTGTTAGGTGGCTACATATACATTAATTGCATAGTTGTCGGAGGGTTGAAAGACATCCTTAGTCATGAATTCAGTATAATTATGCATGAACTATTGATGTTTTTGGAAGCTGAGAGAAATAATAATAATAATAATAATGGATGGCATTTATATAGCGCATATCCATTACAAAAATGCTCTATGCGCTTTACAGAAATAATAAAGTTTGTGATAATTCTATATTTTTTTTACTGATGCTTGTCTTTATCTTTACTTGGCTGTATGGTTTTATGTCAGAGTTAAAGCATTTAAAAAATGTATCTTTAGTTATACATGTAGTTTCAACATAAATTTACTATTCTTCTTACTGGCTTTGTGGTAGGTGTTTATTTTTGTTTTTTTGTTGTTGTCCTTCTTAAGTTGGCATAAAATCATGCCAGAGAGCCCAAAGAAAATAAAATTTTAGCAATTTTATTGTAATTATAAACCATTTCTGGCTTCTGTTAGTAAATTCAGTGAAATAATTTCTTTTGTTTGTTTCCATCTAATACAAGGGCACCACAGTCTTTGTGGAAATATTTTGTTACCAATCTTATACAAGGGCATTCAAATTACTTGCAATACTGTTGTTTAGTTGGATGCCTGAGACTGCGCATTCTTTCCTCGCCTTTACTTTGCAACACAGATAGTAGCAACTGTGATACTGTTTTCCACTATCTTTTCTTACAGTTGGCTTGTTATGTTTATGAACCAGTGTTTATTTCATGCAATTTTCCTCTTTTGTTGAAAAGAATGAGACAGGCAATAAAAAGTGACAATTCTCACATGTGAGTGGATCCAATGAAATCTTGCTTCAGGTGAAAGACAGTCACCTGTCACCTGTCGGCTTCATCATCATCGATGTTAGCTGCTACAGTGGATGTCACGACAAAATCTCCTCCACCCAATCCTGTCCTTAGCTTTCCTAGTTAGTTCACTTATTTCCAGCTGGCTGACTTTCTTGATGTTATCGTGATATGTAATGGGTGGTCTTCCTTGTTTTCTCTTTGTTTCTGTCTTTCCTCGAAGGATTGATATCATAAGGGCCGTGCTTTTGTTTCGGGCCGCGTGGCCGATGTATGCAAGTCTTCTTTTATTTATTTCAGGTGTTATTCTTCTGGTGGTGCCAAGCTGTTCTAAGATGTTTGTATTTGTTCTCCTTTGTAGCATCTGCGGGCTACCCCTTGCCCTCCCCCGGGTTTGTTGTTGTGCTGGTGGCTGAGCATGTGTCCACTACTTTTTCCATTTTATTGTTGACTGTACTCCGTGACCTGACCTTCTTTTCTAGTGAGTAGTTTTTTTCCTCGCTCGCTTGTTGTCAGGTGTTTTGACTCGTTCAGTAAATATTAGTATGTTCCCGAACATTCGATAACACTGTGGAGAAGGATGTTTACGCCAGATTTGGCCTTGAGTGATGTAACCTGATGACGTATTGATGCGTGATTGGTTAGTTTGTGCGAGGGCAAAGGTAACGTTTATTTCGGGAACTTTCTGTAGGAATGTTTATATATATAGACCTGTGTGAGTGGTTGGGGGGTGAGTAAGTGAGTTTCCTTTTGTGTGGCGTAGATATTTAGTTTCGCTGGCGTCTTCCTAGTAATTTATTGTTCACTATACAGTTATTAAACTTTAGTATTATTTAATCTATCGTCGGATCTCGTGTTTATTTATTTTACAGCTGTAATAGTTTCGTTTTCTAAAGGGTTGTAGTTAGATCAACTAACTCCCCCCTACTATAACGTGCTAGAACAACCTCAGCTGTTACATCCTTTCTGTCCAACTTATTCTGAGTAGCCTTCTGTAAAGCCACATTTCAGCTGCCTCCAATCTTGTTATGTCTGCCTTTTTGAGTGTCCAGGCTTCACAACCATATAGTAGGACTGGCCAGATCAAGCACTTAAGTATGTTCACTTTGAGGTCCGTTGGTGTGCCTCTATCCTTCCAAATGTTGTTTAGTTGAACCATTTTGTGTTTTGCCATTCCTATCCTTGTTTTTATGTCCTTTGAGCAGCTTCCATCTTGCGATTTATGTGATCCTAGGTATTTGAAATCAGTCACTTTTTCTAGTGCTGTTTTGTTTACTAGTATCTCCTGGTGTTCATGGTGCCCTGTTCCAGTATGCATGACTTTCGTTTTCTTAGCATTTAGGTGTAGGCCTGCTGTCTTGCCCGCTTCATCCACTCTGTGCAACACTCTTTTCATGCTGGTGATGTTATCTGACATAAGAGCTGTGTCATCAGTATTCCTGAGAAAACTCTTCCAGAAGAGGGGAAATATTCTTTGAAAAATGAGATTTGCTTATAAAATGAACAATTAGCCATTTTCCTACATTCAGCTTAAATATTTTAAATGTACTTGAAATCTTATTTTGAGTTTTAAAGAGGCATAAAAATTTCACCTTAAGCCTGGTTTTGTCAGACCCACTCACAAATGGTCAGTTCAGTGGCATAATCACTTAAGTACTGACATCAACCATGAAATGATAAGAGCACCTCTGTCTATAAAAATATCCAGGTTTATATTTTAAAGCCCTTGCAATTTTATCCTAGTATTGTTTATGTTTTATATCAATGTCTGGGTAAGTTGCTCAAAGTGTACAGTTATTTGGTTTTTGTGTGTCTCGTTTTCCAATATTTCCATCACTGAATTTGATAAATGTTGTTCTGTATTTTGTAAGCTATCCCATTTTCTTATATCTTTCTGTCAAAAAAATATTTATTTTAAACTTTTAAAATCACACTTTTTGATGCAAGAACTGATGCCTTTAACTGGCTGCATTGTATCACTGGGAGCTTAATCCAAGCATTTAAAAAAAAAAAATTCTTTTTAAGAAGATAACCCATGTTTTCGACCCACAATATTGGAAGTTTATGTCTATTGTTTATACATGTAATAGGAAGATTTTTATTGGTGTATTCATTCTGTAGGATGAGTCCAGTTATAATATTTGTTTGTTGGTCTAGTTTTGGTATTTTGACCAAGGTGACATTTTCATGTGGACAAAATTTCTAACTTCATTCACTCAATTTGTAATGAGAAGTTGAGGTTAAGGGGTGAACCAGACCAAAGCTGGTGGCTTGCCATGTAATTATTGTGCATCACACTAAAACACTACTCACTGCCCATACCACTGCATTGTGGGCTGTACCTATGGTATTAGTGTGATGCATAATAACTAGGCGGTGAGCCACCAGTTTGGTGCCAACACCAGCCTTAATCTGGTGCGCCTAAGTCATACATATTTGGGAAAAGTGATATGTTGAAATTAACCCTTGGATATCCTGTGCTGTGCTTGCCAAGCTGTTACCCCAACATTATGTTTACAATTGGTCATCAGTAAGTTCAGACAAGCTGGCAAGGTTGAACTCTCATCCTAGCGGCCAATACACATGCCATTGTATTGTATCTGGCAGTTTCAGTCTACATTTGCTCATGCACAAAACACCTAATATGTTCACTCGGTTTGTCCATTGTCAAGCAGATAATTTGTTATAAATAATTTGTTATAATATAAAAGTATGTTCAGTTTTGTTCAGATCAGAAATCGGGACATTGATGCGTCACTGATTAGTGTACGTGTCTTTTTATTATTATGTTCATTTTCATTTGTTGCTGTACTTTACTGTAATATTTTTAGCATATATTTTAATACCAATGGGGAACTCTTCTTTCCCACCATTTCCCTCCTTCTTCACCCCCCCCCCTTTTTTTAAACAAAAATTCAAAATTGATCTCTCCACAAGCTTCTTATTGATTTCCATCAGTTCCTAACTGTGTTTCCCTCATCAGTTTTTCTGTGCATGGAAGCACACCTTGTTTTTATAGACAAAAACTAGAAAGTAGTTGGGATTTGGGGTTTACATTATCAGAGATGAAACTGCATACATGATGGAATATGAAGTTATCATTTGATTAAGATTTACTTGAACTACTCTAAAATGGGGTCAAAGAGACAAGTGTGACCTCATATTCATGTACATAGCTTAAGTGTTTTGATGCATGATTGTCAAATTTTGTATCACTTGCAACTATTCTCAGTGACTGTCATCCTATCTATTCTCTCCCTCTCTAAAGGTCAGTTTGTATTCTTGTAATTCTTATGTTAGTCCATATACTAGTGCATCAAACAGTGTGAATAAATTAACTCATGTATCTTAACTATTCACTTTTGTTTTGGTGTTTACTCTAGCCCTTAAACTTAGTGATTCAGAGTATACGTTTGTGCATGCATGGCGTGTTGAAAATGTACCGGTACTAAGAGGTGGGTAGAGGTGGGAGCTGAAATAACGAGGTATGGAGAAGGAAGTGAGTTATGCGGCGACTTACGTGAGAAACAGGACCTTTAGTTTGAAAACACAAGTTTTATATTTGGAAACGATGATTAGAGTGCTCCCCACATATTCCTTCTGAATGATGGGTTGGGAATGGGAGTGTACGAAGCGTTTACGATCAGGCATGTGGTGGATGGCTTTCACTTTTGAATGCGTCCTTTAGCTTGTTCAGGGATCCCCCCCCCCCCCCGCTTCCCCACACTAACAATCTCCTGCAAGTGTTAATGGCCGCATTCCAGGTCTTAAAGGTCTTTCGCGACACCAACTTGTTGCATATCCTGTGTCAAGTGTAACCTGACCTAAATAAAACAAAACAAAAAAACTACTGTAGGCCTATATATTTATAACAAAGCTCCACGGAGGGAACAAAGGACAACAATGAGTCCTAAATGAATGGAAGTAAACTATGCTCTAGATTTCAGTCACTAAAGATCTTCATCATGGATGATCGTTTTCTTGGTGTTCACTGTGTGCACTGAATATCAACAGAGGCAATAGAAATGGCCAACTCAGATCATGGGCAATCCGGGTTGAAACTGTTTTAAATTTAAAAACGATCGCAGTCATGGGCCTTAACACTTTTGGGACTTGAGCAGTTCGTCTCAATAGTCTTCATTTGATTTATTTCTATGGCAGAATTCTTGGGACTTAACCTTCACGGGTTCGGGTTAAATCTTTCCCTTTGGAAACCGCGGTTCCGCCTTGTTGAGGGAGAAATTGTTTGCCTGTAGAAATAGATGGTGCTTTATACCATATATTTGAGACCGCAATTGGCATGACTCCTTACAACTTGTATGAAGAGATAGCAAAAATTTCCAAGTGGTACGAATTAATTTTTGTCCTCATTAACTGGGTCATGACCTGATTTTCCTCCATAGATAGGCCACGCCAATGAACACGGTACATGTATTTTGTAAAGGACGTTATCAAAATTCAGTAGGCATAGTAATTTCATGGTATAGATAAAAAAAATACGAGACACACTGAAGACAACTAGATCTACATGAGGCAGGTAGCCTCCATGTATGTGAAAATCAGGTCTCGCCGTGGTTTGTCTTCTGCCCCGCTATTCGTTGTTTATTTTGGCCCTTTGAGTGCTTAAATTATGTGTGTATGACTGGGTATGTTGGAGGCTGGGTGGAGGGATAATTTTTCTTGGGGGGGGGGGGGGACGGAAATTATGCAAGTCCTGTAGGCGACTTCGACATGCCGAGTTGCACTCAATGGTGGACGGGGAAATAAAATTGAAACCCATTCAGAGCCCCAATGAACTTGACCTCGTTACAGCTAAGGAGAGATAACTCCCAACGACAAATAACTGGACTCTGAAACCTTGTTTATCTTGTATAACAGTGGTGCAGTACAAAATTCAGGCACAGAAACACTGATCATCGAGTGCTGCAGTTGCCGACTCTTCCACCAAGAGAACAGTCACCATGGCTAACAGAGACAAAGCTTCAAACCAAATGAATGAATTCAAGAAAACTCAGCAGGTAGGTGACAGTGATAGATACATGGACTGCAACCACTAAAATTGAAGTGCTTATTCGCAGACACCTCCACCAATTCATCCCCGTTTTAGAATGACAAGGTTCTAACCGCTTTCTGTCAACTTTTGAGAAATTGATGATTTTAGTGGCATATGCTCATAAGCTTTAGAGATGCGACTTTTTTTTTTTGTTTAAGCAATATTTACAAATCACACCGAATCTGCTTGATACTTTGAGTCACTTTGACACGAAATGGAGAAGGCTGTGTCTAGTGGTTAGTGTGTCACTCAGTTCAGCCAGAGAGTGGAGATAGAACCTTGACATTTTTAGGGAACAAATTGTAGGTAGCACTAGATCTAGATCTAGATCTAGATCCTACTTGTCCCAGGTTGAGTGAACTCATCCATGCAACACCACATGCGGGGATAGCCAGTGACTTGTCAGCTGATTCTTCTTCTTCTTCTTCTTTTATAGTTGGTTCGTCTATAAGACGATTCCCCAACTGCACTATAGTATATGCGACTCAACGTCGCTCCTCTGAGGCTAAAAGCAGGGTAAAACCTTACATAGATGTTAAGACCATTTAAAAATATATTAGTTGTATAAAGTCTTTTGTATATATAACTCTGGTATAAATATCTCTTGGTTTCCAGATTGTGCACAGAAATACAACCCGCACTTTAGTTACAATGGTAGCTGCAACGGATAATAATGTTCTTAAATTCATTGTCGAAAGTCGTTGCAGACGATAGTGTTTGGACTTCTGCCGGGAGGTTGTTCCACATCCTGATGACATTAGGGTAAAAAGAATAAAGATGGCTGTTAACCCGTGAGCTTGGGATGTTATATTTTATATTATTCCTTCTGTTGCCTCTGGTATTAATGGTGAGGTGGTTCAGTGGGATATGGATATTTCCTTCCCTGCCTTTATAAAATATTTTTACTTTGTTTTTTGCTCTCCTCTCTTCTAATGGTGTCCACTCGAGGTCTCTCATCATTTTATTTACACTACTACTTCTAGTATAGTCATTTGTCACAAAGCGGGCAGCTCTCCTCTGGACCCTTTCCAGTTGGTCTATGTTTATTCGACAGTGGGGGTCCCAGACACTGCAGCCATACTCTAGGGAGGGCCTCACAAAGGTGTTATAGCATTTTTCTTTTACTTTCCTATCGCAGTTAGAGATGTTCCTTTTTAGAAATGCTAGTATACCGTTTGCTTTGTTACATGTGTTATTAATGTGTTGGTTCCATGTAAGTTTTCTGTCCAATGTAACTCCCAAATATTTAGCCTCATGTGTTTCGCTCAATTTTTCGTCGGGTATAAAGTAGTCTGAGGTGATGTTGTGTTTTTTATTTGAAATTCTCATTTATTGGGGTGGAATTCCATACGCCAGTCCCTCTCCCATTTTTGTAGACTGTCTAGATCTTTCTGTAAAATTTCCGTATCTTCTTTTGAGTTTATTGTTCTATAGAGGAGGCTATCATCAGCAAACAGTCGTAATTTAGTGCCTGGAGAGATCTTACTTGGCATATCGTTAATATAAACTAGGAATAGTAAGGGCGAGGCCAAACGGCTAACTGAGGAGTATGGGCTAGAACAAGACAGAATGCCCCTTCGGTTATGGACGAAAGAGCCACCTCACGCCTCCCTGAAACCCCCAGTGGTCAAAACCACGCTTCTAGACACAAACGTGACTAAGGAGGTCAATCCCACGATCCTGAAAACGGCAGCTGGCGAAACTATTGACTCGTACCCAGCACACATGATTAAGGCTTATACTGACGGTTCGGCAGTACAGGCGACTACGAATGCGGGGTACGGGGCAATAATCCACTACCCTGACGGCACCGACACCGATAAGATCTATGGGCCATGCGGGGCGAATGGCTCCAACTTCGACGCTGAGGCGACAGCGATTTGGAGAACACTGACTACGGTTTTCAACGGCTTTGAAAACGGAACAGTATCGCCAGAAGATATTGTTGTATTCTCAGACTCAAGGGCCACACTGATGGCCGTCCAATCGCTCAACCATAAGCTCGAGGCACATGGCGCAGATAAAATCAGACATATCTGCCACCAGATCATAAGTGGATACGGTGTCGAGGTCCACCTCCAGTGGATCCCCGCGCACATAGGAATCCGGGGCAACGAGGTTGCAGATAGCCTAGCGAAACAGGGTACCAGAGGCGAACAGCCAAAGCACCCAACGTCTTACCCAGCAGCCCGAGCCAGAATCCGCGCTCACGGACGCAGGAAATGGCTACATCAATGGGCAAACTCGGATAAAGGACGTAGGGTGTATCATAATCAAACCAAACCAGACATCAAAGACCCGATTTTGACACTAGAGCGAAAATACGCGACTATCATACAGCGTATGAGGACAGGACATGTCCAGTTGAACGCACATCTAAACCGTTTCAACCCACTCCGTGAGCCAATATGCCGGCACTGCGGGTCCCCGCAAGAGACAGTCGAGCACATACTTGCGGAGTGCCAAGGACTGAAACAACTAAGATCCCGCCACCTCCCAGATACCCCGACAGTCTCCAATTGCCTTTATGGGGACGTTAAACAATTAAAGAATACTGCCATATTCGCCATTGCCGTCACGAGTGAAAACTCGATCGGCCAGGGATGAGCACTCGAGGAATAGTAAGGGGCCCATTACAGTACCCTGGGGTACTCCCGAGAGAACAGCTGCAGGATTGGATGACTTTCCATCAACGACGACTATCTGTGTTCTATTTTCTAAGAAAGACTTAATCCACTTCAAAGTACTGTTTCTAACTCCATAATGGTTTAGTTTAGTCAAGAGACTAGCATGGCGCACTTTATCGAAGGCTTTACTGAAATCTAATAAGATGGTATCAGTCTGCCTGTTGTTATTCAAGTTATTAACAAAATCATTGCAAGTTGTGACCAGCTGGGACTCACACGACCTGTGTTTTCTAAAACCATGCTGTACATGTGTTAAAACTGAGTGTTTCTCGAGATGCTTCATGATGCTGGTATGCAAGATATGCTCTAAAAGTTTACAAGATATTGATGTCAGGGAGACTGGTCTATAATTTTCAGGACTAGCTCTATTTCCTTTCTTAAAAATGGGTACTACATTTGCTTTTTTCCAGTCTTCCGGTATTTTTCCTTGTTCAATTGAAGCTCTAAATAACAAAGTGTAAACAGGGGCAATTTCCTTGGCACAGAATTTCAGTAAGATTATTTGTGTGATTGCCGTTGACCTCGGCAGTCGAGTAATTTTGAACAGGAGGTGCTTCGTATTGCTTTAGTATACAATTAGCAAAAATAAGATGGATAAATCATAAGTGTCGTCAGTATTTGGATAGGGTACTTTTGATGAGATACAATAACTTCTGTTATAAATTGAAGGCTCACAATGAAGAATGTTCTCATTTACATTCCGTTTGAAACAGAGGCCTGTGCTTTTTTGTCCCTAATTCAGGCCATAAGGTGAATAAATTATTTTTTAAGCCAGGCTTTTTAAGTACTAACTACATTTATCACAACAATGCCTTCTCCCTCCTCCACTGATTTAAAGCCTGATCTCCATTATTTTTGTTTTCTGATCACATTTTTAATGACTGGTAAGACTAAGAGATGTTATTTCCCACCTCGGGCAGTAGGTCTATGTACTTTAAAGTAAATTTAACCAAGGAACAGAAATCTAATTACCACATCAAATGAAGATGATGACCAATACCAAAGACAGTAATTTTGTCCCAGTTTTCTTAGATGAAAAACCTACTGATAGACACCCTTATGCAGCATTCACCCGAGGATTACATCAGAATTCATGATAATTACACATAGAACGGCTTCTCAAATGAGCAGATGGTCCCTTTCTTATCATATCGTATGTGTGTGATGAAGATGACAACCAACATCGCAGTCAAAAGTTTCCCCTAGATTTTCCCCAGTTCGAACTTCGACCATCAGTATTAGATTCTATTACATGAGTATGATGAATAGTTACTACATTTCATCGTAATTGGCGTAATCGGGCGATACCATTTTGTTAGATATAGTCGGGGTGGCAGGATAGATTTAAGCAAGTGAAATTAGCGCAAAAGAACAACAGCAACTAAAAAACAATCAGTGGGAGCAGCTGAGTAAACAAACAGGAGACAGTATACACTATAGTGGCCTTCTGTAGGACAACGGTTAACTAATTCCAAACACCCATCTAGACCTATCGCATGGTTAGTATTCCAGTGTGCAGAACAAACTTGTTTGAACTGTGGATGGACTCTACATCCCCAGCAATCGGTATGGACCATTTTGAGTTCAAAATGATTAGATTGCACCATTTCTTGCGCAATTTTAATTCTTGAGCTCAAGACAAGGTTTAGGCTACTCCTTACACTTACAGGCGAGTTGCCTTGGTCTTTGATGGTAACTTTGTAGCAGTTGTAAAGAGAATTGCAGCAAATAGAATTATAATTGATGCGAATTACAAATCTGTGACATAATTTGGCGAAGTCCCTTCATGTGTAAAACTATCACAATGATTTCTTCATTTCTTTCTTAACTTTCTCTGGTGCAGAAAACAGATACTCTTACTACAGGTGCCGGAGCCCCTGTGGGGAACAAAAATGCCACAATAACAGTGGGCCCACGTGGTCCTGTCTTGTTGCAAGATCATGTTTTCCTTGATGAGATGGCTCACTTCAACAGAGAACGCATTCCAGAAAGAGTTGTTCATGCTAAAGGATCAGGTAAGTTGGTATTATCATTTATCATTATGTGCTGACAGCTTTTTTAGATTTCAAATTGTGTAGTGAGATTCACGTATCAGTTTTCTTGTTTTTCTTTTACTGTCATAGCTTTGGTTCATGTTAACATAGTTCATGAAATAGTTTGTGCTGGAAGTTTATGACTTTTGTTTGTTAGTGTTTATTTCATGAAATAGTTTGTGCTGGAAGTTTATGACTTTTGCTTATTGGTGTTTATTTTTTTAATTTTTATGTTGTTAATATATGAATGGATGGAATATCTTTCCGAGAGTGCAGTTTATGTGGGTCCATAAACTCTCTGTTAACACTTCAACACACAGGGTAAACTTTTGATGGATTGGAGGTTTGTCACAGGAAAGAATCACATTCACTAGTGACTTTTATGTACAATAATGTCTGTAAGTGTGAATGCTCACTCCACCACCTTCATCTTCTTCTCATACAGAACATAAATTTTCTTTAATGAAATATATTGAATGATATAAATAAGATAAATATACTTAAATGGTCTTGGCAAATATGTGAGTGTGCATGAGAAAACCCACAATAAGTCGCAAACATGACATTTTGAGTTCTGTACACATAATAAAAGACAAGACATTTTTGATAAATTGAAGTCAGTGACCTCCCTAAAACAAGATTTTGAGAAAACGGCACTTAATCTTAAAAGTGGCAATAGCTAATTGACCCATTAATATTGGAGTGATTGCTGTTAGGAGACCGTAGTCTAATAACTAAGCTGTTATAGAGATCATACTGAGTAGTGTTCACTGCTCATCTACAGTTTACCCTGTAACATGCCACGGTCCCCTAAACAACAGCCAAGTCGGAAGTTTTTGGATCTTGTTAGGAGACCGTAGTCTAATTACAAAGCCTTTATAGAGATCATAGTGAGTAGTGTTCACTGCTCGTCTACAGTTTACCCTGTAACATGCCACAGTCCCCTAAACAACAGCCAAGTTGGAAGTTTGTGTCGGACCCATATTTTCACTTCAAAGCCGTTTTTCTCAAAATCAGCTCTGTCGACATATTGTGGGTTTTCTCATGCACACTCACATATATCGACAGATCAGTCATGGCTTGCATTTTTATAGAACTGCAAAACATCAGCAAGCATTGCATTTCCTCTGAGAGGGCAGATTTAGAATTGCTACAGATATGAAGAAAATACATGTCAACATATTAAAATACATGTACTTAAGTATACTTGGGTAAATCATGTTGGTCAGGCTCTTTGACCACATGATTAAGTTAATGGTTCCTGTGTTGTCAAATTTTATAATTTATACATCTATAGATTCTAAATGATTATGTTGAGTATCGCAGGTACAGAATTTTAGTTGTGTGAAAATCTCTTGTGTTTTTTAAATGTGAAACAAACTGAAAATCACATATGAAAGATCATACATCCACAAAGTGGGGGTTTAAGTCAGTCTTCAAGAATTGACTAACCTTACTTTGTGTGTTTTTGTCATTCAGTCACAACATCAGTGATGGGTGACGTGGACATAAAAGTGAAGGTCATAGTGAGTTTTACCAACCTGTCAGTTTCCATTCTTGCAAAGATACGGTATTAAATAGATATGTACTGTAAAGATAAATCTGGAACATTATCTATGAAATAATGACATACACTTTAACAGGAGGACTTGGACATACTTAAGGCTAACCATGCATGTGGTATATTGTTACATTGCTTTGCTTATAAATATCTTTTCAAATTTCATGCACCAAATCCAATATGCTGTAATTTAAGTAATATGATCCATTTTACTGAGTCCCAAATAGAAGTAGTCAGTTAAGTCAGTTTGGATGTGTAACATTTGAGTCATAGGTGGATGAATAATGAACTACTGACCGTATAGGCACTGTATTTTTTAATCACTCAGAATAGTATGCTGTCATCAAATTTAGAAAAAGATTTTTTGTCTTCTTTGCATAAAAGGCATGACAGGATTTTCAGTGCAGCTGAAATTGAAGATATTGGCTTGAAGGACAAGAAAAATTAAAAAAGAAAAGCTTGTGAATGAAATTTAATTTGACATAACCATGAGATGCTCAGGAAAGTGTAAAAGTTGGAAAATTGCATGTCTTTAGACTAAAAGTTTAGTAAGCTAGCCCTTTGCTATGTGTTACTATCTGCAGGTTCAGCAATTTTTAGCATCAGTTGCAGTTGATCCCAAATTTGCTGTAATTGAGTGAATGATGTAAAAAAAAAGAGAAAAAATCCCAATGATCTCACACAGTACCAAGAGTAACATTTAACAACACTATGTTATTGTTACATAATGCTTTAGCCAGTATCACTGTTGTTGCCTTTGTGTGCTTCTGTCTTTGATTAGGTTTACTGTCATTTTAAATTTCCTTTATTGTCTACGTGAAATTCATTTTTGGGAAATATGGCAGTGAAACAAGCAAATGGAGACTTCACAAAGAATCCAGTTTTTCCAACTCATATTATGTATCCAGGAGACGTGCCAGCTTGTAAAATCCGAGCATGATAAAGACATCATGAAGCCATAAGCTAAAGGACACTATAAAGGCCCAATTTTGGCAAATGCAAACAGAGAAAGGCTGTATTTAGCCAGAATGTTGTCATCCAGATGCATAATTAATCGCTGTTGGAAAGGGGGGGGGGGTGGTGGTGGCATCTTTTACATAAATATAAATTGAAATAAAGTAGTCAGCGAAAAAAAAAAATATGAGGCTCTTTCAACTTTGACATTCAAAGCCACGGTTTAGTGCTGTTAGTGTCTAAATCCTTCCTCGGTTACACTGAAAATGTAACTCCTTACTTGTCTTCACGCTGTGATCCAACAACATTTAAATAAATTGCTACCAGATAAAATGACTTATCACCCTTATGCAAACTGGACCATCGTAAGGTCAGTGAGGTTAAGGACCAGCAGTTTGTGTGGTCACCAAGTCCAGATGTACTGAAATATCGCGCATGGTTATCATTGATAACTCTCGTACCGATACCAGCTGTTTCGAAACGCATTGAAGTCACGTCTATTCCAGTTTTATGTAACAGGGACATTGTTTTGATCCATATTAATTTGAATTTGTGGCGTAATCGTGTTAGTTGTTAAATAAGCTTAGTGCTCGTTATGACAATAAAGACATCGTAAATAGCAATGTGGCTTGAGATAATCAGGTATTGCCACTGCCCACTAGATAGGTCAACCAGGTGAACCATGCAATGCACAATTTTTGATAATTGGCGTTTGACCTCATAAACTTTAAAGCATTGTGTTTGTGGCAAAATTTGTTTGATCCCTACACTTTTTGCAAAAACCTGAGTATTTTGGCTGTCTCTGTTGCTGCGACATATAAACAAAGACACAAGATATATCACTCGAGTATCTTTGATATAAATCAGAAAGTTCATGAAAGTCTGGACGGCTGTGACACCCTGCGCCCCCCCCCCCCCTAGAAAGGCGCGCGCACACACACATTTTTCTCAGTAATTCACGGCATAGATGAGTTTTGCCTTGCCCCGCCTGTGCGTTGTTGCGAATGCTTTGGTCAACTTCTGTTCTAGTACGCGATCATTCCGCCATGTCACATTCACAACGACCCGCCGTGCCTGTATTGTTGTATTTGCAGCGGGGGGGGGGGGGTGTGTGAAAGGACAGTAAACCAGAACTATTTAATATGCTCATGGCGGAATTAGCCGTATCCCTATTATGTCCATTAATGGGGACAGAGTTTTTCGACCCAGACGGGGAACATCAAATTATATACGATGTTGATTTGCTTGTAACGAAATGCCGGTAGATAATGTGTATAATAGCAAGTTCAAGATAGATGTTGCTGTGACCTTAATGGAGTACCGGTAGTCTACGTGTCTCTGTAGGCATGAAAAGTAGGACATGGGTCTTATCCATATCAGAGATCAAGGTTAGACCGCTGCCAACAGACGATTTCTGCGTTTTTCTAGCAACTCGTGATAACAGTATGTGAGGCCTTGTCAGGTTTACCAGGTCATTTGTTTATAAAACGTAAGTTACGAAATAGCTAGTGGCGCCTGTTCTTAATGTAGGTATCCTGGTCAGCCAGGATAGGTCTGGGAATTGGGGAACATGAAAGGGGAACAGTGTGCACTGGTATATATTTGTGAAATACTTATTAGGCGCGCGTGTGTGTGAGAGAGAGAAAGAGAGGGGCACATACTTTTTTTCTGCCAGTGATAATCCCCAGCGTTTCATCTTTCATGTCTTTATTTTCTACATCCAAAGCGAAATTTAGAATTGGCGATCACTGTGAAATCTGCACCATCAGTGATGACACTCCACAGCAAAAATACGTTATTATTGTTTGTGACACACTTCGTGGTCTTTGGCACAGCAACTCTCCAAACAAACCCTAGTATGAAGGATTTGCATGAAAGCAAGTGACACACATGTTATAAACGACCATTCACGTATTTGGCCACGTTCATCCCCAAGTCACCTTTGAGACACGACAAAAAAAAAAAGTGGCTGAATTTCATTGACCGACATTTAAAAAATAAAACTTATGACAACTGATCAAAGTTTAATCGAATGATGGGTCTAAGTTAAAAAGCTGTATATCTACAGTTCTATTATTGTGTTGAAAACGTAGTAGGAAAGAAGAGAGAGAGACATTTAAGAGCAGACAGATCTGGATTCTGTTGTGAAACTGTGTGATCAGATTTGCACTGTAGTGCATCACAAAACATAAGCTTCAAGCATTACTGTATTAGGATGCACAGCAAAAGGCAAGTAGGGTTTATTGCAATTCCTGCATGAACCATTGCCACAAACTAAACTTTAGAAGCCTAGTAAGCTAAGGCACAAACTGGCCTTAAAGCGAAAGACCCGCCCTCCATATACTTTAAACCAGGACGAGTGATAGATAAAGCTTTTCTCATTGCTCGGACGAGGACACAGCTGGGCTAAACCGCATCGGTTCTAAAGTGCGGGTGAACTAGTTCATTAAATAAGCACATTGACATGGCCTTTTTGCTTTCCTTCGCATCTGATATGTTTTTATTTTTTTTTACATTTATCTGGCATGGAAAATTTAAGTCAGCGGTCATGTCGAGAAATGAGGCCAACATCTGCACGTTCACAGACTTGTTATTTATAGAAATCAAATGAGATGCATGCCAAGACCCATGCCAAAAAAACAGGCATCCAAGACCCACAAACGGCGTAGTGGGTCTTGGATGCATGTTTTTTGGCTGGTTTTGTGCACAACAAATTCAAACATTCATAGAGTTAATTTTGGCATGCATGGTGTCAGCTGACTTTTGCGAAACGCTAGATTGTAGTGTGCTAGTATGCGCAGGTGCCAAAATGAAAAATTTTCTGTGGGACCGGCAGTGGAAAAATAAGTTCTTATTAAGTTAACTGCAAATATTTGCACACGCCGTTTCTACCTCGCACAATACAGTATTCATTAACATGAATTACGTGTACTTTACTGAGACACTTTCAGTGCCTGCAAAGTCTTTCTATATAGAGAGAGCTCAGAAAAATGCACAGTTGCTGTCTGAAGTGCTTAAACTATGGAAACCTAATTTATTTGCCATCTGTTAGTTTATTCAAATGTATAGGAAGGCGAAATAGCCACATGTTTTAATTGTGTGCTTAATTTCCATCACTTCATATGGTTGAGGTCATTATTGCCATGCCATTTCAGGTGGAGGAAATAAAACCATTGAGAGAGAGTTGGGAAGTCAGTCTCAGTGTGGGACTTTTGAACACTCTCAAGCAATTTATCTTATCCCATTGTCAAACTGCTACGCCTATGTCCTGCTAGCGGGGAAAATTACAAATGTGGACCTAGGAGAATATTGACCAGAAAAAACAAAGTGATGGAGTAACACTGATGGCTTTCTATGTCAAGTTGGTCTTAGAGAAACTTTAGCATTTGAGAGGATCATCTGCTTATTGACTTAATGCTGTGCAATCATGTCTGAGACTTTCCTTGACATCATATTAGGCAAAACAGGAATGAGATGAAATACTTGCTCTGGAGAATGTTCCATATGAATGCAATTAGCTAAAACGACATTGTGAGAAACAGTTATGTCTTTAGTTCTGTCCTCACCAGAGATGTACATATAATTTGATCCTCACGTAAAAGATATTGAGCAGAGACAAGTGGTTACTTTTCTCCTACTAGTAGCTCTTATGCAGGTGTAACCAAACTTTTGCAACTTATTTGTGGAGAATGGAAATTTGGTGTATTCACAGAACATACCATACCCAAAATACTTGAAGGATTAAACTCACTTTAGCTCAGGAGTTCTCAACCTGGGGTAAATTTGGCCTACCCAGGGGGTAAATTGGCTGAATCTGGATTTGTAGATCCCCTTTGTGGGTTGCTTTATTATGATTGAGGTGGAAACTTAAATTGCAGAACAAAACGGGGGTGGGAGGAAGGTGTGTGCATGTATATAAAATTACTGTCGGAAAAGTTGCAAGGAATGAAAGGGATGAAAAAAGTTAGAACCCCTGCTCTAACTGCAACATTTGAGATTTGGTCAGAGATAAGAGTAGTATGTTATGTAAAGGTTCTCCTTCAAGAAAAAAAAAAAATTACAGATGAAAATTTGGCGGCCTGACATTGTTGAGCACTTGGGTTTATGCTTGCCACAGCCTTGGGATCTGTGCCAGATAAAAGAGGTACAGACTGACAAATATGCATTGACGTCATTGGTGTCCTTGATTATGGCGTGTTGTGTTCCCACAAACAAGATAAATTATGTGCTGAGATCATGGTGCCCTGGATCACATGAGAGGTGGAGCTGATAATTTCAAGAGTAAAGTGCTTGTCAGCACTTATTTTTTTTTTTTTTTGTTGCACTGAATTCTTGGTTAATCGTGTTTGTGTGTGAATGCATTTGTTGTTTTCTGATAGTCCCATTTTTGTAATATGTTTTCGTATTAACTATCGGAAATGCATGCCTGAAGGAATATGTTGAGTAGCACTAATTATATATATAATTAGATAATTTCATTCCAACTTTAACTGAAGTCTGGGCTCCAACTCTCTTAGTCTTACTCGCTGTATCATGCAATGTTCTCCGATTTACTGCTCTTGCTGTGTCTCATTTTAGACTGCTGGGTATTTCCAGTAAATTTTGCAATAATTCTATCAATATGCCCATTTTAAAGCCAAATTCAGGCACACTGATCTTGGAATAGTATAGGACAGAGGTGTTACAGTACTCAGTTGTTTTTTTCTCATGACCTTCACCTTACTTTACTTTCCCGATCCAGCAATCATCTGAGCTTGATCCCTGGCCTTTTTTTTTCTTGAATACCAAGCCAAACCACTTTTCCTTTGTAATTAGTTATCTCTCTCTCCAGTTGGCTACATAATTATTTACTCGAAACTGTCAAGTTCACTTGTTAGTGTGAAAGGAAGGTAAATGCTTTGTAGTGATCATAATAACAGAGCACATGTGCGTGCGGAAACAAAAACATACTTGCTGCAGCCTAACTGCCTAACCTTTATTTATTTACCATCATGATGTCGGAGGGGCAAGAAACCCCAACAAATTAACCCCGCCCCCCCAAACCCCCCCCCCCCCCCCCACACACACACAGGCATGCACGCATGCATGCACACACACACACACCTCTCTCTCTCTCTCTCTCTCTCTACCTGTGATAAACAAGTACACATATTACAAATTAAAATACAACAACAACAAAAAGTACAAGAAAAATAATAAAAAAAACAAGAAAAAGAGAAGTGCAAATGACAAGAGCAGAAATCCTCTGAAAGAATGAAAGTCTTGCAAAACAGGAGGAAAACCATGCCTGGGTGAAGTGAAGACTGGGTTGAAAGAAAAGATTAAGAAAGATTGCACTGGATGTGATCAAGTGCTCTTAGGATGGATGGTGTGGAAAGAGGGTTTTTGCCATTTGCTAATGTTGTTTTTTCACTTATTTTTTTCTTTTGCAGGTGCATTTGGTTACTTTGAGGTGACCCATGACATCACTAAATACAGCAAGGCCAAGATCTTTGAGCATGTGGGCAAGAAAACCCCCCTGGCTGTTAGACTCTCAACTGTTGGTAAGTGTAACTAGCGCTGAAGCAAAAGAGAAAGAAAACAGATACCACTGTATTTTGCTAAAGTCCATCAAGATGATCTTTTTTGTGGTTTGCAGTGGGTTAATGCCCACTCACTATAGTTGATTTGTCAGATGTATAACGAGCATTATGTTCAGACTTTCAATTTTTAGGTCGTTTATATAATTGCAACTGGGGCCAGGTGATATCTTTTTTGATACTGTTTCTCATGTACATTTACTGGTTATATTTGATTATTTGTATATGACAGGTGGAGAAAAAGGCTCAGCAGACACAGCACGAGATCCCAGAGGTTTTGCTGTCAAGTTCTACACTGATGAAGGCAACTGGGACTTGGTGGGCAACAACACACCCATCTTCTTCATCAGGGATCCCATCCTGGTAGGTGAACTTTGACCTGCTGATGTAGGGATGGGGCCCTGTAGACTCTTATACACCTCCTCACTCGTTACATTATGTAAAATGGAATATTGACAGGTAGTCTTTTGCAGAAACCGCCGAAGTCCAGAATTTCACTTTTTTTAATGGAAACAGAAGATGACCTCATTCGACATTCTTGTGTAGAAATATATCCTCCCATGCACCACATAGCAATACAAACACACTGTGCTCAAACCAGCTACCTCAAATAGTTCTTTTGACTTGATGGTCAGTTATTTTTTTCTTCTTCCTGTAAAGTTGATCTTACAAGAGTTGGACACTTCCGCTGGAGATCATCAAACTGTGACTTAAGTAGTCATGGTCGATGGGGAGATAATTTGTCTCAATTAGATATTTGGTAAACAGCAAGTTACCTGTCTTCTTTATGGTGAAGAATGCCGGTGAATTTTAACCCTCGTCCCACACTGCGTGAACTCGTCCACGTAACGACCATCGTGTGGATAGCCGGTGGCCAGTCAGGTGTTTGCCTGCATGTTGTCGCTAACCTCAGCGGTCAGGTTAATTGGGTCATTTTGAACACGTGCATCGTTTTCACTTTAGTACACTATAACAGAAATAATCTGGATAAATTGTGAGTGACCCCTATAATATTTTTGGATAAAGTACTTGTGATGAGATGTATTCAGTTTTATTGTTGAAAGAGGAGAAGGTCCATAATAAAAAATTTTCTACATTTAAATGTCTTTTAAAAATTTTTCCCAAGAGATCTGCCCTTTCTTGTCCCTAAGTTAGGCCATAAATAGAATAGGTGGTCAAATTATTTGTTAAGCCAGGTACTTAACGTGTATTAACCCTCACTCTGCGCGGGGCGGCAATAGTCGGTATTGACTTGCAAGCGCTCGCGCCGCACGGGCGGCAAAAGTCGCCCAGGTCAAGCTGACTGCGCCATGTGCAAGCCCTATTTTCAGGCGTCGGGTCACTGACCTTTTGGAGACGTAACCACCATGTTATTGTTCACTGTATCTCTTCTAAATCAAACGCATTGTGACATGGACATGTTAACCAGTGAACCACTGGTCGGAATCACAAAGACTAAGCTTTCAAAGGCTCTCCCCACACTTTCAAAAGATGTAACATCGACATGCGAACTGTTGCTCAACAAATTTGCAATATTATCTCATTTTCTCACAAGCTGACCACCATCTGGAGTTGTCTGTATCTAAGAACCAATCAGAAACAAGCTCTGAAATAATCTTTGCCCCAAATGCCCACATTGGTTTATTAGTATGTGTCAATCAGGATGAAACCATTTGTGTAGGGCTTGGGAGGGCGTGGCTAGTTATCATGTTTCGTTCTCACGAAAACTACAGCTGTCAGTTTGGAATCATACGTCAGATCATTGGTTAGAGACTGACAGACTAAGGTTTTGCTGGTTAATTCATTATCAAGCGTGATAAGGCATAGCAGCGAATGTTTTCGTACCGATCAATAAAAACCGAACCACGTGGACAGCGTATGTGGTCATCGTCTAGCGGCACGGGTCAGTGACCCCAAATAAGATTCTCCGTGAGAAAGGTCACTGACGGGGCAGCGGGCTTTACGGGTAGCGTGCGGGGTATGGGTTAACTGCATGGTGTGTGTCATGACATTCCCTTCTCCCGCCTCCACTGCTTAAAGCTCAACCACCATTACTTTTTTATTTTCTTAGCACAACCTTCTCAATGACTTTGGCAAGAGGTTTGATTTCCAGCTCCTACAGTACATTCGTGTACCGCAGCGCAACAGAATATCTCTCTTATGACCATATCAGATAAGACAACCAACCAACAACAAAGTCAATCATTTTGTCCCAGGTTTCCTGGATGACAAAGCTACCAATAGATACTCTTATGCAGCATTAATCATTATGCATAGAACAACTGGCAGTAAAGTCAAAAGTTTCCCCTTGATTTTCTCCAGTTCAAAGTTCTCACCTGCCAGAACTATTACATGAGTATGACAAATGGTTATCACATTTCATTGGACATTACCATTTTCTTAGATGTTGTAGGGGTGACAGGATAAATAAAATTAACAACCGGAATGGGCGTAAGAAAACGAACAGTGGGAGAAACCAAGTAAAAAAACAGAAGACGTGGATTTGCCATGCCACAAAAGTGGCCTCGCGCAGGACGAGAGTTACAATATGAGGAGCAATAATGTGGCCCCGCATGCTTCACTGTTTGAGGGCGCTAGGCCTCCATCATGGCCTCGCGCAGGACTAGGGCTAACAATTACCTAATGAGAAATTGATTTGGTACCACAGGTAGTAAATCTGATAAGTTTATATCTGCGTTGTACTAGTTGACATGAATTTGTGGTGAAACAGGAATATGAAGAGGAAAACTTTACCGGGATAGGGGAAGGGAATTGATGAGGATGGGGAGAGTGGAGACTGATTCGCAGTGATAGTTGATGGACAGATGTGTATTATAGGTATTTAAAAAATTTTTTTTTACATTTCAGTTCCCAAGTTTCATCCACACACAGAAGAGAAACCCACAGACTAACCTGAAGGTAACTTGTGTTGAATTAGACATAACCTCAGTCTTACCTTTTTACCTCATGGTCTCTTTTGTGTTTTCCTTTACTTAGTTTTCTGTCCTTTCCTTTACTCTTACAGTCTATCTCCCAGCCTGAAAAGTTCTAAGAATATGTCATCTGTAAAATCCGGGTAATGGGAGCACAAATAGTAAAATGTTGAAATTCATCGCATTATGTAGTTTTTCAAGATCACTATCTGTTGTTACCAAGCTAGCTCTGTTTGAGATAAACAAAACTACTGAACTTTTAACTGTGTTTGTCAGTATGAGAAGCAACAGTGCACATCAGTTAGTTTTAATGCTTTGAGTCAAGAAATTTCATCCAGTTATTTTATTCTTTAATTAGGAAAGTCTTATCACCCAGTTGACTAATATCGCAACTGTGTCACATAATGTAGTATTCAACTTTATGTTTGCAGTCACCAGAATGTAGGGACAGTTTTGAAGCTGGCATAATTTTCAAAGTTTTTTTTATCCAAATGACAGACTTTCTTCACATAATCTCATTTGTGTGACGCATCTTGTGTTATCTCCATAGGATCCTGACATGTTCTGGGACTTTATCTCACTGAGACCAGAGACCACCCACCAGGTCATGTTCATCTTCTCTGACAGAGGCACTCCTAATGGCTACAGACACATGAATGGTTATGGAAGCCACACCTTCAAACTGATTAACAAAGAGGGTGAAGCAGTGTACTGCAAATTTCATTACAAGGTTATACATTGATAATTTTGATAAGAAAAGTAACATGTATCCCCCTAGCATATTTATGCCAACATAACAATTAGCCAGGAGCATTTTTATCAGCATGATGAATATTCCCATATGTATCTACAGAAGGAGAATGTTCTGCACATCATAAAGAAAAGTTGCAAGTGTATTAGAAAAAAAATTAAGTAAAATATTCACTTAATTACATAAGGCATAAAATAAAAGGAATCAGAATAAAGGGACAGGAACAGGAACCAAGAATTTCAGTTCTGTAGATTGGATTGTTTTTTGGTATCATTTGTGTATTGTGAATGTTGAAAATATATTTGTGTTAAATGGGATAGTAAGATCTTTGGGAGAATGGAGTATTCAGGTGATGTCTTGGGAAGTTTTGAAACACTTTTTGCATAATGGCAGCTTGATATTCGTAGTCTCTTCAAAATGATGGACTCATGCCACAGATTCAAAAAAGGGTTTTTAGAAGGTCCTGTCTTGTCAGAATTTATCATAATTCTAAAACAGGAGTGACACTGACAGTGGATGGAGACGGAAGCTGTCTGTGCTTTTTGGATGATTTACCTCTGTTGGGTTAGAATGAAATCTGAGTACTGTTTGTAACCTCTCCCAGACTGACCAAGGTATCAAGTGCCTGATGGCTGACCAGGCAGCCAAGCTACAGGGAACAGACCCAGATTATGCTCAACGGGAACTGTTTAATGCCATTGAATCTGGAAACTATCCTTCATACACAATGTCCCTCCAGGTCATGACCTTTGAAGAGGCCGAAAAATTCAGGTGGAACCCATTTGACCTGACCAAGGTAGGGAATTACACTGGCACATGCTAAGGGTGCTGCTGCATGTGAAGCACAACAGTGTTTTCATTAATGAGAAAGAACAGAATACACATGTACTTGTACTCTGAGTTTTACATGACATCCTGAAATTTCAGTCACAAAAGTATTTTTTAATTAGCAGTGTGTTTTTTAATTCATTTTTCATTGTCCACAGTGCAATAAAATCATTTTTTCTGAATTGGATATTGCAGAAAAAGTATTTCAAGAAGACTTCAAAAAAAAACAAACCTACACAGACAATGGTTTTTGTTAGTGTGTTCATAAAACAGAGACCTTTTTTTTGTGTTCTTGAGAAAGCTTGAATTCAAATCAGTGAACTGAAAAGGATGTCTGTCAAAATATTTGCTGACAATCGATTTATATACCAGGCAATACAGTATGTCTTTTAACAGTGGCAGCTTCAGAGTATGCGATTTGCATTTTGAGCGCTCTTTTATGTGCTCAGATAACTTTGACAGTGTCTTTGAATTTTCAGGAAACTTGAGTGATAATGGAAGTCAGTTATTTTCTTTTATTCTTCAGCATTTTCACTTTGTTCCTCCCTCGTTCACAGCTCTGTTGCTAGAGTGTTATTAGGGTGCAACCTTGATATTTGATCTAAATATGCAGGTTTGGCCACATTCTGAATTCCCTTTGATCCCTGTTGGAAAACTGGTGCTGAACCGAAACCCCAAGAACTATCATGCTGAAGTGGAACAGTTGGCTTTCTCACCAGCTCATCTTGTGCCTGGAATTGAGCCCAGCCCAGATAAAATGTTGCAGGTAAGTGCACAGCCCAAGTATCTATTACTGCCATGAGAGTCACAATTGATAATCACCAAACTTCTGGTGTGATGACACTATGTACATTGATGGTGCAACGAGTGCTAGCTAGTTCTTGATGAGAGAAGGCTGTATGCAGTCCTGATGGTATCAGACATCAATTTTTCAGCACCTCTTGTTTGATCTGATGGCTTTAAAAAACCTATCAAAAGAAGGAACTGCAGTGTAGGGGAAATGTAAGCTCCCAACAAGTCCGGTGATTTTTGAAGAGCAATTTTCGCTTGAGAGGTAAGACTCTCGCATTAGATTCAGGTGAATTTTATTCATAAATTTTAGAGCTGTCAAGCATAGACTCCTATTTATGGCACATAGTGGTATACGGGTGTGAAATACATGACATAAATGAAATGTTTTACATATACTTGTGTCGAAAGCTTTGAGGACAGCTTGATCAGCTTTTCACCATTTGGTATTAGCACCTGGATCAGTGTCATGGTTTCTGTATTCTCATCAGGGCCGTCTCTACTCGTATTCTGACACCCATCGTCATCGTCTGGGAAGCAACTATCTCCAGATTCCAGTGAACTGCCCTTTCAATACACGGGTGAAAAACTACCAGCGTGATGGCCCACAGTGTGTGAATGACAATCAAGGTAGATGGTCAAAGATCAGCATGTAAGCTTTTAACCCTCGTCCCGCGTTGAGTGAACTCGTCCACGTAACGCCCCGTGCGGGGATAGCCAGTGGCCAGTCAGCCGATCGTTCGCATGTTGCCGATAACCTCGGCGGTCGGGTCAATCGGGTCCTTGTGAACACGTGTATCGCGTATACTTCAGGACGCAATAACAACAATAGTGGTGGATAAATCGTAAGGGACCCCTATGATATTTGGATAAAGTACTTGTGATGAGATGGAATAAGTTCTATTGTGAAATGGAAGGCCCAAATCAAGACTTGTCTGCATTTACATGCCGTTCAACACACGTTTTATCATTTTCCCAAGACCTCTGCGCTTTTTCTGTCCCTAAGTCAGGCCATTCAGGTGAACAAATTATTTTTTAAGCCATTCGCTTAATTTACTAACCACATGTATCGTGACATTGCCTTCTCCCTCCTCTACTATGTAAAGCGTCCACTTACTATGATGTTAGTTTTAGCGAGAGATTTGATTTCCAGTTCCAGGTCGTAGAGCACATACATGTACTGAAAAGCGGTTTAACCAAAGGAACACAATATCTCTGTAATTACCACATCAAATAAAGACAACGACCAACACCAAAGTCGGTCATTTTCTCCCAGTTTTCCCTGATTAAAAACCTACTGACAGACGCCCTTATGCAGCATGCCCTAATATTACATCGGAATTCATAATTACAGACATAGAACGGCGTCTCAAATACGCACATGGCCCCTTTCTTCTCATTTCACATGTAGACGACAACCAGCATCAAAGTAAAAGTTTCCCCAAGATTTTCCCCAGTTCAAACTTCAGACCGTCAGTACTATTACACGAGTATGACGAATAGTTGCAAATAGTTGCATCGTAATAAATGTAATCGGACGATACCATTTTGTTAGATATAGTAGGGGTGACAGGATAGATAAACACGCGAAAATAGTGTGGAAAAAACCAAAAAACAACGACAGCCTTGGCAACTGGATAAACAAAGCGCGAGGCGCACCGTTGCTATACAAAAATATGGCCTCCCGCAGGACCCGCGGTTAAGCGTGTCGGACAAAATAATGGTCTCGCGTGTTGCACGGGGAGGCCAATATAGTGGCCTCCTGCAGGACTAGGGTTAAATGTTCATAACAGATGTGGAAACATTCAAGGAGGGGCAAATTCAGGAAATCATGCTTCAGTTCATTTTGTTGGATGTCACTGAACAAGCTTTGTCATGAAAAAAAAACTTGGCACGTCCTTCTCTCAAGTGTTCAAAATAATGTCATTCAAAATTTCAGTGATGTCCAGAAGCGCTTCTGTTTCACAACTGTATTGGGAGAAGCAAAAAAAATTGGTTTGTTCTGAATTATATTGTGAGTATTCTTTGTCACACACAAAAATACCATGACATGATTCGAAATATGAAATAGCAAAAATGTAGCATCCATACATGAGTGGCAATATTAAGTTCTGTGTCAAATTTGTTTTCTGTGCTCAGAGGGTGCCCCCAACTACTTCCCCAACAGCTTCAGCGGACCAGAGGATGTTGAACAAGCTTTAGAGTGCAAATTCCAACTGTCTGGTGATGTCAGCAGATACAACACTGCAGATGATGATAACTTCTCTCAGTGTACCATCTTCTGGCAAAAGGTAAGTCGTCATATTACGTAGCAGGACATAAACAGTGGCACTTATGACTGGTCAGGTTATGTAGCAGGACATAAACAGTGGTGCTTATAACTGGTCAGGTTACATAGCACTACATAAACAGTGGTGCTTGTAACTGGTCAGGTTACATAGCAGGACATAAACAGTGGTGCTTATAACTGGTCAGGTTACATAGCAGGACATAAAAAGTGGTGCTTATAACTGGTCAGGTTACATAGCAGGACATAAAAAGTGGTGCTTATAACTGGTCAGGTTACAAAGCAGGACATAAAAAGTGGTGCTTATAACTGGTCAGGTTACATAGCAGGACATAAACAGTGGTGCTTACAACTAGTCAGGTTACATAGCAGGACATAAACAGTGGTGCTTATAACTGGTCAGGTTACATAGCAGGACATAAAAAGTGGTGCTTATAACTGGTCAGGTTACATAGCAGGACATAAAAAGTGGTGCTTATAAATGGTCAGGTTACAAAGCAGGACATAAATAGTGGTGTTTATAACTGATCAGGTTACATAGCAGGACATAAACAGTGGCCCTCGTTACAGTTTTTCCAGAGCAGTGAAATGTACTCTGGAAAGTCACCTAAACCAGGGATTTTACTTTTGTCTTTTTTTTCAGTCATTAGAAAATTCTGGTTTTGCATCATAAATTCCTGACATGTCTAAACATTCCGCGAAGCTAGATAATTTAGTTGAAGTAGAGCCAGAGACAAAATATATGTAAAATAGATTTATCAGTTCAAATAGTTTCATGGCCCACCTGCTGAGAACCTGTCTCAGAAAAGGCCAGAGCAAGCAATTTGAGCGTGTGCCCTGCTGAATTCAATCAGTTACATGAACAAACAACTCGCAGAAATCTTTCGTTACTGTCACTGAAATTTAATACTGTAACCTTTGTCTTTATAATGGAACACTTCGTAATTTATTCACTGAGGCTGTGTGACTCTTGAGGCGGACAGTGACTGGTTTTGATCAAATTTTCCTCTGCCATATAAACTCTTCAATTATGTACTGACAGGTGTTAACCCCTGCTGAACGCACCAGAATGGTGGAAAACATTTCTGGACATCTGAAAGACGCTCAAGAATTTATCCAGAAGAGAGCTGTCAACAACTTTGCACAAGTTGATGCTGACTTTGGACGTAGACTGAGAGAGGCTTTGTCCCAGTACAAGGACCCTTCAGTGGTGAGTTATGGGAACAAATTTAGCAGAGGCTTGAATGACTGTGGTTATTGAAGAAGACACCAGAAAGTAGCAGATACCTGTGCCAGAAAGAGAGATAAATACAGAGAGGGTTGATTATTGTCAACGTGGCTACTTTGGAAACACTCTTGACTAGTAGTATGTGAAGCAAAACATATTATCGCTTGGCTGTTGTAACCTCGTTAAAACCAGCCTTTGAAAGTATTGTCAGGGGGTCATAGCATTTTACATAGAAAGCCATAGCTGAGCAGTGAACATATCTCAGTATATGTAGAATGCGCATGACGTCACAGAGTGTTTTTTTTTTTTAATCTTCCTACACTAAAGATGGCCTGTGGATCAGCTGATTAGTGTAACTTCGAGATATGTCTAAGCAGTTAAAATGCCTGCTGGTTGCATTGTAGTTGATTGTTATAACAGGGGTGGAAAGGATGGATCCAAGCTAGTCAGATTCCCTACCATCCGTGTAAACAAAGAAAAGGAAGTGAAAGAATTGAAAGTCGAAATAGCAGATTAGCGGTGGAAGAAAAAAAAGGGGGGGGGGGGGGGGAATCAAACATCACTATTATGGGAAAAGTGTCCAATAATAACGCAATTATATCCCTTATATCGGCATACTGTCACCCGTTCCTCCAATATTATTGTTGTGTGGAGCAGTTGCGTGGCAAAGATATACTGATATCGGCGAAATGTTGTAGCTGTACATCTAATGCGCAATGTTTTGTGTTTCTTTTTAACCTCGACCAAACTGTTTCTTCAGAAGAAGTGATGATACCGATATACACACAGTACGGCAGTTAACCAAGAGATCTAGGTGAAGGCCTAGTATCAACAGCACACGAATGTTTCGTGGAAAAAAAAAATTAATTACTGAGTATGTAGTACTCTGTACTTTTACTGCCGTGCGCTTATGCAGTGGCACTCCTCACTCACATTACTGAGGCCAAGGGTCATCCTCTGTGTCCACACACACCCTCTCCTACCCCTTCCCGCCAGCACCGCAAAAAGAAATAAAGAGGTCTTATAATGCGGGGAGTTGCGTGGGCATTTTCGGTAAGGTAACACAATGGTAGATCTAGTGTACTTGTGCTCTGGTTGGGGAGAAATGTGTCGATATAAGAGGAAAAAATAGAATAACATGTTGAGTTACAGGGAAATATTTAGTAGCACTAAAGAAGGAACAGGTTGGGACTTAAAAATTATGTTGAGGTACCCAGAATGTAGACAAAAGCCATGTCGTGATAAGTGGATTGGACTGTACTTTTAGCTCGCCGCAGGTTGGTTCGTGATGCCCCACATGCTCGCAGCTGACGAATCAAAATCAATGCCACAATCGCCATGGTGATGCGTGGGTCCTTACACTAAAGATGGCGGATATGCGCATTCTGCCTGTTTTCTCTATCTGGCCTTTGCAGTTAGACTATGATCCCCTACCAACAACCTCAAAGACCGGTTTCGTGGAGGTTCTAACATCTGACTGACGACATGTGATTGGTACTCTCAGGTGTAAGAGCTGAGGAAGAAAGCTCAGTCCAGCCATGGTAGTATTTTCTCATTGGTGGGGGGGGGGGGGGGTTTAGCTCTTGGCCCAATCTGTGCCATCATCTCATCACATGCTGGTGAAAACATATTTAAAGAAGATAATACGAGAATCTCAATTTTTGGATATTGCATCATATTTAAAAGTTCAATAAATATACATATTATCCGACACTCTGTTTGATTTTAACCATTTCTAAATGTTGGTTATGTATATTATCATTCAGGAAAGTTGCTGGTTTAAATGTTTGAAGCATTTTTAAGACAAATATTGGTTGAGCAAGTGTTATTCCCCTTGCGTTGAATTTTTGGAAATGTTCTACTTAATTCAAATCTGATGCCAGTCTGGTGTGAAGTAATCTGAACAATCTTGAGCTTGTTTTTAATCAAGTGTGCATATGTTTGTGTTGTGAGGAGGACATTGCTGCAGTTACACATAGTGACACTGACAGCAGCATGCAGAATACAGTCATTTCAGCTCCGACGAAAACGTGCACTTTTAATTCTTTCAGGACGTCACTGTTAGGGTCTTCATTCAAGTCTGGACATCATTAATTTTTTCCCACATTGGGAAAAAACAGCAAGGGTCACAAAAACGCCTACAGAAAAAAAGTATTGATAGTAAAGTCAAATGATATACATCAAATGAAAGAGAATCGAATGTAGAATACAATATAAATTGTCAATACGTCCAAATGGACATACGTATTTAAATTTACCGCTAGCTATAAATATTTCAGCTGGTTGAATGCCAAATTTTAAGTCAACGATAGCAATAATCATGAAAATGAGTAACATGAGTAAGCATCATGTTATATAATCATGCTTTGATATTGTTATTCTACAAAAGACAATGAATTTTACTCTGTTATAAATTAATATTGGACCGCCATTTTCGTCTTCCACAGGGCCACAATGCCAACTTGTAAAGGGATTTACCCCTTTTTGACATGCCGGGAGGTGAAGGAAGATATTCACAAGCTGACAATGTTTTAACAAGAGACTGTGACTAATTGGTGGTGATGGAACGTGCTCATATGCATGAGATCGTTAGATAACAGGTCATGCATTTCCAAGACTTCATTTAAATTTAAATCATTTTCGTTGTAAGGAAGGCAGTCTTACAAAGGCAATATTTCTGTTTCATTGCATTGTGTAGTGATATAGACATACACTGACATGTCCTGAACTGTTTCATGCAATATTCTGTTGAGCTGTTGTAGCCTTGTATGATTTTTTAAAATTTTCACCCGTAACCAGACAAAGAGGTTGAAAATTTTTAAAGAAAACCGCTTCCTTCGTATCTAAATTTTGGTTGTGATTTGGAGCTGATGAGATTGGAAACTTTCTTTCTTTAACTTTGCATTTCCAAGTTTTCGGTCAGCACATATTGAAAGTTAAATGTCCTGGTGCATGAGATCACTGTGGCATAAAAAAGTTATCATTTTAGTGTCATTTGAGGTCTTGTAATGTGTTTAACTGAACTTGGCATAGGTCAGAATTCTTGATTTTCATTTGCCAGTGTACATACAGTTGTTTTTTTTTTTTTTCTTCAGATTTTCAGTAGTTTTTTTTATGTGACCAGTTTTTGTTTTTTAAGTGGACTGGGTTTTACTGCTTAATTTTCCTCTATGGAAAGTTGTCAGTGGAATTGGATAGATATATTCAGATGGTTGATAAGAAATGCACAGAATGTCTATAGCTCATTATGGTTGATATTCTTTATTTAACTTGTCACATCTGCATGAACTTTTGTGGACTTATTTTATTCTTTTTTTTCTTCTTGAGAGCATAACAATAATACAACAGGCTTGAAAGAACACCAGTTTTATGAAATGGGTATTACTGTTACTCACAGTGGTTTTGCAAGTTTTCAGAAGTCCACAGGCCTGTTACCCGTGCATCTAAAAATCTATTCTGTTCCGATAATGAATTGATGAAAATATTTACTGGTTTCAGAGTGACAACAGGAAGCAGTGAATAAATTTCTTGCCAAAGCAATCATTGAATGTATTATGCTAAATTATTTTTCGGTGAGTTTCTTGTTTGGCAAAGACTTGGATGGCATATTTATGACACAAATGAGGAATAAATTACACTATGCAGATTGCCATGTTGTGTTTATTTCTGTTTCATTGTCATCTCGTGTGTTATGTTATTAATGCTATTGTCATGGATGTTTATTTCTGTTTCATTGTCGGTTTGTGTGTTTACCTTATTAATACTATTGTCATCGTGTCTGACCATATGGTATAAATTACAGTGGACTAGCAGAGGTGCCCAGTGACGTTCTAGAGATAAGCCTTTTACCCATCTCCTTCTTCCTCTTCTCCTTTCCCTGTCTTCCTTCCATTCCCCTCCCCCTCTCAACCCTTTCCCCATCCTCTCTCGCCCCCACGTCACCGCTGTGAATAAATTCTTCAGGAGTGAACCAGACCTAGGCTGGTGTAGACGCTGGACTGATGCCGCGGTGTGGGCAGTTCCCAGGTATTAGAGTGATACAGGATAATTGGGCGGCGAACTACCATTCTGGCGACTACACCAGCCTTGGTCTGGTTCACTCCTAATGCTGATACACATTAGGAGAAGTCATGCTTTACAGATGAGAGTTTGAAGCTGCCATCTATAAATGGGAGATGAATCGTATCAGAAGAGCCACTCCACAGCTGTCATTGCTACAGTTTAGATTTTGGCATCTTTTCCCAGAAAATATATAGTGATATTGCAGCCCACCATTGTGGGCCTGTCGTAGTGAGATGCATGTGGTTGTAATAGTAAGGAAATGACAGATTATGCTGAGTCCCTCTTAGACAAAGACATCAGCTGGTAAAGATAATATTCTGAGATTCTAGCGAAACAAAGACCTTAGTAAAAAGGGGAGGAAAGGGTTGGGGTGGCTTTTGCGGAAAAAAACAACAAAAAAAGTATTATTGGTGGACTGCCCCATACTGAGATTCATTGGTTTTTGGAAACAAAAGTAATAATATTATATTGCTGCTTGACATTATTTTTCATAGCTCGACAGCACACAGTACCGATACCTAGGGCACGTAGAATAGTGCTAGTATTGATAGCTCTGACACTTGCCAATGTTGCCACCGGTGAACGTTTGCCCTTGATCTGTCTGCCAGTCCGTGTAACTGTGACTTCAAGAGTTGTCGCCCCTTCGTCAGCCTGGCTCTCAAGAATGTCCACCTTCTCCCACTTGTCTCCAGTGTTTTCCAGTCCACACAAGGTTGACTCTCAAGTTACCTCGTATCAAGTGATGCGCTGATCACTGAAAGAGAAATTTCTTTGCGAGCATTGAACTTGAAGCCTCACTCTTGGGTTCTTGTAAAACGTATACATACATGCTTAGCCCGTGCCGTGAAGGTGGGCACAAAAGCTAATCCATTGCCGATTCTGTCTGAATGATGAAAGCAACGCGCCAATATTACTGCGTGTATTTATTTATATTATAATTACCATACTATAACTATTCATTTATTACTTTAATGATACCCAGCAAAGCCTGAAGTCACCCTCAAACCATACTTTTATAGCACTTGACAGACACAACAGGCAGATACACAACCAACTCAAAACCGTCCAGCTCAGTGTAAATCTCGAGAGTCGTTTATTTCTGTTTATTACCCGAAGTCCTTCTTGGGTTGACTCCGTTCAACACCTCTGCGCACCCCTGCGCACCACACTTTATTCTTTTTTTTTTTTTTGTCTTTCTACTCCCCTCCTCTTTTTTGTTTTTTCAACCGCTGGTTAACCAAGACCTACATTTAGCAAGCACCAACGATGACTGAGACAATAACCAATAACATAGTTGATTGCTGTTTTATGAACATGGTTACAAGAGGTGAATTTCGTGTAAATTTCGTCCACACAATTTCGCAGATAAACTTAACCGACATAGGAATATATCCCTTACATAACAAGGTGAACCAGCCCGATGGCGCAGGGGTTATAATACTTGGCCAAGGTGCTACAGGCCCTGGGTTCGAAAACAACCCAATTTCTGGCTGTGTTGAGGCATTCATATGATTCACTCATCTACGGCCTGACGGAGATGCCCAAGTATTGTCTCTGATAACCTCACTGCATGCTGATGAGGGGCAAAAAACAGCAACAACAACCAGCAAACGAACATGACAAATTATAGGACACCCTACGCTCTCTCCACTGAGCTCATTATCAGTGACATTTATGGTCGTCTTCCTGGAAAAAACATTCATTATCTTCAGTTGTTCAGGTGGCACCAACGCTTGTGACCTCAGCTGTTCATTTATTATTGTGAATACTCAGTGTGTGCGTTTGTGAATGTAGGGAAGTGCAAAGAGCGACAACTGTAACAAACAGCCTATTGAAGCAAATGCTATAATTGTAGATCTTATATAAGGGACATTCCACATAATATGTTACCTGATAACTATTATTTTTTCAAAACATGCCTGGGAAAAATATTAATGGCTGTGTTGTAAGTGATAGTAATTAAATTAACATTTTTGGTTAGCGTTATCTTCCTTGCGTGATCATGTGGCCTGGGGACCATCTTGGTAAAGAGCACACGCTTACAACCTCCCATCAGTTACCATGAGTTTGTCCCATCAGTTGCCACATTGTGCTTAAAAGTAAAACTTGATTATTTGTTTTTTTCTGTGTGCTCAAACGCATTCTTTGAGTGTAGGAAAACGCTGTTCACTAATCCTGTTGGTTTGGTTTCACAAATTTTGCAGTTTCATTTTGCTGTGTAAAAAATATGATATTTTTCTGTCCCATTAGTTATCAACTAAAGTGAAGGCAATTGAATGGACTCGTCTTAATTTTTATTATTTAAAACATATTTTTATCATATCTGCACCATTTTTTCTGGAGGATTGATCAATCCATTTTGAAATAAATGGTTGGTTATTTATTTAGTGGCCTTTTCTTTCTTAAAAAGCATTGCCTGAACATCCCTTCAGTTACCGTGGAATGTCCCATAATGAAATTAAAAAAAAAAACAAAACCTGTGGGATTTTTAACAAGACCTATCGCCCCACTTAAGTTTACGGCTCGGATTTGCATGAAATTTTGCAGGAACTTTCCTTTCGGCCTGCATTTTTAAAAAAGATTTGGTGACTTGAAATGGTGGGGAGGTATTTTTTTAAAGTTTGCTTTGTATCGCTGACTTCCCCCCTCCCCGATCCTTTCTTTTCCACGAATGCATGAGCCCACAGCGTTATCTCTTCCTGTGCTGAGTTCACTAATTAAGATGTTCATCTCGAATACTGACGGGGTGCATAGGCTAGTAACGCGCAATGGGAGTGCAGCGATACTTATCTAAAAACAAACAAACTACAACAACAAAATATCCTAAAGCAAAAGGACGATGTCAAACAGATCCATTATTCTAATTAACCAGAACTGAAACTGATAAACATTTCATCTCGGGCAACGCCGGGTAGGCCTACCTCGGCCAGTAGATAATATTATAAAAATATATTTCCGACGAATCGAGTAAATTTTAATGAACTGTTCATTAATAATGTAACTTTTTGTCTTTGCATTCCTAGTAATATTCATTGCCATTTAAGTTACTGACTTGTAAATCTGCGTGATATTAGCTTAAATTGGACAACATTATTACTATACAATGCAAACCTTTGTAGATATCTGCTTACTGCTGGTAAGCTCGTGGGGTAGAATTTCTGTGGAATAAGACTGCCCTTAAAATATGTACAAGAAAAGTACAATGCCGATATTTCTGCAAAATATCTAGCTGGTATAATATGGCGACCTAAGTTCTAGTTCATTCCATCTCCACTTTTTGAAAACAACAACAAAACAACAAACGAACTGGAAATCTTTTTCATGTAGAAGACTACAACAAAATGCACACTTTGACTCTTGTTTAAAATGTGTAGTGGCACCTATCAAGCTGTTTCACGGTTCCGGTTTGTTGTAACTCCTTATCATTGTACAAAAGCCGCGAACGTTTAACTTCGAATGTCTCAGTTGTGCAAAAAGTGGAGTTGGAGCAAACAAGAACTAAGGATTACGATCTGCATGGCTCTATGTGCCCTTAAGGGGACAGCTAAAAAATTCTATTTCGTATTTCATTTACTGATATGCGGTGTTTGCCAGGCGATTTGTGTGATATTTTGGCGGGAACTAACATCAACTGGGACATATATATATGGTCTTACTGCCAGGTCTCGTCAGTCCGGCTAACCTGCTCATAAACAAGACAATGTCACAGTAACAGGACTGCCCATCCCCACACAGGCAGACTATGACCGCAAATTACACGTAAAAGTCACAGCGTGGCATGAATGAGAGAAACTATCACCATGTCGTCCAAAATCTATTTTCAAAATTAAATAACTATCCAGAACCAAAAACATTCTTCCAGATTTATCTCATGGCATTATCATGTCTTCAGCGAGAAACTAGATTAGCTCACTGCCAAGAAAATAATGTCGATTTTTCTTGCCTGATTTACAAACAAAACAAAACGATCAGAACGTCTGTCTCCAGAAAATGGACAGTGCTCAAGAGATCCCTGGGCATGGACGTATAAGTTAGTTGTGCATTATTGTGTTGTCACCGGCTAGATGTCCAGTCTCAGGTTATTGCACAGTTGCACTGCCGATTTGCCGTACAATCTCAGGTTATTGCATGAGTTGCACTGCCGTACAACATACTACTGTGTATTATACGCAGCCCTCGCCACTGCTGGGAGATATATTATAAGAAAACTGTTTTTCCTTCCTGTAATAACCCTCCGCCCCGAAGGTTGGGTAGGGGTCTAGATTTTGATTTAACATGTTATGTCCAGTTCTAAGCCGGGAAGTCTCAAGTTCTATGTTAACAATATTTTGAGAATGAAAGAGAACTTCAAATCTTGATCTGGGGGGGGGGGGGCAGCATTATCGTTGTGCCTTTGTGTGAGAATCTGGGGCGAAGGACTCAAAAACAGTTTAAAACTCCCTTAAGATTAAAGACATTCGAGGCTGAAAAAAATCGGAACTTTTGACAGGAAGAGGAAATAAACAACAAGAATCACAAATTTTGAAGACTTCATGAAGTGTCTTTCAGATTGAAGTTCAAAATATTCCTTGATGACACACGTTTAACATCTTCTTTGCTCTAGGGCCCCCAATACGAACATTAAACTAAATAATTGTGATTATCTTCGTTGTTTCCAGCGTCACTGAATGGCAATCGGAAAGTTAGAATGCTAAATACTGAAGCCAAAATTTACCTTTCAGAATAGGGAAGCCAAGACAATTTCATCAGCCACCTTTACATCGGTGATCAGACCCCCTGACTCATATTCACACCGAACAAAACGGCATTTAAACAACGCCGGAAAGCTTCTTTCTAGCCAAATTTGTATCAGAATCTTACTTAAACATTTCCCCCGAACCCTCGAAAAGTTCTCTCCCCTTACAGGCCAAGTCCGGTCACTCCTGAGCAAAGAGGCGAGCACCCCTCAGCTGACGACCGTAATCAATACCTCATTTCTGATACTAGGACAGACACACAGTTTCGTGTTGTTGTGTGTTCGAACGGAAGGCTTTGATCGTAATGTACAGTTTTTTGTTGTTTTTTTTCCACTGGTTTTTCTTCTGCATGTTTCTGTTTTTGTGCGCAGAACACAGTAACAGCAGAATTATTATCTTCGTCCCGAGTGCTGAGTACGAGGAGGAGCACTCATTGCCTCCAGCTCTTCAGGTGGCGTAACTGATTGTGATATCAGTCTGTGTTCTCCGGTTGACGTAATTTCCTGTTATCATTGCCCCGTCAACTTCCGATATGCCAGTGAGTACAACGATTTTTATTTTCGTACTTTCTCTTTTTTGTTTTGTTTGTTTGTTTGCGAACGCAATCCAGTCTGTTTCCTCCAACAGTTATTTTTCTTTACTCTCGCAAGATCTATGGCACTGTCACAGATTCTGTAATTTGTTATATTCTCAACACTTTTCTTTTTAAGTGTCGGGATATTTCTGTCACGTTTATCATCTGTATGTTCTTTCTCTCCTAGCCCCTCTCTCTCTCTTTCTCAGTTTCTCTGTCTGTCACTCACTGTCTCGGACGCTTAGGGCCGTCGGGCAAAACAGTAGGAATTTTCTTCCCCGATTCAAAAACCAAGGTAAATGTGCATGCATGGGGCCCCTTAAACCCTTGGGGCCCCTGGGCAACTGTCCAGTGTGCCCATGCGTTAAGACGGCTCTGCGGCCCCATACCCAGCCCCACCCCCCCACAACTCTCCATTTACAACAATCATCCAATCAGACGGAACAGTTTCACACAAAAAATAAGCCCAATGAAAGATGACGGCCTTCCGTTTCTGTTCCAGTTGTATCATGTCTATTCCGTTTATCATGAACTTCACTGAGCAAGGCGAAAGCTGGCAGTTTGTTTGAAAATAGGATGAGGATCATGGAGTTGATTTTGGAAGGGGGGGGGGGGCAGGGGGAAGAGTTGTAGCGCCAGAGCAATACGAAGAGAAACTTACACAGTAAAATAATATGAAATTTGAAAAAGAATTGTTTGCACTTAAAGTGTAGGTGTGAAATTTGCACGCTATCTTGTAAAGGCCGGTTTGCGTGGCTTTGGACTCACGGACTGATACGTTTTGAAAAGAAATCAGCAGGTAGGTTGAATTTATGTTCTTCAGCGGAATGTGAAGTGGTTGTCATAGATACCAGAATGGTATTCTCTGCATCAGTGATTAAACTACGGAGATAGTAAAGATACGATATAATGCATGGACTATGAAAAGATAAGACGAGATGATACTTGATAGATAGATAGATAGATAGATAGATAGATAGATAGATAGATAGACAGATAGATAGATAGATAGATAGATAGAGAGAGAGAGAGAGAGAGAGAGACAGACAGACAGACAGACAGACAGACAGACAGACAGACAGACAGACAGACAGACAGACAGACAGACAGATAAATAGATAGATAGATAGATAGATAAAAAGAAAAGGAGAATTTAGGAAAGGGGAAGACATAGATAGATAGATAGATAGATAGATAGATAGATAAATAGATAGATAGATAGATAGATAGATAGATAGATAGATAGATAGATAGATAGATAGATAGATAGATAGATTGATAGATAAGGAGAATTTAGGAAAGGGGAAGACATAGATAGATAGATAGATAGATAGATAGATAGATAGATAGATAGATAGATAGATAGATAGATAAGGAGAATTTAGGAAAGGGGAAGACATAGATAGATAGATAGATAGATAGATAGATAGAATGATAGATAAATAGATAGAAAGATAGATAGATAGATAGATAGATAGATAGATAGATAGATAGATAGATAGATAGATAGATAGATAGATAGATAGATAGATAGATAGATAAATAGATAGATAGAAAAGGAGTATTTAGGAAAGGGGAAGACATAGATAGATAGATAGATAGAAAGATAGATAGATAGATAGATAGATAGATAGATAGATAGATAGATAGATAGATAGATAGATAGATAGATAGATAGATAGATAGATAGATAGATAGATAGAGAATGAGAATTTAGGGAAGGGAACACACACACACACACACTTATAGAAATAACTTAGTGATTACTGATTCAAATTATCACCAGCGTGGATATTGTAAGAAACTATTTTTATCCCTGTTCCATGAAATCTTTATTTTTCGTTATTTTTAAGGGTTTATTTGCCGTGCTTTAGTGTGAATTTGTGTTCATTGTATTCATTCTGGCGTTGTCATTGGCAACTGTCATGTAGGCCCTAATCCTCACGGGAACTCTGGACTTTTTTAGGGGCCGGGGGGGGGGGGGGGGAGGAAGGGGCGAGTTCCACATAAGGTAATCAATTCAGTGTGATTATTGATGTGATTTTCCATGTTATTTTAAACTGAAAAAAATGTGGTTTGAAAGTGAAGTCACAAAACTGAAAAGGGTTACTGTTGTACACTGATGTTACATGATAGTGTGTCACCGAAATTCCTGTATCGCTAAAAAAAAACAACAACCCAAAAACTGGTGTCCTTTTTATATTATTAGTATTTTGTTGACAATGTAATACTTTTTCAGAAACTTTAATTTAGAATATTTACCTTATCTAAGGATACTGTCATGAAATCTGAGGGGTAACAGGTTGTTTCTCCTATGAAATGAAATAAAATTTGTTAATGCATGTTATTTTTCAAATCACCTTTAAAAGCTGGGCTGCCGGTTGTCTTAAAACCCAGAATGGCATCCCCTGATTCAGTGATTAAACTACCGAGATTGTTAAGATGGCATGCATAAGAAAAAAAACAGATAGACAAAATAAAAACAACAACAACTTTTACAAGCTGTTGAAAATGAACTGTAAAAACTGTCAGCTGATAATGAAAAGACCAAAATGGTTCGAAAACAGCCGACAGCACAGAATTCAGCAACTGACAATTCTGGGATATAAAAGACTTCAATTGGGTCCGATCCTCAGAATAGTCCTTATAGACAGCCGTGTATTTATTTGCTAGACTATTATCAGGTCATACGACGTACTTTCATACCTATCTATTTATTCATTTAACCAGCCACTTTGAACTAGACTTCTCTACATGTTTATTTGCGAACCCACTTATATGGATACCTTCTTAAAGTAGTTTTTTTTTTTTTTTTTTTAAATTCCGTAAATTTTATAAAATACGCCAGACCTATTAAGTGATCTCCAATCACTGAGACCTGCACAAAATGAATGCATTGCATTTGAATCTGAGCCCCCCCCCCCCCCCAAAAAAAAACAAAAACAACAACAACAACAACAACAGCGACAACAACAAATCAAACAAGTATACAAGTAGAAATAATACAATACAACAACAACAACAAAAACAAGAACGAAAAAAAATAAAATAAAGAGAGATGCAGATTTTTTCCTACAAGATAAAACTCTGTCGCTCTCTCTTAGTCTTTTTTTTTTTTTTTCTCTCTCTCTTCTGGTAACTTTTCACAGCTTTGTATCAAGTCCAAATGCGACCCCACAGCTTTTTAAAATCTTTTATTTTGTGTGTGTTTTTAAGTTATCTCTCTGGTGTCTGGAGAGGAAATAATATTCGTTGGCTAGAGAGAAGGGAAGTTGGCGGGCATCAGCTGTCTGGACAAATTCCTTTCTTTTTCCATTGTTGTGCCTACAGCTGGCCAGAGAATATAAAATTATTTCGCATTGCGTTCACTCGTTGGTGTTGCCAATGCGTTGGATCTTAGTTGGAGAAAACTGGAAAATTGGAGACATGTCTTAAACAGAATTGCCTCAATAATTATGATCTCGGTGTTTCCCACTCCGCGCGCCTGTCTGGCTCGATCCTACTAATCCAATATTACAAAAAAGCTGTTCAATTCTGTCTACTGTAGATTTAGGCTGTATACATGGGATTGGTGTATTATCGGTGTAGACATCATCAACAAAAGCAACAATAACTACAAGGAAAATAACAGCGACGAAAACAACACAGACAGCTTGCAGCATCAGAATCTTTCACAATTTCTGAATAGAAAGCTAACAAGATCTGAATCTATTTCAGAAAGCCAGTTTTTTCATTTTGCCTATAGACATAGAGGAATGACACGATTGTCTCATTGTCAACAATGAATTAATGGGGACACGTGTGTTTCATTGAGAAAACTACAAGTTGTCAAGTTGGTTACGAGTTGATGCATGGTTTCCATGGCATCCGGTAATGTTTATCGTGATTCAGACAGATATCTCTACAGGGAAATCTGTGCTTCTGACTAATCTGTTGGCAACATCTTTTTGGATAATCAGCGTGCTGAACCACAACAGCCTCATTCATTTTGGCCCCAAGCAGCTTTATCATAAAAAAAAAAGAGAGAGAGAGAGAGAGAGAGAGAGAGAGAGAGAGAGAGAGAGAGAGAGAGAGAGAGAGAAGGGGAGGGGGGATGCTAGGAGAATAGATTCGGAATGTTATCAGCAATGGGTTGCCTTCTCTTGTTCTCTTGACCGCGAAGAACTTGAGCTCGCCAGAATTTTAAAACTAGAGTCTAGGTACTCGCAGTGGAGGCTAAACAATTCACGAAGATCTGCATTAGAATTCTAAGGGTGTAAATAACACGTAAACAAGACGTTTAGCCACATGACCCAAACATGTAAGTCAAAAGAAAAGACCAGTACACTTAGATATTTCGTCAATGTGCTGACATAATGATCCAATCAGACTTTGATCAACATTGCATTGATCTTTTGTAATGGTTCTTCTTGGTCCCTCTTCCAGAGCTGCCATTTAAGAAAAAAATGTGCCAGGCTCTACTTGCTATAACTACCTAAACAGCTTCATAAAATAAATATCTCAGCTTGATAACCAGATTTTTCCATTTATCACAGAACAATGAAAAGAGAGATAGGTAATTATGTTTGCACAATGACGATTTAGGCGTCCATCTGGTACTTTGAATGTTGTAATTAAAATTTATTGACGTTCTCTGTCACACTTTAGCGTTACACTCACTGCATAAATTACCTAAATGCTGACTGACTGATTTGATGGACTGACTGACTGACTGACTGATTGATGGAGTGACCGACTGACTGTCTGATTGATGGACTGACTGACTGACTGACTGACTCACTCACATACTCTATCTCCCTCCCTCCCTCCCTCCCTCCCTCACTCACTCACTCACTCACTCACTCACTCATTCTCTTTCTCTCACTCACTCACTCACACTTACTCTCACTCACTCTCTCACTCACTCACTCACTCACTCACTCACTCACTCACTCACTCACTCACTCACTCACTCACTCACTCACTCACTCACTCACTCACTCACTCACTCACTCACTCACTCACTCACTCGCTCACGCGTAACATGCATAAGACAATCAAGTTATTATGTATGCCGTATGATTAATTGATTTTAACAAAACCTGCTGAGATGAAAACAAACATTTATTCCCAGTGACGCCTAAACCACCCCTGCACACAGATACACACGAAGACATCAATACATTTACAACTGTGTTTAACATTGTCACCGAAAGACTTAAAAAAACACAAACAAACCCGGTGAATGTTTTTAATAGAACTGTCACACAAATGGGAAAAGCCAATGAAAAATCAATGTGGCAGCTTAAAGCTAAAGTAATCCAAGTGTGCTCGCTGGCCTCCATCGCCAGCTGAACCCATAAAAGTTTTATGCCCGTGCTTTAGGGCCATTTTGGTCTGAGGAATCCTTAACTCTTTCACGCCGAAAAGATCGTGGAGTTTATGTGTTTGTGATCAGTGTGACTAGATAATGTAGCTAGTAAGAAACAACGGCAGCAGCAGCAGCAGCAGCAACAACAACAGCAGCAGCAACAACAACAGCAACAAGAATAACAGTAACAACGAGCAACATCAGCTGCTTGAAAAACAACAAAAACTGTTTAATTAAATCTTTATCATTTTGTCAATATAAAAACAAGTACATGTATCCATAATAGCTACAAAAATATTACTACTAAAAATGAAGTAAGAAATGCGTGAAATTTTGTTACTTACTGTGAATATGGATAATATTTATTGTGAACTTGTTCTAAAACCGAGACAGTAATGTTTTTTACCATTCCGATTTCGAGGAGTCCATACACCCTTCGTAATTTGATTGCCAAGACATTAGTCGTCTTAAGACTTGTTCTCTTGTTGTTTTAAGTCTGACTAAATTTTAGGGTTCGGGTCGCAGTTAAGCTTCTAGTTACGATTACCGATAGGGTTAGAGGTGGGGTCTAGTTAGTTTGAATGGAAAGCTTGCTATTTATTTCCAATTCATATCACTGGCCAAGATAACCATGTGGAATTAGAATGATTAGGTGGCCAGAATAATTGTTTCCTCTTTATTATTCCATCATTGCTTTATAATGTTGATGAGTCTTCAGCTGGTCTTAGTCTCTCAATAACACGTCTCAGGTACATGTATGGAAAAATTTGATATAAGCACGCAAGGAATCATATGCTGATTTTCTTTTTTTCTCTTTTTTTTTTATCTCCACTCACTCCCCCCCCCCCCCCCCTCAGACAAACACATACACACACACATACACACGCTCTGTCTCTCTCACTCTCCCCCTGTTTCTCTCACTCTTTCCCTCACTCTCTCTGTCTTCTCACATTATTAGAAAATGGACGCGGACATTTGAAACCAGTGCTCAGTAAAGTTATACAAAAGGGTCAGATTCATGTGTGCAAACGGTACAATAAATAACAAATGAGCAGTTTAAAATCATAATTGGTTTTGGCCCTGCGTATCCAGCATTATTATTTTAAAAAATTACTAGCATACGATAAATCTGCACAGACCAAATAGCCCTGACCACAAAAGGAGAGGACACACAGACACAATACACACACACTCACTCACTCACTCACTCACCCACTCACGCACTCTTACCTACTCACTCACTCACTCACTCACTCACTCACTCACTCACTCACTCACTCACTCACTCACTCACTCACTCACTCACTCACTCACCCACTCACGCCCTCTTACCTACTCACTCACTCACTCACTCACTCTCATTCACTCACTCACTCACTCACTCACTTATTCACTCACTCACTCACTCACTCACTCACTCTCTCACTCACTCACTCACTCACCCACCCACCCACCCACTCACTCACTCACTCACTCACTCACTCACTCACTCACTCACTCACCCACCCACCCACCCAGTCACTCACTCACTCACTCAATCACTCACTCACTCACTCACTCACTCACTCACTCACTCACTCACCCACTCACGCACTCTTACCTACTCACTCACTCACTCACTCACTCACGCACTCACTCACTCACTCACCCACTCACGCACTCTTACCTACTCACTCACTCACTCACTCACTCTCATTCACTCACTCACTCACTCAGTCACTCACTCACTCACTCACTCACTTACTCACTCACCCACCCACCTACTCACTCACTCACTCACCCACCCACCCACCCAGTCACTCACTCACTCACTCACTCAATCACTCACTCACTCACCCACCCACCCACCCACTCACTCACTCACTCACTCACTCACTCACTTTCTCTTTCTCTAATAGGACGAACGAACAAACAAAACAAAACTGTAGAACGAAATGACCTTTAACGTCAGCAAAACTAAGGCCATATTTTAATCATTCCTTCGAAATGTGAGATGCCGAATGAAATGAAATGCTCCTCAGGTTGCGACATTCTGAAAAAAGCAGATTGTTCATACCGGTACAACAATACATTCTGGGCCATTTTTCACACATACACACACACACGCAGACAATTATTTTTCATCCAGCAAACTTAATCAACTTTTGTTTTACGTGTCAGATTTCACTTTCCAGCAACGAGGAATTTGGAAAAACAAGAAAGGAAAGTGGGAAGGAAAAGGAAGACAAGGAAAAACTGTTTGAATTGTTTAGTCTGTCCTTTGAGCTGGTCGGTCAGTGATTGTCCCAAGAGGTGGTCAGTTAGTGGTTGTCCTATGAGCTGGGCAGTCAGTGATTGTCTTTTGAGCTGGTCGGTCAGTGATTGTCCTAAGAGGTGGTCAGTATGTGGTTGTCCTATGAGCTGATCAGGCAGTGATTGTCCTTTGAGCTGGTCAGTCAGTGATTGTCCTATGAGATGTTCAGTCAGTCATTGTCCTATGAGCTGGCCAGTTAGTGATTGTCCTATGAACTGGTGAATCACAGATTGTCCTGTGAGCTGGTAAATTAATGATTGTTTATGAGCTATTAATCACGGGCTTCGTTTCCCACTGCATTGTCATGTTATTGTTATTTGAATTTCTCTTCTCTTCTGTCCGTAAAAGGCAAAACAAAACAACAAAACTTAGGTTTATTTGGAACAATTTCCGTCGGTTATCATTTTCTTTATTTTTGTGATATCTCCAGCTCTATAGCCCAGGAGCATCCGGTCCGAAGTTACTACATTTCAAAAGAAAGAAAAAGAAGCTTACTGAATTCAAACGCTGGTCGAATAATATTCCCAGTCACCGAAAAGAAACCTGAGCACCTTCGAAACCAGAATAATGGCTTTGCCAGACAAGAGCCTTCACATTAAAAAGAAAACAGGTCTCTACTTTAAAAAAAAAAAGAATTAGTCGCGCTGAAAATGGAAGGGCTTACTGTCAGCCATTTCTGAGATATAACGGAGCAGTCAAGTCTCAGAATACGAAAATAATAATACCCGATTTAATAATAGCTTTCGTTGTGTTATCAAGAAAGGAAACAATATTATACACTTTACATAATAATAATTGTTTTAACTCGAGTTCTGGCATTTCAGTGTAAACCATATAGATGATGGGCAGAGTTTTCGAACATAGATTACTTCTCCACTCCGGCTCTTGCTTTAGCATCGAAGCCCTCTAGCAACGATTACGTCTCAAAGATGGTCGCATTTGTGAAGTGCTAAAAAGCTGGGAGCCGTCACGTTATCCGCTAATGTATCGATTCTCATTATTCCATTTCATTAAAAGAGTAACTTTATGCAAATGTTGTGTTAGCTGTTGAGGAGAGTTGTGTGACTGGATGAGGAACTGCGTGGATGTGATCAATATAGCATAGCAAGTGGAGGATACTTACGTGAAGGTTTGAAAGAAACGCAGGTGATTTTACTTTCAAGGTTTATTGTTCATTTTAAAGACATCATTTTTTAACTACATGGAACCTAATAAAATAATAATACTTCTGTTAAAATCTGCCGACAACCGTTTTGCTACAAAAGACAAAGGAAGCGAGTTTGTTTTGAAATGCACCCACTGTACCTTATGATTTTTTTTTTTTTTTTTAATTTTTAAAATACAACAACAAAAATAACGACAACAACAACAACAAGCCAAAAGAAAAATGAAGCAATATTGCAAGGATGACAACCTGAAGACAAAACAACAACAACTACAACGTGGAACGCAAAGAAATATGTGAGGTCACTGCAAGGCTTCGAACAAAAAAAATAATGATTAAGCAACATTAAGAAAATTAAGTAAAAAAAAAACAAACCCATCCCTACTTACAAGGGGTGTCGTAATTTTAATATACAACCTTTTTTTCTCTCCCTTTTTGGCTTATCATGTTTTCTAAGCACTAAGCCACTAAACCGTTTTTTTTTTAGTCATCAAACTGTTGCGTCATTCCTTTCCCCCTTCCTTTGCATTTATATTTTCCGAATCAGCGCCCTATATTCGCATCGCGCCGTTTTTCCGATGTTCACGGAATAATTTTCACATTCCATCAAGTAATCCAGAAAAAACCATTCTTATCTAAAACCCCGCACGCTGAAAGTAAAGCGAGCACGAACCTATAATTGGTCCCTCCAGTCATGAGCTCGATGGTGACAAATTGGATTTTAGCATGAAAAGCAAAGCTGGCTGCGGACGTCGCTGCAGCAGCGATTCTTAAAAGGCTGGAAATGTTGGGATTTCAAGAGGAGAATATGAAATCTGACGTGTTTTTGGAAAAAGACCATAGACCTTGGTAAACAAAAAAAAGTTGTATTTTACAAAAACTCGCGTAAGAAACAGGAGGCAGAGTTGTAGTGGGTCACGTTTCTTATTTCTGATTCATTCTAATGTTAGGGTTAGGATTAACAATAAGAGTTTGAGTTAATTTGAATGAAAGGTTTGCCGACAGTATCAGATTCATTTCGCCGGCCAAAATAACCCGGTAAGATTAGAATGATCAGGTTTTTTTTTATTTTTTATTTGTTTATTGTTTCTTACACGGGGTTTGTAACATGCAGCCTTTTCTCTGTTATTTTTTTCCATACTTTATCTTTGTTCCAAGTCCTGCTGCGGCCTCACAGATTTTCTGTTCTTTTTTTAAATATGGAAAACGGCTGTAATCCCATGAAAGAAAATTTTAAGGAATGTACAAAAAACATTTCGCTTTGCGCCACTCCTTATTATTTGTTCAATTCCGTTTTGAGATAATCAAAAGAAACTACTAGCCTTGCAAAGTTTAAACCCAGATAAAAACAAAGAGCACATTTGATGCTATAAAATGGTGTCAAATTGCGAATTTGGATTTGAATTTGAATGGCTTTTACGGCCCTTTTCCGTAACGCGGCCGATTACCCAGGCTGTTAAATAAAGGACACTGTGTGAGTGGATCTGGCGAAATTAGTATTTATGGTGAAAGACCAAATTCCTGAGACCCCCCCCCCCCCCCCCCCTAAAGTTGGAAACTTTTTCAACGGAAATGGAGATTTGCTTATAAAATGAAAAATTAACCATTTTTCTGCACTGAGTTAAAATATTTTGCAAGAAATCACGTTGGAAATATTTTATTTTTTAAAGACTAGCTGAGTTGCCCGGCCCTGCCCGGGATAAATCGATTTATTAGTTTCAGTTCTGGGTGATTATTATGGACCTGCTTCATTTTGCCTATTCCTTTAGCTTTATTTTATTTTTGTTAGTTTGTTTGTTTTTAGATGCGTTTTACTGCTCCCCCTTTGCGCGTTGACGTCCTGCGCATCCCGTCAGCATCCGTCAAATGGCTATGATTTGCGCACGGGTTAGTTTGTTTGTTAGTGAACACATCGCAGGAAGTGATAACGTCATGTGTAGGCGGAAGTGGGCTATTATTAGAAACAGACATCATTATCTTATTGATCGTAAATTTCGGATCAAACGCTCTCGTGAATTTAGTCTTTAATTATAACCGCATTTACCGATTAACTCAGAAATAACAGACGATTTTGTTTGTGTATAGCGATAGGAACTATGTTCGCTATCTCATAATTCTTTGTGCCAAATTTCAGGTCGGTGCGTTGTGTAGTTTCCGAGTCCATAGGACTGTTATGGGTTTTGTTGTAGCTTTATTATATAGACTAGTAACTGCCCCATTCTTCGAATGGTAAAAAACAAAGCTCACCACTCCAGACCGAAAGGAATCAGTACAAAGACATTGATGTCGAGACACTTTGGGTCATCCACATAAAATCGGCGATCAATAGATAGATAGGATAGTATTACAGTAGTACACAGTGCACAGTAGTGCGCACCGAGCATTTTTCATGGGCTCATGTGTTCGTAAAAAATGATCTAAATATTTACGCACAGTTTTCTTGGTATGAATGCATGGCACTCACCTCATCTGTATAACACTATACTCGGTATCACTATCAAAGTTTTCTTGGCGTGGCTGGATCGTGAACTCCAGTTTACATTTCCGGTAAGAGGCGGAAATGACGAAATTGACGGAAGTACATTATCACGACGTATTCGCAATCATGAATTGATAACTGATAATTATAACTGAATTTCTGGGAAAAGTAAAGAGTTTCGGGAAAAAAATGAGCTCGACACGTACAGGCTTAATAAATTTTACATACATGTGCCAAGTTTCATTTCTGTACGTTGCGTAGTAAAAAAGCCTTTGCGGTCGCAAGGTTGGGCCCAAGCTCCATTATTATATGATGTATAAGAATTTTGCCTTAAGCCCGATTTCACTAGATCCACTCACATAATGTATTGTGAAAATACAGAGTCGCTGTTTGTATATTTCTTATCGCAGACTGTAGCCTACATAATAATTACTGCTGATGTCACTTTCAACGTTCAACTCTGTCTCCGTTGCTTAGACATAATTCCATAGGCTCGAGTTGGCCCATCAGTGTTGCTAGGTCTGTGGAATCCAGCCTGAATTGTTGTAGGGGAATTAAAGCCGTGAGACATGAACGTAGGCGGAAACAGGCCCGACGAGGGTTAAGAACCACTGAGCCAAGAGAACAAATCTGACGGTGGCCGTTGTTGCCATGCAAAAAAACTGCCCTGGGCCACCCAACCAACCAACGCCCTCACCTTGGTGGAAGCGCGCAACGCAAAATTGTCAAGTCGATGCACTCGCGTCTTTGGGCAGACAAATTAATGACGGTGATCAGCAACCGATTTTGACGACACAAAGAGCTAGCTGGAAGGGAAGACGAGAGAGAGAGAGAGAGTGACGAACGAAGTTCGAGGGTAGGGGAATGTGATGTGGGAGCAATCAAAATAATAATAATATATTTAAAAAAAAAAAGACGAATCGGAAAATCCACGAAGGAAATATGACCAGGATTGTGGATCAGCCAATAACGCAGTGTAGAGAATCAGACAACGCGCGCGATTGTGTCTGTCAGCACGTGTAACAACAATGGATGTATTTCGCTGGTGAAAGGAGCAACGTGAACACCAGGGACGCTGCCACCAGGGCTGGCCACCTACGTCATCTTCCCCTGGCTGGGCGTGTTTCTCTGTCATCACAGCATTGATTCAGGTATCGGTGTCTTTAGTGTTGATAATTACTGCGCTTTTGTAAGGCTGGAGCTTGTTAAGTGAAGCCGCAGCAGTTTTTTATCTATCTATCTATCTATCTATCTATCTATCTATCTATCTATCTATCTATCTATCTATCTATCTATCTATCTATCTATCTATCTATCTATCTATCTATCTATCTATCTATCTATCTATCTATCTATCTATCTGTCTATCTATCTATCTATCTATCTATCCATCTATCTATCTATCTATCTATCTATCTATCTATCTATCTATCTATCTATCTATCTATCTATCTATCTGCCTGCCTGCCTGCCTGCCTGCCTGTCTGTCTGTCTGTCTGTCTGTCTATTAGAGTCCGTCTTTCTTCTCCGTCTTCTTCTGCTTTTTCTTCTCTCCCTCTTTCTCTGCTCTCTCCGTCACTGTGTCTATCAGCCTGCTTGTCCATTTTTCTGCTGTCTAAATGTCTACATCAATATATGTCTAGCCTGTTTGATAGTTTATCTGTTCATCCGCCTGCATGATAGCCTGTCTTGGCCCGCCTGTCTATCTGTCTGCCTACCTGCCTGGTTGCTTGCCTGCCTTTCTTGTCATCTCTCCACTCTCTCTCTCTCTTTCTTTTGTTTCTCTCTCTCTCTCTCTTTCTTGCTTGTCAACCAATCTTGTCAACATTGAATTTGTATTTTATCGCAATGGGCCCTGACAAAAGACTTAAGTGCACACACCTCATAGAACACAGGAGTCACGCAAAAAACGTCACTAGCACTATGATAATCATGTGTGTTAGCGGTTATGGATTTCTGTTTCAAGTTGCTTTAACGGACGGATGTCACGGAATGCTTTTAGTCCAAACTTGACAACACTCGCTTGTTAATCACGATCTGTGACAAATGGTAGCGAGAGGTTTTTAAGGTACCGGTACCTGCTGGGGGTGTGGCTAACATTATTTCAATTTTGGTTCGGGGGGGGGGGGGGAAGGGTCACAAGCGCGGAGGACTGGGAAGTTCAGTTCAATTCGATAGTACGATATTGATGATTATATTTTGTGGTCGTCGTCATGTGCTGTTTTCTGAAAACGAAAGTTTGTGTTGTTGTCGCTAGTATAGTATTGATTTTCAGGTGGGTGGCGTGGTTGCAGATGGTTTCAGTGGATTCTCCTGTTTACGTATCCGAAAGTTTTACTATCATGTACAACCGATGTTTAAGTGAATGAATGTGTATGCATACTTTCGCAGACATTCTGGCGCTATCTGGCTGTTTATTAACATTGATGTCATCAAAGCAGGGTGATGTTGGAAGATCACTGGAGTTGCTGACATGCATTACATGGAATTACCCCATTCATTTTGTTCGCAAAGTAATTGCAGGGATTTAATGTGTATAATCCGTTTATTTCCGCAATAAACAACAACAACACCAAAAAAACGAAAACCCCATACAAAAAAAAACATCCGTGGGATCATTATTTGTGGCTAACGTAGGAATTTCAAAGATGTAACATTTTTTGCCAAGTTTTTAATTTCATTTCCACAGCAACGACAAATCTTTATTATCAGTTTGGAAAGCCGCAGATTAGCTTCATTTTTCACGTCCCACGTCCGTTGTCCGCACTGTCGTTGACCTTCTAGAGTCCGAAGTGACCTAACATGCAAAACAGTATTAAGGCAAAGAAATACGACTTTTCCCACACAAAACAATACTTTGCAAAAACAGCACAATTTGCTTGCCTTGGTCAGTATGATTTTCTGTGTGCATATGAGAATAGACCTATGAAGGAACGATGCGACGTTGAAATGGTAGTTGGAATGTATTTCAGACATAATGTGTCTCTTCCCTCTTCCTTTCACCATAATATTGCTTAATTTGGCCTGGATTTTCAAGACATTCTTTTCTTTCTACACAACTCTTTTCAATTTATTTGTTTATTTATTTACTCATTTATTTATTTATTTATTTACTTATTTATTTATTTACTTATTTATTTATTTATCCATTTATTTATTTATTTACGTATTTATCTATTTATTTATTTATTTACTTATTTATCTATTAATTTATTTATCTACTTATTTATCTATTTATTTATTTATTTACTTATTTCTCTATTTATTTACTTATTTATCTATTTATTTATTTATCTATCTATTGATCTATTCATTTACTTATTTATCTATTTATTTACTTATTTATTTACTTATTATTATTTTGCTTTTATTTATTTACTTATTTATCTATTTGTTTATTTATTTACTTATTTATTTACTTATTTATTTACTTATTTATCTATTCATTTATTTATTTATTTATCTTTCATTCTCTCTTTTTGATGCATTTTAATATGATTAGTTCACTTGCCGGTTCAGCACCATTCTTATTCTCCACAGCACTATTAACCCTTTGTGCCTAGATACCATATTTGGAATACCTCCCTCGGTGCCCAGTGTTCTCAATGAATTATTTTACCTGTTGATAATGATGGTCTTGCCTTCTTTCTTTCTTTCTTTTCACTCATTTTAATTCAGTTTTGTAGGTTTCAAAATTTTGGGACAAGGAACTTTATGTCTGGGCACTAGAGGGTTAATGTTCGCTTTTTTTTTTTTTTTCATTTTCAAGGAGGTAGAGAAACAAGGACAGGTACATTTGATTCAGATCCACTTTAAACTTTAGCGTTAGTAGGATTTGTTATGATGTCAGTGATCAACAGTCCCTGCAACGCCTTCTCCAGGCATCGTGCCATCTAAATGTACAGAAATTCTCGAAACTCCCACATTTATCTTTCTTGATATCACAAATTCATTTATCGCCACTTCTCTATGCTAAAGGCATAAGTCATTTTTGACACTTTTGAGATATTCAGAAAAAAAAAAAGCTGTTTCTTTTCCTGCCATTTGGTGACTGTTATATTATATGCCATTATGATTCTATTGGATTATTTCATTTCCTGATTGGCCGAATTTTTTTCTATAATA